>CM022299.1:27797158-28113867 GCA_011799875.1 Thinopyrum elongatum | reverse complement strand
AGTTGATGTGGACAGTGTGCATGCTAGAGGTAGAGAATTGCTAGAAGCGGGTTCACTTGTTAAGAATGTAAGATGTAAGATTACCCACGCTCCACCCTGATGCCACGTCACCGTCAGTTCCCAAACACCACTCTTTGCCTCTCGCAGACCGGTAAACCCCTCTCGTCTCTCTCCCAGCGCTAAAAAAAAGTCCTTTCTCTTCGGTATCCTTATTTTTAGCATTCTTCTGTACGGACCGAGGCATCTAAAGCCCCATGCTCCACCGGCATTTGCAAAAAAAAACAAAATCAACCATACCCCAGGCCCAAACAAACAACACTAGAGAAAAAAGCCAACAACAACCACAACAAATAAACACGACAAACAAATGACAGCAACAACAACAAAACAACAATAAAACAAAAAAAACATAACCAACACACCCACCTAGCAAACAAAACCAGTCACACCACAACTAAACTACTTCCTTCCTCTCTCTAATCTAGCGCCGACGGACATTGCGCATCTAGGCAAACATTAAGAAGGAAAAAGCACAAAAAAGAGACCCAGACAAGGGGACTCGATGGCTGCCACCGCGCCCTAACGCGCGCACGCACGCACGCACAAGCAGTGCACTGATGGAGCACCGCCGACCGGCTTTGCCCAGACCGGCTCCTCTGACCATTACACTCAGACTTACGCCAAAGACGTGCAGGCCCTCAACCCCCAACGCCGGCCATCGGCAGGAGCACCAGGAAGCCCGTCAGCATACCCGTCGTGCAACCCCTCCCCAGCAGGCATGGCCCTCCCTCTTCTCCATTGACCCCCTCCATATTCCACTTGCTAGCGCGGCGATCCATACCACCAGTGTGCAGGTCTGACCACACACACAAGAAAACAAGATGGGGTGACACTCAACGTGATTAACGCATGATGCAGGCACAACCCACCGCGAGTGGGAGAAGGCGTACCTACCGGCGGCATAAACCGCAGGAGCCCCAATTTTCCGTCGCACTGCCATGAAGACCCCGGCCGTTCGTCTCACCATCTGATCCTGACGAAATTCTACTCTCTCTTTATTTCTCCTCCGCCCAGGCACCCACCAAAGGGTTGTCTTCCTCCCCCCCCCTCTTCACCCCTTCCATCTACTAATCGGGAGGTAATTACATGCAACTCAAGTGTTTTCATGTGTTTGATAAAATGCCCAAGTGTACGTAAAAGAACCAATTGCGCTTTGTCACATACATGACAATTTGTTGCCTTAGTAATGTGGTATTGCGCCACAATGTATTGGTACTCTTCCGTGCACAAACCAGATCCGGCCCTCTAACATGTTGGTATTGCTGCCGACTTGCTTATCTGCGCCAAACCATGGATTTAGTCCTGCGCGCATCACATTTGGAAACACTGCCATCACCAGAAAACAGAGGAAAAACTGCTGCTGCACGCAGCCATATCATCGCTCCTGTTTTTTCTCTCCTTTCACCCATGCTGCGCATTGTGTTGATCGTTCCATGGAAACAATACGTGTGTAAATCTAAATGATGGTGAAATCGCCAATGCTGTAGAGTGAGTAGTTACTTATTTTGTTTTAAATATTGTGCATTATTTTTATTGATCTTTCTAATTTGCAACAACGGAATAGGGAGCAGTACGTCACAATTTGGAGATAAAGATTATGGAGCACCAAAGGTTTCCAAGGTTATTGGTTCCAAACAAGTATAGTACCCTGTTGAGGTACGCTTCAGTTCCAGTTAAGTTTCAGCTGGGATATTCAGTCAGGCATATGTGCTTCTGACTTTATGTGGTCTATACATTGTTGGAATACTAATGTCAAAGACCAAGAGGCAGAAGATGACCTGAAGAACTGAAATATTTACACGGGAAAATGCGGCTTGCAGCTGCAATCTGGAAATTTCAGAGTTTCAGTTTTCCCCTAACATATGGAAAACATCGAAAAATTTCAGAACTTTATAACATGTTTCAGAACTTTAGTTGGTACTGCAATGCAGGAGATTATCTTTAGAACATGTAACTAGTGTTCAAAGCAAATGGTAAGATGCGAAACTTGTTTATCAGTTTGCATATTTTAGAACCAAATCTAAGTGCTGCAGCGATATGTTTGTATGATAATGGGATTACATCCAACGGCCATTCAGTTAATATGTAATCCGACGGTTAGTGGGTCCCAGGACTGCTGGCCGGTGGACAAGTTCCCAGTTTGCGTAAACCGGCCCAACAGTTCAGATGAGCCTCCAACACGTTAGGATCTGCATGCCCGAGTGTTGGTATGAGGCCCAGTTAGAGCAGTGCTCTTTAATATAATGTTATATAGCAGTTAACATTCTATACTTTACTGTTGGCAGTCCACTCTACGGGTACCCACTCTCATCTACAGTTTGTGATCTTATGTGCGACCAGGCCAATTGTATATTGTATGAAAATACATGTAACTATGTAATGTCCTTTCTTACCCGCTTCCTTTTCATGTCACTTTTTCTACTCTCGAGAATCTTCCCTTTCCTCTGCATTTTTATCCTTGAAATTCTGAGCAACGAGCGGGGATTCATTTAGTTTAGGAGGTGTTTGTGCGCTCAACATCGTTGGTGCTCAACATTGGGAGATTTTAGGCCCTATATTTTGTGTTTATATGGTTCAGATGATGAGTTAGATCTGCCCTTTCGTGCTTTTATAGGGGTAGTAGATAAATGGTATTATGTTGATGAATGAACAATCAAGTCCTAGTCTCTAAAGTTAAGGCGTTGATCTGATTGTATACAGTCCCGGTCTCTAAAGGTCTGTGTTATGATTATGCTGATCTGTTTGTAATACAGGCCGGTCTCTAAATTGTCTCTTGTTATGATTATGCATGATCTGTTGTAATACAGTGGTTTTACATTTCGTTCTCTATAGCTACTTCGAGTTGCATAGATGAGGACTTTAGATTTCAATTTGTTCAACGATGTGACATGAAAAACTCGGACTATGAATGCTCGATGATGGAACTTTTAGATTGTCTATTTTTTTAATAGAACTTGAATGAAAATTACTTTGGCTATCGATGCTAGATGATGCATATTTTCAGATTTCTATTTTGTTCCAATTTAAGTTGGATAAATAATGGATAAACAAATGAGAAATGAATAAACAGTTGGATAAATAATTTTAACCCAAAGTCCAGCATTGCAAAAAAGCTACCACTTCTACTATTTACACATTCTAGTCGGCTAAGGTCTGCAGACAATCTCATACAGTTCGCGATCACAGTGGAAAACATTGGAAGATTTCCTGCACGTCTAGGCCATCCTTGTAGATGTGAGGAATCTTGTAGTCGTTGCCTCCACCTATCTTCATGACGTCAATTAAGCAGCTTTGTGGGGTATGGAAAAATCATGGTTATCTTATCGCATTATAGGCATCATATTCATGCTGCACATTTTTTGATTAGCTCATCTAATTGTAAGAGACCCGCCTATCTGACATGGACTGTAAGAAGAAAATAGGCCAAGGTTAGGATATTCATATCCTGTGAGTAGCAGGCTGTTGCATGAGGCGAATATGAGCCCAGTTTGGGCAATAGCATTAATTAGTACCAGGGATTCACTTGGGACACGTGAGGTGCATTGTCTTACTGGATCCATATAGTCTCACATGCTAGCTCTTAAGGCCATACTGCTGAATGTGCTGGTATACCATGTCGAAGACACCCCTTCACTCTCCTCCAAACACGTCTGTACCTTGAGCACTGAAACAGGGACACGTTTGAAACTTCTCTGTTGTGTTCTTCTTTAATTTCCGATAGACACTTCTTGCTAGCAATTTTCATAAATACCGTCTTGCAAATCTGTTAAATTCATGTATTTGTTGAACTTGTCATGTCTTGTTGCTCTTGCTCCACATCCGTATCTCATCTGGGCTGAATTACATGGCTTCATCTGGTTCGAACATCAAGGTCTTCTTCCTTCAAACTGAATCTCTATATCGCCTGCATCTACACACCATAGTCCTCCTGGTCAACTTGAACTTTGTCTGGAGCTTCAACCATGCTCGCAACTTCCTCACATGCTCTGGGAAAAACACCACCTGGTCTTCAGTTCATCATCTACCAAGGTGAGGTCATGTGAGTAGTTGAAAAGATTGTAATTAAACATTCAAATGTGCCTAATAATTCTTTTTACTAACCCGATTTCATCGATTCATGCAGGTCTCTTCTCCATGGGAACATCGGCCTCATGTTATCTTCTACCCCAAGACACCAGAGGATTAGTTATAGTATGCGGAAGGTTGACAAGAAGAAATAAATAGATCAACAAGGAGTACCTGGGTCCATGTTGATGATGAAGTGACGTGCGGGCTGGAATTCTTCATGCATGGCTTCATCTTCTTCTATACGGCTTGCTCATGGAGATCAGCTTTTATCTTCTTCCCGTATGGGTTGCCCATGAGACACAGGCAACCTGCCAGCTCACCTCTTCCCTCATCTGGTGGTAGTATGTTCAAGTCAATGGCCATGGATAGTGCGTGGTGCTGTATCTTTGGTTTCACGTGAATGGCTTTGTAGTGGGTTAGATAGACGCTTGGGCGGCAATTTTTGACGCTCATTCTAATTTCTGTAATCTGGCGCGAATACTTTTCGGCTTAGTAGTAACCGGCGGGAAACATGTACTGGCGGGAGTAAGTTGGAGCTATATTTTGCTTGTGATTTAACGACGCATGTGATGTATATGTGTACGAGATCGAGCACCACCCACTGTTGTCAGTAGCTTAAATGAGGGCGGAAGGGGTTCTGCAAAAAATTGTTAATTGTCTTAGAATAGCCAGACGTACGCTCTTCATGGACACGAGGGGTAGGTTTAGGTAGCTAAGTTTGATTATGCTTAATAGTGATCAGTGATCAAGGATACCGTTGTTTAGATTAGGAAAGTAATTCATGTTTGAGTCTGGTTAGGTTTGGTTTGTTCATTTCGAGTCGGCTTGCAAGTGCATGCCATGGTCGTAGTAGTGTGTAATATAAACACACCGGGACGTGAGTTCTAACACATTGAGATCTTGAGAAGAAATAAGAAAAAAAAGCAGAGTGCACGAAACGAGCCTTGGCTAAAGCTTTCGTGTGCGTGCGTTTGTGATCTTCGATGTGATCGATCCGTGGGCGAAAGTGCCAACACCCTTAACTTGTAGCGCGATGACTTTGCTCTTTATCCCGACCCCTTTCCCCTTTTCTTTCACGAGCTCCAAGGCAAACAGGGAGAGCGTTTTTCTACACCTGTTTCACCGGCCCAGGGCCCCTTTACCGTCAGTCAGCGGCGGGCAGGAGGGGCGGAGACATATATGCATTTGGGCGGTGTAAATAGGGCTCCTAGGATTAGGGTTGCGGGGTGCCGCTGTCGCGATGGGGGTAGTGGAGGCGCGGAATCAAGGCTCTCCGGCTTCACCCCGTCTCCGCGTCGTCTTCGACGGATCACAAGCGCGCGGATGGGTGGATCCTCGCCGATCTTTCGGATTTGGGGAGCGGGTTGTGCTCCAGGCACGGTCGGCGACGCGGGCCCTGGTGACCATGTGGTGGATTTGTTTCTCGGCTTGTCGGGTCCTTTGTGGCGGTGGTGCTTGCAATCGTCGCGAGGCCGGGCGGGTTGTTATAGCTTGTCAGTCTGCGGGAGGCTCTGGTGTTTTGGAGTTCGCCGGTGGTGGCTTGTGCTTCACGGCATGCGGTTCGGGAGTGGTTTTCCCCTCTTGCTTTTGTTCTGGTTTTCGTTCCCGTTTCTTCTCCGGTTGCAGGCGTGCCGTCGGGGGAAGGGTCTTGCCGTCACTTGGGGCATGGCCCAGCGATGACGTTCAATGTTCTGATCCATCTCCTGGAGTGGACGTGGCTTTCGCGGCGAACTTATGTGTGCTGGCAATGGTGGGTCTTCTTCTCCGAAGGTGCTTCTGCTAGTCCGGTAGGGGCTCCGGCCGTGGGCGACGAGAGCGTTGAGGGGTTGGTCCCCGTGGGCGTCTTGTTTTTGTTTCTTTACCAGGTCCTTCCTGTAATAGTTGGGTTTTATGTAATAAAACCAATCTTTACGTTGAAAAAAAAAACTTGCTAGCGCGTTAGGAGGACGTGGAACACACATTTCCTTCATCTCCAACCTTCTATATATGTAGTTAATTAAAAAAACCCTTCTTTATAGTTCATCGGCTTGCCCCCTCGGACTGACCCTCCCATCAGTTGGCGGTGTCAGCCTGGCCGTCCACCTCCCTAACTGACGGCAAACGCCGCACCACTTACTGTCGCTTTCTCCGGTCCGCTGCCGCTGCCCTGTCAAATAAGCGAACATTCTTTTTCTCCGCATCACGTTCGGGTTCCGCGTTTGGTTTTAATAGCCAACGCAGCCGCATAAAAAAAATTGGCGAGCGCCCACAAGATTTGGCTGCCGTTTGGTCTGGAGCCAAAATATTGGCTACCCAACCGTCCCAAACGCCCAGTGCAATTCTCGCCAATTCAACCGGCGTGCTGGGTGCGGAAAACGCTCACAAATAATTGGCAGCAATGGTCGCGTCCCCTCTTTACGTGGGACTCTTCGGTGTTTTGCTAATAAACGTTTTAGTTCAGCCGATTAATCTCGCGTGAGGAACGCTGGACGTAAGCAAAAGCATCAGGTACTTGCGGCTTTTTTTTTGCGAGAAACTACGTGCGGCCGTTTTGATGTAGTATTAGGGCATGACAGTGTGTGATAAGACAGTGTTATCATAAGCCTTGCATGTATTTTAGAGATGACATAAAATGATGTCTACAATAGGTTATCTCTTAGCCTTGTCTTTAATAATTAGCAATTCTAAAAACGTGGTGAGACATATTGTGCTAATAGATCATCTCTTAAATAAGAGAAGACAAACCTTTCATATGATTTCTCTCTCTCCAACCTCAGTATTTATTCATGTGACACTTCTAAGATAGCACATTGTACAGCCCTTACTCAAGTGTTAGCTTAATCTTGTTAACACAGCCCAAAAAGCGGATCGCCTTTTTTATGGTCTAGAAAACCTACTATTCCCTACAAATAAACGTACCTACTAATCTTTTTAGTCCCGTGAAAGTACTAATTAACTCAGTTCGGCGGGGAGTTTTCTATGCTCTGGTACGCTCATTTAATTAGTTTCGTAATTATAGTTAATGTTAGAAATAAATGGGCGTGGCCCATTAATTAATTTTTGAAATCTCAAAACCCATGTGTAAATAGTAAGTGGGGGCTCTAAAAGTTTAACCCACCCCAAAAGATGAGGAGGTGTTGAGACCTTTTATATAGTGAGGTCTGCATCACTCTAAGTGCTGTGTTGAGGAGAGAAAGGAGACCACACGCACGTGCTCGCTCGCCTCGCCTGGCGGGCTGGTGGTGGCGCGGCATGCGCAAGCACACGAATGGTCCGCCGAAATCCGTCCGTTACCTTGGAAGGTCGCAGTTCCTTTTACCGTTTTATTTTTTTATATTAATTATTTTGTCCGGTAAGTATATGATTTAGAATCCAAATCGGTTTGAATCATGACCGCGACACGATACCGTCTCTGGTCCATTATATATACTGCTACAGTCTCTACTCTAGTGGTTGTTTACATCTGCGCGATGCTGTTGTGCATGTTTTCCTATTCACCGCATAAGATTTTTAGTGGTTTAAATCTGTGGTACCAATAGCATGTTGATACTATAATGGAATCTCGTGATGCAAACTTCTTGAGAATACAATCCCTATGAAAGAATGATAGCATTGCTAGATTTCTTCTGAGATAAATCCTGAATCTAGTACATCTGGTGAGTAGTTTCGAACAATAACCTGAGGAAGTACTTGAGAAGGATAAACACTGAAGCTCTGCGAGTAGCAAGAGACAAAGGATTACAAAATCCTTTGTAACGATTGATGTATACCTTGTGGATGACACTCCAGTCTATTCAAAGAATATGCATCTCCGGATGTAGATTATTGGAAAGAAGCTGTCCATAATGAGATGGACTCAGTTCTTTGTAATGGAATCTTGGAGCTATCTAAACGACCCTATGGTGTAACCTGTGGGCTGTAAATGGATGTCAAAAGAAGCTAATGCCGATGGTACTGTTGAAAGTACAAGGCATGGACTTGTGGCTAAGGGCTAAACCTCAGAAAGAAGGCAAAAATACTTAGACCACTATTCAACCGTTGCTAGAATGACCACATTAGGGTGCTACTTTCCCTGGTTGCTAGAAATGGGTGTAAAGACAACTTTCCTAAATGGAGAGTTGGAATAGGAAATTTATATGGATCAGCCTGATGGGTTCGTGGTAAGGTGAAGAGAGCAAGGGTGTGCAGTTGTTAAAATCTTTATATGGACTGAATCAGGACACTATGCAATGGACAGAGAAGTTTGAAAGAACTCTGACTTTGCAGGATTTGCCATTAATGAGGCTGATAGGTTGGGTTTACTATGCCATGGTGGCGGCAATATTTTTTATTTATGTTTGTACGTGGAGACATAGTGATATTTGGTACAAACATGATGGGATAAATGAGGTTAAGTCTTTTCTATCAAAGAGGTTTGACATGAAAGATCTGGGATAAGCCGATGTGATTCTAAACATCAAACTATTAGGGATGAGATCGGATGACTCTAACACAATCTTACTATGTTGGAAGGTCTTGAGCCGGTTCGGCCTTATGGATTGCAAGCCTTCTCCAACACCTTATGACCCCAGAGTGACACTAAGAAAGAACAGAAAGCAACGAGAGATCAATTAAGATACTCTCAAATGTCGGTTCACACTATGTACTAGCTTAGTGCATGAAAGGACATATATCTCTTTGCTGTGAGCCAACTGAGTAAGTTTATGTCCAACCCGGGTGATGATCATTGGCATGCACTAGAAGGGTCTTACGCTATCTGAGAGGTACATGAGAACAGAATTCACTATTAAGGGCATCTGCTATGCTAGAAGGATTTGGTGATTCGAAACTGGATCTCCGATGTGGATGTACTCTACGCCACAAGTGGGTAGTATTTTTCATGGAGGTGGCGTAGTGTCATGGAGGTCTACAAACAGACCATATTGACGAGGTCAACTATGGAAGCAGAACTTGCTGCTTTAGACATAGCCACTATTGAGGCACAATGGCTGCGTGAGCTCTTGATGGACTTGCCTGTGGTTGAAAAACAT
Source organism: Thinopyrum elongatum (assembly GCA_011799875.1). NCBI lineage: Eukaryota > Viridiplantae > Streptophyta > Magnoliopsida > Poales > Poaceae > Thinopyrum > Thinopyrum elongatum. The sequence continues at coordinate 28,104,730 of CM022299.1, read as the reverse complement.
GTACCACCTATTCTTATGAATTGTGATAGTCAAACGGTATAGCTAAAGTGAACAATTCTAAGGATAATGCGGACGTTGTCAAACAATGAAGAGAATTTGAAGTCTATCAGGAAGTTTGAGAAACTCGGAGTACTAACTATTACTTAATCAAAGAAATAAAAACCTGGCAGATCCTTTACAAAGTGACTATCAAGAATGTGTAGATAATGCATCGAGAGAGATGGGTATGAGACCCATAGATGTACACCATAATAATAATCCAAACCTTTGTGACGGAGATCCCGGGGAAGAACAAGCTATTGGTTAACTGAGAGGAGAGTAATATGTGACCACTCTTGGTGAAGAGTGCAAACTCTCAGGACTGTAAGGCAGGTTGGCAACATGTCTTAATGTGGTTCTATTGCCTATAATTAGCAAAGATGCTGTCCTACAGAGCAGTCTTGAAAGAACACACCATATGCGCTCCGACTATACACATCGCCGTTATGAGACTTGGGTGATCTCTTTGTAAGCTCCGAAGAGAGATTCGGGAGGGGAGTACGACGTATATGGTCTAAACCGCGGGGTAGCCTACTGGCAGACTAGTACTGGTTAAGACTTTGAGTGAAACTGTTCACACAAAACTGGCAATTCAAGGCATAGTTCATTGTAAGTTGGGGATGGATGTAACTTAAAGCTCTAGGCAGAAGTTCAACCAACAGTCTGCTGATGAAACACTAGTTATATAAACAAGTAGCGAAAAAGGAAAATCTCTAAATGCGTATTTGAGATCTGGTGGGGAATTGTTAGAAATAAATGGCTTGGCCAATTAACAATTTCTTAAATCTCAAATCCCATGTGTAAATGTGGGCTCTAAAATTTAGTCCCACCCGGAAGTTGAGGAGGTGTGAGACCTCTTTATATAGTGGGTTCTCTCCACTCTAAATGGTTGTGTTGAGGAAAGAAAATAGGAGACCACACGCGCATGTCCACTCATCTCGCCTGGCTGGGCTCGGGCTTGGGCTAGGGCAGGGGGCGCGCGCTCATGCGACATGCGCGTGAATGGTCCCCGAAATCCGGGATGTTGCCTGCAGGGGCGCAGCTTCCTTTTGCTATTTTATTTTTTTGATTGTTGGCAGACAAGGTAATTATTTCTGTCCGGTAAGTATACGACTTAGAATCCAAATCGGTTGAAATCGTGATCAGGACACGATACCGCCTCTGGCCCAATTATAAATACTGCTTCGACTGCGGCCAAAAATACATCAAAAATACCTATGGTTTTGCCTCATCTCGCAATTGAGGGCCACCGTAGTCTACTCCATCCATAACGCCAGCGTGCATTGGCGTGGGGTCTCTGGAACCGTCGGCGTTGCGATCCTGCACCGGGAGAGGATGAATTAGGTTTTGGGAAGCGCTCTTCGGACTGCTTAAGTTCATCATCACGGTCGTCTTCCGTCCAAGTCGCTCAGTGCTACTCATTGTCGTCTCCATCGCCATCCGCAACAGATCGTTGCCAGCATCATCATCAACAACGTCGCTCCTGCCACAGCAGCTAACGAGCAGTATGTCTATCGTGATCTACTCATGTCTCTATCTGTAGTTGTTCTTACATGTGCGATGCGCTGTGCATGTTTTCATGTTCATCTAGTATGTAGATTGTGCATGCTGCTTTTGTTATAATCATGAATTATTTACTAGAATTAATCATGAATTGCCTAATATTCCAACAATCCAAAAACCTAATTGGGCAATTTCCTAAGTTAACTATGGCTGTATTCGCTGAAAAACTGAGGCCGGATAAGTTTACCGGTGTGCAACTTAAGAGGTGGCAGATGAAAGTCACGCTCTGGCTTACTGCTCTGAAGTTTTCCATGGCATGCCAGAGGGAACTTCTGAGGAAGATCAGAGTGGGATGCCAGAGGCAACTTCTGAGGAAGATCAGAGTTCTAGGAAGCCAATACTATGTTTGTGGGATGGATTCTGAGGTTCTTGCTGACCGTCTGTGTGATGTGTATATGCACATACCAGATGGAAAGACACTGTGGGATGCACTGAATGCTAAAATTCAGTGTGACAGATGCATGCAGTGAATTGTATCATGGAGAGTTTCCACGACTACAAGATGGTGAATGACTGTTCTGTGGTTGAACAAGCTCACGAGATATAGTGCATTGTGAAGGAACTGGAACTCTTAAGTTGTTCTACCCATAAATTCATGGCTGGGTGCATGATTGCAAAGTGCCTCCTTCAGGAGGAATTTCGCCACTACTCTGAAACATAAGAGACTAGAGATATCGTTGAAAATCGATTGCATCTCTTGATGTTGAAGAGAAAGCTAGGCGAAAAGACACTACTGAGAAAGGAGGTGAGGTTCAGCCCACCACCAATATGGTGTAGAGGTACCCACATTACAAGTACAAAGGGAAGAACAAGCCTGTTTTCAACAAGTCTGTCAAACTACTACCTTCAAGAAGAAAGAAGCTGAACAAGGCTAAGCAAGAGTGCTATGCCTGGGAATGCCCGGACACTTTAACAAGGAATGCCTAGATCATGAAGACCGCCGAGGGAAAACGAGCTCAAGACTGTCAACATGGTTATCGCTAGCAATACTGATGTGTATGTAATTTACCTATTGTTCTTTCAGTATTTCAATCATCTCTTGGTGGATTGATTCGGGTGCTTGCTATCGTCATGTGTGTGCGACGTCTCTTTGTTCACGTCTTATGAGGTCGGACGAGGATTCTTAGTCCTAATGGGAATGGGGCACAGCTTCTGCTCGTGGCACTGCATGGTGGTTCTGAGTTCACTTCGGGGAGATCGTGCAGCTAAGAAAGTGCAGCAGTCCCAACTATGAACAAGAATCTAATTAGCGGCTCCCTTCTATGTTCAGATGGGTTTAAGGTAGTTTTAGAGTAGATAAAGTAATCCTGTCGAGATAAGGACAATTTATAGGCAAAGGTTATGAGTGTGGAGGCTTTATCTGCATTTCGCTTCCAGATTTTTTGCAATAAGTCAGTAAACCAAATTTGGTAGTGTTTAATGATGATGCAAGTGTTTGGCACTCTATTTATGTCACATTAATTTTAGTTTAATGTCTTGGCTATCCATTATGAGTTTAATGCCGAATTTCACGGTTGTCAAAGGTAAGTGCCATAGTTGTGTGCAATCAGAAGCAATCTCGAAAGCCTCACACGGCTATCGAGCAGAGAAACTTGGCACCTGTAGAACTCATACATTCTGATCTATGTGAGATGAATGGTGTGTGACAAAAGGTGAAAAGAGATATTTCATGACATTGATTGATGATGTGACTAGATTTTGCTATGTTTATTCTTGCAAACTAAAGATGAAGCATTAGACTACTTTAAAATCTATAAACATGAAGTTGAAAATCAACTAGAGAGAAAGATCATGCGTCTTAGGTCGGATCGTGGGTTGGGGAACGTGGACTAGTGGAAAACAGGGCTTTAGTCCCGTTCCAGAGGGCCTTAGTCCCGGTTCTGGAATCTGGACTAAAAGGTGGACTAAGCCCCAAACCTTTAGTCCGGTTCGCTTACGAACCGGGACAGAAGGGGTTCACGTGGCCACTGTCTGGAGCTCCCTCCTTTAGTCCTGATTGGTAACACCAACCGGAACTAAAGGAATTTTTTTGAAATTTTGTTTTTCTGAATTTTTTTGAAAAAGAAAATTTGAAAATTTTTCGATTTTTTTTGAATTTTGAATTATTTGACAATTTAATCTCTAATCACCCTCATCACTGCTCAGTATGGACCACTCAATCCAAATCGTCTAACTTCCCAGCTGGTCACCCATCCTCTTACTACCCCAGCCTCAGCACGCTTAACTTCCGAGTTCTATTCCCCTTAGTTCAAGTCTGCACTTGCTGTTTTCTAACAATAGTAAGCTGTCAATCCTATTAACCCTTAGTAGATGAACTTGAGCATGAAGCACGTTTGAGTTTGAAAACTATTATTCTAAAAACAATACACTTAGTAACACTAATATTTCTTGAATAGGTAGTTTGACCATATTTTGACCAGAGTTTGACCAAAAATTCAAAAAAACTTAAATTTGAGGATAACTTTTTCCCTTTTCGAACTTGAGGATTCTAAAAAGTTCCAAATGGCCTATGGCGTCGAAATCGGAACTGGATTTTTGTGCTGAACATTGTGATTATTATACGTTTTTTTTTACATCTTATGCAAAAGTTATATTGTTTTACTTTTCATAACACTTTTTCGCAAAACATGTCGAAATTTATATTTTTAATTTTCTAACTAGTAGATGTAGTAACATAATACATCTCAAAGGATTTTAATTTTTGAAGTTTTTATCCTTTTCTTTTGTTTTTTTCAAAACTGAAATGGCCGATACCGGGGGGGGGGGGGGGGTGGGGGGGGTAGAGTTTGAAAAATTGCGGAACTCCTTTAGTCCGGGATGGTGTCCATCCAATCCTACCATCGACTACATCTGCTAGCACCGTCCCAGCTAGAGTACAACAAGGTTAATCAAGCCAGAGTCACGTTCAATAAAGTGGCAACAAGAATTACTTTTAATATAGCAAAACTAATTCTATCAATTATTAAAGACTAAACAAATATATACAAAACAGTAGCAAAATTAATATTAAAAATTATAAAAATTTATCTACTGTTGTCTAACAGAAGCATACTACAACATGTTAAAATCTACAAAAAGAACTAACTAAAAATAATTGAAAACAACAAGTAAAGGACCTAAAACAACTATATAAGCAAAACAGTACTGTTTTTAATTAAAAATCCAATTTAAATTATTCTAAAAATAACCAAATAAATCTTGCTGTGACAACAATCTAACATGTGACAAGGAGCAAAAAGAATTAAATAAAAACTATTTTGAAGTCAAATATTCACAATCTAGGGTTTGAAGCAAAATTGAACAAATTAATATTTTAATCATTCAATTTGAAAACTAATTGCACAAAACAAAAACTAGACAAAATTTTGAATCTAATGCAAAAAGAATCACTCAAAAACATCAAATATCCTAAAGATCTAAGCAATTTAAAACAAAAACAAAACAAAAAACAAATGGAAAAAACAAAACAAATTTCAGAACCCCTTTAGTCCCGGTTCGTGGCTCCAACCGGGACTAAAGGTACACCTTTAGTCCCGGTGGAGCCACGAACCGGGACTCTAAGCCTCAACCCCTTTAGTCCCGGTTGGTGGTCGAACCGGACAAGCCTGCACGGCGCCCTAGCCGCTCGAACCGGGACTAATGCTCACATTAGTCACGGTTCGTAATGCAACGGGATTAATCACTACTTGGAATCAGGATCTTTGCCGTCAGCCAGTTCTTTTGCCGTCAGACAGCTGCCGGCAAAGAATGTCGTTGCCATGAGCTTACAAAAAACTGACGACAAAGAAAGAGCTGACGGCAAAGGTCATGTTTGCCGTCAGCCATCTCTTTGTCGTCTGCTAGTAGACGGCATAGAAGCTTTGCTGTCAGCTCGCAGACGGCGAAGAGGGAGGTTGGCCCACTAACGAGAACCACCTAACGGCCACTTTCTTTGCCGTCTGCTAGCAGACGGCAAAGAGAATAGCCAACCTAACGGCCGTTTCCCCCTGGCCCCACCCCACTAGCAGACGGTAAAGAAATTAAACCTAACTAAAAAATGGTCGTGGCCCCGCGCCCCACCCCTCTCTCTCTCTCGATCACCTCACCCGCGCCGCCCCCGTGCCTGCCGCCCCGCTGCCGACCCCTACCGCCCCCGCCGCCCCCGACCCACCGCCCCCGATGCCCCCGACCCCCGCCGCCCCCGACCACCACCGCCCCCGACGCCCCCGACCCCCCGCCGCCCGGTGCTCCGCCCCCCGGCCGCCCGTCGCCGCTCCGCCCCCTAGTGAGGTTTCTCCCTTTTTTTTCTTTCTTTTTTTTGCTATTTTTTGATTTAGGTAATTGTTAGTAGTATTTTTTTTTTTTTAGGTTAATTAGTTAGTGTTGTACCCTACTGTACATAGGTTAATTAGTTAGTTAGTTATTTTTTTAGGTTAATTACTTAGTTAGTTAGTTGTTGTTAGTTAGTTAATTAGTTAGTAGGTGGTGTTTTACCACTGTCATAGTCAAAAAAAGGAGATTTAGGTTAATTAGATTTTAGTTGATTTTAGGTGAGTAGATTTTAGTTGATTTTAGGGTAAATATATTTATTGTTGATTTTAGTTAAATAGATTTTCGTTGATTTTAGGTAGTAGATTTAGTTCATTTTAGGTTAATAGATTTTAGTTGATTTTAGCATAGTAGATTTTAGGTTAGTAGATTTTAGTTGATTTAGGTTAATTAGTTGATTTCAGTTGATTAGTTGAAGAAGAAAAAGAAGACAAGAGGGAAGAAGGAAAATAAGGAAAATGAAGAAGAAAAAGAAGACAAGGGAAGAAGAAGGAGAAGAAGAAGAAAGAAGAAGAAACAAAAGAAGTAGAAGTGGAGATGAAACACAAATAAGTAGAAGTAGAAGATGAAGATGAAAAAAGAAGTAGGAAAGGAAAAGTAGAAAAAGAGGGTCGCGCGGAGGAAAGAGGGCGCCGAGTGGTCGAGGGGTCGAGGATCGAGGGGAAAAGGAGTCGAGGGTCTAGGGGTCGAGGATCGAGGTTCGAGGGGTCAGGATCGAGGGGGAAAGGAGTCGGGGTCTAGGGGTCGGGATCGAGGTGTCGAAGGTCGAGGATCGAGGGGAAAAGGAGTGGAGGGTCTAGGGGTCGAGGATCGAGGGTCGAGGGGTCGAGGATCGAGGGAAAAGGAGTCGAGGGTCTAGGGGTCGAGGATCGAGGTGTCGAGGGGTTGAGGATCGAGGGGAAAGGAGTCGAGGTCTAGGGGTCGAGGATCGAGGGGAAAAGGAGTCGAGGGTCTAGGGGTCGAGGATCGAGGGGTGTCGAGGGGTCGAGGATCGAGGTGTCAGGGGTTGAGGGGTCGAGGATCGAGGGGAAAAGAGGAGTCGAGGTCTAGGGGTCGAGGATCGAGGTGTCGAGGGGTCGAGGATCGAGGGGAAAAGGAGTCGAGGGTCTAGGGGTCGAGATCGAGGTGTCGAGGGGTTGAGGATCGAGGGGAAAAGGAGTCGAGGGTCTAGGGGTCGAGGATCGAGGGGAAAAGGAGTCGAGGTCTAGGGGTCGGGACGAGTGGGGTCGGAGGGTCGAGGGAGGGGAAGTGGGGTCGAGGGTCGTCGCCCCCGACCCCCTGACACCGACACCCCAACCCGACAACGACACCCGACCCCGCCTCGACATCGCGACCCCGACACAGCACCTCGACCCCGACACGACACTCCCGACCCCCGACACAGCACCCCGACACGATTAATAGATTTTAGTTGATTTTAGCATAGTAGATTTTAGGTTAGTAGATTTAGTTGATTTGGTTATAGTTGATTTCAGTTGATTAGTTGAAGAAGAAAAAAGAAGACAAGAGGAAGAAGGGAAATAAGGAAAAAGAAGAAGAAAAAGAAGACAGAGGAAGAAGGAAGAAGAAGGAGAAGAAGAAAAAGAAGTAGAAGTGGAGATGAACACAAATAAGTAGAAGTAGAAGATGAAGATGAAAAAAAAAGAAGTAGGAAAAGTAGAAAAAGAGGGTCGCGCGAGGGAAAGAGGGTCGCCGAGTGGTCGAGGGGTGAGGATCGAGGGAAAAGGAGTCGAGGGTTCTAGGGGGTCGAGGATCGTAGGTGTAGAGGGTCGAGGATCGAGGGGAAAAGGAGTCGAGGGTCTAGGGGGTCGAGGATCGAGGTGTCGAGGGGGGAGGATCGAGGTGGGAGGTCGAGGGTTGAGGGGGCGATCGAGGGGAAAGAGTCGAGGGTCAGGGTCCAGGATCGAGGGGGGTCGAGGGGTCGAGGATTCGAGGGGTGTGGAAAAGGAGTCGAGGGGTCTAGGGGTCGAGAGTCGTCGAGTGGGTAAGAGGAAGTCGAGAGGGACGGAGTAGAGAGGAGTCGAGAGGGTGGGGAGAGGGGAGGAGGCTAGAAAGAAGGAGGGAGGAGAGGGGGGAGGGGCGTAGAGGGTGAGGAGAGAGGGACGACGGGTGAGAGGGAGAGGGGAAAAAAGGGAGGGAGGGGATGAGGGGAGAGGAGTAGAGGTGTAGAGGGGTTGAGGATCGAGGGGAAAGGAGTCGAGGGTCAGGGGTCGAGGAGTCGAGGGGAAAAGGAGTCGAGGGTCTAGGGGGTCGAGGATCGAGGGTGTCGAGGGGTCGAGGGGAAGTGGGGTCGAGGGTCGTCGCCCCGACCCCCTGACCCCGACACCCAACCCCGACACGACACCCCGACCCGCCATCGACCATCGACCCCGACACAGCACCTCGACCCCGACACGGACACTCCCGACCCCGACACAGCACCCCGACACGACACCACCGACACCGACCCCCGACACGACACCCCGAGACCCCGACACGGCACCCCCGACCCCGACACAGCACCCCGACCCCGACACGACACCCCCGACACCCCGACCCCCGACACCTCCTGAAAAAGGTGCTCTTCAGCCTTCCAGAGGCCAACGGGGTCATATATTTGTGAATTATGAGTTAGGTCAGGTATTCAATTATTATTATGTACATATATATATATATATATATATATATATATATATATATATATATATATATATATATATATATATATATTATTAATTAGTTCATGTTATTAGGTATTCAATTTTTTATTATGTTCATGATGATGATACACACTTAAATATTTTATTATGTTTATGTTGTACTAATTTCGTTTACTCTTTGTCATTGCAGGTGTTGACAGATGGTGGGCGTGAGTCGAGAGCACTTCGAGCCTCCTTCCTCGGCGCGTGCTGGGCGGGGTGCTAATATTCCACCCGAGCACCTTCGGAGAGTGCTGGTAGACAGCATGCAGACACTGGCGGGCACTTCTTCTTCGGCCGGGAGAGGTCGGGGGAAGACGAAGAGGGCTGCTAGAGGTGGACGTGGCGGCGGGAGAGGTAGGAAGGCTGCTGTGCCTTCCTCGCCGCCACCCCCAGCTGATTCTCCGGACCACCGGAGTGCTCCGTCTCAGGTGGACCCGTCTGACTTGGACCCGTCTCGGACTTCGGTCCACGAGCCTCGGGCCGACGAGACTCGGGTCGCCGAGCCTTCGTCCGACGAGACTCGGGTCCCAGAGTCTTCATCCCAGGAGACTCCGGTCCCAGAGTCTTCGTCCCACATGACTCCGGAGGCTAGTGGCCATGCTGATGGTGGCGAGGACACCTTTTCTGACGATAGGTATAGCGAGGGCGAGCTGGTTGAGGGGGGCAAGAAGGTCTACCAGCGTAGTGGTACAAAGCTCACGTCCGTGCCGCCGACCCGCGAGCAGAGGTGGTTGATTGAACCTAACGGGGAGAAGTAAGTGCATTTACTCCTTTTTAACCTTTTGCCTTCATGTTTCTTCAAATTAATATCTAATGTGTTGGCCTTGTCATATTGCAGGGGTTGGAAACACGCCCCTGGTGTCCGCAGGCCCAACCAGGTCCTTGGTGTGCTTTGCCGGCACCACTTCCCGTGGTGGGTCACGTTGCCCGGTGAGGATGAGGTTCCATAGCTAGCAATGAGCTGGGAGCTGTACGTAGATGCCCCGGCACCGCCGGAGGAGAGGGTCGATGGTGTCTTATGCGAGACGGTGGCCGACATTGTGAGGCGGCGATTTTGGGTAATTTCTCCTTTACAGAATTAAAAATCAACAGTACCTAGTGATTGTACTAATCAGTGTTGTCTTGTTCGATTGCAGACCTTCTACAGGTGTCTTGTGGAACACGAGGCGGACACGGCTATGGTTCTCGAAGCCAAGTGCAAGCGCCTACTTCAGAACTTACGGCACAAGGCTAGGGTGCAGGCTGTTCGAGACTACTACGCCTCGACTAACATTAAGAGGGCCAAGAAGAAGTGCCGCGCCAAGTATCTGAGTAAGGAGAAGTACATGAAGGTAATTACCTATTCTTAAGGCCTTGTACTTAGTTTCCTTGATTTGATTCGTAGGCGTAGCACTGAAATTTATCTTTCTCTAACTTAGGTGCCCCCGAGATGGTGTGCGGATAGGATGGACTATTGGGAGGCGTTGGTGGATGAGTGGTGCTCTCCCCAATGGCTTGCCGTCCACAACAAGGCCAGGGATAAGCGTGCCCAAATGCAAGGTGTGCCACACCATCAAGGGAGCTCCAACCTGTTTGAGTACGGGGATCACTGGGTATGTGGTTTGCTTCATGATTCATGCAATTTCATTCTTCATGCTAGCTTGAGCCCTTAACTAATATGTTGTTCCTATATTTTATGCACGACACAACAAGAAGGACATGCCACCGATGTACGACCTCTATGCCATGGCCCATACTGCCCCGTACAAGAAGGCCAAGCCATTCTCTGAGGATGACCTCGATCATCAAGAGAGCTTCACCAACATCTCCTCCCACAACAAGCTCGTGAGGTACAGAGACATTGGGAAGATGAGGAAAGGGGAGGACTTCAACCTGAGCTAGAGTCCTTTTGATCCAGAGATCGTACCATGGCTCGGTAGCCATAGGGGATGGACTCATACGTTGTACCAAAACTCTCCTAGAGATCAAGAAGCGCCAGACGAGCTCCGATCCAGAGATACCGCCTCGTCCACGGCCAACGGAGCTCGCCATCGAGGCTAGGGCCCAGAAGCTTCTGGCGGAGGCAAACAGGCATGCTAAGCAGAGGGAGAGGGAGTTGGAGGAGAGGACGACTAGTATGTTGGAGGCGGAGAGGAACCGGAACGACGCGTCTCACCGGGCCCTATACGAGCTCCTCGTGGTAAGTTTCTCCTGCATATTTGCCAAATCATGCACGTAATGTTTGTTTCATTACTAACTAATATGACTGACTCGTGAAAACAAAATGTGCAGTCCGTGTGCGAGAAAAACGGTCAGACCCCTCTGCCGATGCCCAGATTGGTATAGCGGACACGGTGAGTTTCATTTGAATGGTCATTAGTTACTAGTATTCACATTTCAGTTGCATCATGCTAACGAGACATTGCAAATGATCTTTGGTGCAGCATGCCTCATGACAAGCATCGACCGATCCTTCTCCGTCTCACACTGGCGCAACCCCGACCGGTCCTTCTCCGTCTGGCACTAGCGCAAACCCAAACGGTACTTCACCTCCGTGATGATGGTAAGTTTTCCCAAGTGTTTTGCTTAACAAATGCATACTTAGCTTAAGAAATGACCTACTTAGCCCCAAAATGACCTATACTTAGCTTATTTTTCTCGAAAATGACATAATAACCTTACTTAGCTCCAAAATGACATATTTTGCCGAGGATAGCTATAAAATGACCTATACTTAGCATTTTTCCTCCAAAATGACTTCATATGCTTAGTTAGCTAAAAAATGGCATAACTACCTACGATAGCTCAATAATGATCTATAATTAGCTTAGCTAGTTCATTTATGACATAATTAGCTCACTTAGGTAAAAAATGGCATAATAACCTTGGTTTAGCCCCCAAAATGACATAGACTTAGCTTATTTTCCTCCAAAATAACAAAATAACCTTACCTACCTCCAAAATGACCGATTTTAACTAGGATAGCTCTAAAATGACCTACACTTGCCATTTTATCCTCCAAAATGAATAAATATGCTTAGTTAGCTCAAAAATGGCATAGCTACCTAGGTTAGCTCAAAAATGACCTATACTTAGCTTCTTCAGTTCATTTATGACATACTTACCATACTTAGGTAAAAAATGGCATGATATTCTTGGTTACCTCCAAAATGACATAGACTTAGCTTATTTTCCTTGAAAATGACATAATAACCTTACTAAGCTCCAAAATGACCTATTTACCTAGCTTAGCTCTAAAATGACCTACACTTAGCATTTTTACCTAGCTTAGCTAAAAAATGGCATTTTTACCTACCTTAGTTAGAAGAAGAAGAAGATAAAGAAGAGAAGAGGAGAAAAAGAAAGAGAAGAAAAATTCTTCTTCTTCTTCTTCTTCTTCTTCTAACTACCTTGGATTTTGGATTCGGCTGCTGCATCTTTGTTGATGGTTTTTGTGCAGACTTTGCTTGGTGTGCCATGTTATAGCTAGGCTGCAGTGGATTTGATATGACCATGTAGTGATCATTTATGCCTTGTGTGACATATATTTCATAGTCTGATTTGGACATGGCACGGTGCTAATGGTGTTTTACGTGATTCAACATCACCATTGATTTGTAGCGTTTCATAGAATTAAATGTGCTTTGATGCTACTGCTGAACACTTGATTAACACGTCCCTTCATCTTTACTGTCAACAATTTGTGCCTGACTTGCCTTGAACTATGCATTAGAACTACTATCGAGGAGAGCACTGCAAGTTTGTGTTTAGCTATTTACCGTTGCATGTACCTGTGCTTCAAATTTGTGATTGCTATCAATTACAAATTTGAACTCTTCTGCCATTTCCAAGTACACACAATGTATATTAGTGTGTCATATGTTTCGTTTGGTTTATATGGTGCTGATGATCTTTCTCACCCTGTGTCTACCTACCTAAAGATCAATGGGTCTCTGGCTCGCACGGCCATCAAGGACCTGATGGAGAGGGGGCTCATTAGGATGGTGTCAATCCACTCCAGCCAGCAGATCTTCACCAGGGCGACAAACACCTGATTTATCATTATCATGTGTTCTATGGTTGTTTTCTAGTTTAGTAGACTGAGGTGTTGCTGTTATATTGAAGTTCACTATGTTCAGGGAGGCACTCTGTGCCGCCAGTAATGTTGAATTGCTTTTGAGTTTTGGTACACTTTAAGATCGTTTTGTCAGCGCAATGAAATCTACCTTATATGTTGAATATGTTGTTGGAAACTTATTGTTGGTATGCTTGTTGAAATTATTTTCAAATGTGTGTATATATATCTGTGAAATTCTGTGAAATTGAATGAATTTAAGAAAAAACAGAAAAAATAGGGGATGTACAGGCTCTTTGCCATCTGCTGGCAGACGGCAAAGAGCTCTGCCATCAGCTAGCAGACGGCAAAGCTCCCATGTGGCAGCTACCTGTGCAACCTGGGGTGCACTGGGCTGGCCTATTTGGCAGCTTTGCCGTTTGCTTGCAGACGGCAAAGACCTTTGCATCTTTGCCGTCTGCCAGCAGACGGCATAGCATGCCACATGGTAGCTACCTGGGGGGGCATCTGGGCTGGCCTATTTGGGCACTTTGCCATCTGCTGGCAGACGGCAAAGATGCAATGGTCTTTGCCGTCTGCCAGCAGACGGCAAAGCACGCCGTTAACACCTTAACAGACATAAGCTGCCACGTGTGCCGTCCAGGCCCTTTGCTGTTTGCTGGCAGACGGCAAAGGACTTTGCATCTTTGCTATCTGCCAGCAGACATCAAATAGCCCTTTGCCGTAGCTTGTTCAGCCGGATGTGTTGCCGTCTGCTGGCTGACGGCAAAGGCCTTTGCCGTCCGCCAGGCATGCCTTTGCCGTCTGCCATGGCAGACGGCATAGTTCCTGATTCCTGTAGTGAATGCTCTTTTCTGGCCTCAACCAAAGCCCTGTTTTCTACTAGTGGTGATAGAAAACAAAAAAAAACGAACTACGAACACGCCCACGACCACTATGAAGATGCATACAAGGTTTTGATCCGATCATTACCGACTCGTAACGCAGCAGAAGTAGAGTCAATTAAGATCGTCAGTGCAGATTCCCGCAGCTAGGATTTACAACCACCCAACCGCGAGGATGTTCCCTCTCATCTTCTCCTCGGACGGTCCCTCGGACAGCTCTTCAGGAGGCCGTCAGATAGTCCCCCGGACGCTGTCCCGGACAGCCCTTCGGGAGGACCTGCGAATAGCCCCTCGAGCAGAAGATCGAACCTACAACCTCTCTACGGGGTTGGACACATACGATGTCAGCTATCAGACAGGGCTTCGCTGTCCAGAACTAGTTCCTACCGGAACCCAGACAACCTTTAGGCTCTACGGAACTATTTCGTGTGAGGGAGAGAAGAAAGCCAGATTATGCATGGCATGTGTATGAGAGTTGAGTGGGCTTTGGAGAGCTCCTCTCCACCTCTATTTATAGGTGAGGAGGAGGTGGTGGTGGCTGAAATTTTTAGCCAAAAAAGTAGGTGGCCCCCACATGGATGTGACTCGCAAAAAAGCCACCAAACATGGGTGGGGAAAAGCCCCACCAAACATGCTCCACCAAACAAGGATGCTCCCTCCCCAAAAAGCCACCAAAGGTGGGCTGCCCCCCAAAGGACGCGCCACAACAAAACAGCCCATGAATCATGGGATCTTGTCCCCTCACGCAAGGACAAGATGTTTTCCATGGCCGTTTCTTCAAAAAATATTACGGAAGGTCCCAGAACATTTCCGGCACCCTCTAGAATTATTCTGGGCATGTTTCGAAACATTTTCGGTATGATGGTTTAATTCCGAAACTTTTTTGTTTTCTCTAAAACAATTCTGGTAGCTCCGAAACACTTCCAATTTACTCTCGGAAACATTTCCGTCGTCTCCGAAATTTTTCCGGTCACTTTCTCTCAGGCTCCCTATCTAGTATACGGCTTATAGATGACCCTTAAGCTTGTGACCCTGTATGTTCCGTGAAGCATAGACATGACCAGAACACATTCCGATCAATGATCAATAGCGGAACCATGGACATCCATATTAACCCCTATACCCACACGAATGAATATTCGAGTGAACCTGTAGTTGCCGTCTGCCACTCCTATTGCATCACGATATGTTACAAAACCCGAGGTGAGATATATCGGCATCCCTGTGAATCAACAACTTGTCCAGTATGCTAGTTACCTTGATACCGGTTTTGTTGTCTTTTCTCGTTCCCGCGTTCCGGCATCCTTGTGATCAAATCACATTGTGTCTGGCTAGACGATGATGGATACCGTAACACCGAGAGGGCCCCAAGAATATCTTTCTATCGTCGGAGCAGCAAATCCCAATCTTGAGCTATCAAGTTCCTTGTTATACTTTTTCGTGAACCCGTAAGCCGCCATAATAGCCACCCTTTTACAAATGACGTTTAACAAACGCCAAAGTTCACGAAGCAAGCACGAAGTAACTCGATACTCTCATGGTCTAAGGAACCATGCAAACGGTAACTTTCTCTGTGTTATTAACTATTAACTTGTGATGAATGTACCTCATAGCATAACATCAATTCGGGTCGATTCAACACAAGTGTTCTTCTAACACTTTGTCCTCAAAGTTGCTGGCATAGTCATGCCCATGAGTAGGAAAACAGAACCATCATGCAACACTTGAGCTAGTCTTAGAGGCATGACTAGGAATACATTTTACCGTTTATTATTCCACACGTGCACATGCGTTTCCTCCGAGCCTCATGGTTATTGCAGACTTGAGAATCATTGCAGTTTTAGCATGGAACATAAACATCAATTACAAAATTGGAGATGCAAAATAACTATTATCATTGCCTCTAGGGCATATCTCCTACAGACTCTCACTTGCACTAGTGCCAATAATCTAGCTACCTGGCTTCCCTAACACCAATGGCTATCCAGTGCTGCTCATGCTTTGCTCGTGGTAGAGGCTTTGTCATCGGGTCTGACACGTTCAGATTCGTGTGAACTTTGCGTACTTTCACTAAACCCACTTCAACATTATGTCGAATGAGTTTCTATTTGCGTTCAATATGTCTTGTCTTATGGTGCGAAGTTGGCTCCCTTGCCTAAGCCATGGTGCCACTATTATCTCAATAGGTCTCCACCGGGTCCAGCGCACTTGGAACCACACCATGGTCTTCAAGAAACTGCTTGATCCAGACCGCCTCCTTGGAGGCTTCTGAAGCTGTAACATATTCCGCCTCTGTCGTAGAATCCGCCATAGCTTTTTGTTTGGAACTTTTTCAGTCCACTGCGCCACTGTTCAATATGAAAACATAACCTAATTGAGATTTGAAGTCCTCTGGGTCAGTCATGAAGCCTGCATCGGTGTAATCACTAACAACAAGCTCTTCATCACCTCTGTACACTAGGAGCAAATTCTTGGTCCTTCTGAGGTACTTAAGAATACTTTTGACTACGGCCTAGTATTCCAATCCTGGATCACTTTGGTACCTGCTGCTAACACTTAGCGCATAGGAAATATCTGGTCATGTACATAGCATGGCATACATAATTGAACCAACAGCCAAAGCATATGGAACATCATTCATTTGTACTCGCTCATCGAGAGTCCGAGGACACTGATTCTTGCTAAGTACTGTGCGAGGTGACATGGGGAGTATGCCTTTCTTGGAGTTCTCCATGTTGAACCTTTTCAACACCTTGTCAATGTACATGCTTTGGCTAAGCGCTATCAGGCATCTGGATCTATCTCTATAGATTTTGATGCCCAATATTGTAGGAGATATGCCCTAGAGGCAATAATAAATGTTATTGATTATCTCCTTGTTCATAATTATGTTTATCTTCCATGCTATAACTGATGTGGTTCTCGAGTCTGCAATAACCACGAGACTCGGAGGAAGACTCATATGCATGTGTGGAATAATAAATGGTAAGATGTATTCTAGTCTGGCCGCCAAGACTAGCTCAAGTGTTGCATGATGGTTCTGTTTTCCTGATCATGGGCATGTCTATGCCAGCAACTTTGAGGGCACAATGTTAGAAGAACATTTGTGTTGAATCGACCCGAATTGATGTTATGCTATGAGATACATTTCTCACAAGTTAATGGTTAATAACACAGAGATGGTTAATGTTTGCATGATTCCTTAGACCATGAGAGTATTGAGTTTCTTCATGCTTGCTTCATGAACTTTGGGGTTTGTTAAACGTCATCCGTAACTGGGTGGCAATTACGGCGGCTTACGGGTTCATGAGAAAGTATGTCAAGGGACTTGATAGCTCAAGATTGGGATTTACTCCTCCGATGATGGAGAGATATTCTCGGGCCCTCTCAGTGTTACGGTATCCATCATCGTCTGGCCAGACACAATGTGATTTGATCACGGGGATGCCGGAACGCGGAAATGAGAAAAGAGAACAAAACTGGCAACGAGGTAACTGGCATTGTGGGCATGTGTTGATCCACGGGGATGCCGACAAATCTCACCTCGGGTTTTGTAACATATCGCGAAGTAAAAGGAATAGCACACGGCAACTGGAGGTTCACTCGAATATTCATTCGTGTGGGTATAGGGGTCAATATGGGTGTCCACGGCTCCGTTGTTGATCACTGTTCAGAAGGTGTTCCGGGTCATGTCTATACTTCACCGAACCTATAGGGTCACACGCTTAAGGGTCATCTATCTGCTGAATTCTAGACAGGGAACCTGAGAGAAATTGACCGAAAAAGTTTCGGAGACAATGGAAGAGTTCCGGAGAGAGAACACCGGAATAGTTTCGGTAAAACCGAAAAGTTGTTTCAGAGTATACCATTAAGTCAAAATGGTTTCGGCACACGTCTGGAAATTCTTGGAGGGTGCCAGAATGATTCTGGGAACTTCTGGGATTTTTCCGGAGAAAGAAACCGGAAGTGTTCCAGAGCTGCCGGAACCGCTGTGGTTGCTTTTCGCTGATGAATTCATTGATCTGAAAATGTTTCGGAACGCGTCCAGAATTTTTTTAGTGGGTACTAGAATTATTCTAAGACCCATGGAAATATTTTCGGATTTAACAATCACAGAAAAATGGTTTTGTGAATAGTAAAACCACTTTTTGGTTGCTTTTCGCAGATGAAAATCACTAATCCGGAATTGTTTCGGAACACGTTGAAAATTCTTTTAGTGGGTACTAGAAATGTTCTAAGCCCACATAAATATTTTCAGTTTGAACGGACGCTGAAAAATGTTGTCATGAATAGTGTTTTTTTGGTGGCTTCTTGGAGAAGCCACCTTGAGGGCCCTTTGGTATTTTCCCCCTTGGCTTCTTGGAGAAGCCACCCTTGGGCTTGGCCTATAAATAGGGGTTGAGGGGGATGCCTAAAGACTCACTCTTTCTCACATACAAGTGTCATACATGATCTGGCTTTCTCTCTCCCTCCCAGTGAAATAGTTTCATAGAGCCGAAAGGTTGTCTGGGTTCCGGTGGGAACTAGTTCTTGACGGCGAAGCCCTATCGGATAGATGACACCGTATGTGTCCAAGCCCGTAGAGAGGTCGTAGGTTCGTCCTTTTTGCCCGAGGGGCTGTTCGAGTGTGCCTCCCAAAGGGCTGTCTGAGTGACCGTCCGAGATTCTATGGTCCTCCCGAAGGGCTGTCCGAGGATCCGTCCGGTGGGACTATCCAAGGGACTGTCCTGAGGCCTCCCGAAGGGCTGCCCGGAGATCCGTCTGGGGAGCAGACGAGGGAGTACATCCTCGCGGTTGGGAGGTTGTAAATCCTAGCTACGGGGATCTGCACCGACGATCGAAATCGAATCTACTTCCGCTTTGCTACGAGTCGGTAACGATCAGATCAAAACCTTGTATGCATCTCCATAGTGATCCTGGGCGTGCTCGCTGTACGTAATTTTTTGTTTTCTGTCGCGTTCCCCTACAAATATGTATGCCGCTTCGCACGAGTCCTTCATTGAAAAACTCTTCTTCAATGAGTCTTTTATTTCGCTAAGAAAATTCACATCATTTCCAATCAACAATATGTCAACCACATATAATATTAGAAATGCTTTTGCGCTCCCACTAAACTTCTTTTAAACACAGGATTCTTTGTCATTTCTAATGAAGCCAAACTCTTTGACTACTTCATCAAAATAATGTTCCAGCTCCTTGATGCTTGATTTAGACCATAAATGGCATTCTGAAGCTTGCATACCTTTTTAGCATCCTTAGGATCGACAAAACCTTCAGGTTGAATCATGTATACATCGTCTTTGAGATTTCCATTTAGAAAAGCCGTTTTGACATCCATCTGCCATATCTCGTAATCGAAATAAGCAGCAATTGCTAGCAGTATCCACACAGACTTAAGCATAGCTACGGGCTAGAAAGTCTCGTCGTAGTCCACTCCTGGAACTTGCGTGAACCCTTTTGCGACAAATCTAGCTTTATGGATAGTGATGTTACCATCTGCATCTGTCTTTCTTTTGAAAATTCATTTACAACCAATGGGCTTAACGCCTTCTGGAAGTTCTACCAAGTCCCAAACTTGGTTTTTGTACATGGATTCCATTCATGGCTTCGTACCATTATCTTGAGCTAGGGCCCGCCATCGCTTCCTTGTAGTGCACAGGTTCATCGTCTTCAAGGATGATGATTTCATTATGAAACCACTCATGTAGCTGGATAGCCCTACCTGATCTATGCGGTTCAGATACAAACTTGTCAGAAGTTTCCGCATCACATGCAACAACTTCCGGCTCGGTTGTAGGGATAATTTGCGGAATTTCTTCCGGTTCCTTAGCCATATCAATGCCGAAGATTCACTAATCTCATCAAGTTGTACTGTCCTCCCACTTAGTTCTTTAGCGAGAAACTCTTTCTCGAGAAAGACTTCATTTTTAGCGACAAACACTTTGTGCTCGGAGGGAAGGTAGAAGGAATACCCAATTGTTTCTTTTGGATAACCTACAAAGCAGCATTTGTCTGCTTTGGGATCGAATTTGGTTGGCTATAAATGCTTTACGCATGCCTCACAACCCCAAATCTTGAGATGTGACACATTTGATTTCTTCCCATACCATAATTCAAATGGCATCATCTCAACAGACTTTGATGGTGCCTTGTTTAGTATATGAGCGGTGGTTTCTAGTGCGTGGCCCAAAAAAGATATCGACAGTTCTATTAGAGAAACCATTGACCTTACCATTTCTAACAGGGTTTGGTTATGTCGCTCAGACACTCCATTTCGCTGTGGAGTTCCGGGAGGCATAAGCTGTGAAATGATTCCACGGTCACTTTGATGTTGGCTAAACTCATGACTAAGATATTCACCTCTGGAATCTGATCGCAGAAACTTAATGTTTTTGTTACAATGATTCTCTACCTCATTTTGAAATTCTTTGAACTTTTCAAAGGTTTCCAACTTATGCTTCATCAAGTAGATATATCCATATCTACTTAAATCATTAGTAAAAGTCACGAAGTAGAAATACCCACCGCGCGTGGCTGTGTTTATTGGACCACATACATCACTATGTACTATTTCCAATAATTCACCCACCCGTTCAGGATGACCCGTGAATGGCGTCCTGGTCATTTTCCCCATCAGACAAGCTTCACATGTGTCAAATGATTCAAAATCAAGAGACGGTAAAACTCCACCTTTATGGAGTCTTTGCACGCATTTCTTTCCAATGTGACCAAGACGACAGTGCCACATGAAAGTGCTGGTGGTATCAGCCTTCCAAAGGCATTTAGCTTCTATGTTAAAGAAATCATTTCCACATTCAAGATTCAGTATGAAAACGCCCCTAACAATGGGTGCAAATCCATAAAACATATCCTTACAATAAAATGAACAACCATTATTCTCACACTTGTAGGAATACCCATCGTGTATCAGACATGATCCAGACATAATGTTTGTACACAACTTCAGAACAAAATAATAGTTACTTAGTTCTAAGATAAATCCTGAAGGGATACGTAGAGGCATGATGCCGATAGCTTGGATGGTGATTCCAGCACCGTTCCCGACGCTCATCATGACTTCATTCTTTGCCAGCTTGTGCAACCTCTGAAGCCCCTGTATCGAGTTGCAAATGTGAGCAACCAATCCGATATCAAATACCCAAGACTTAGAATTTACGCTAGCAAGCAAAATATCAATGACATTAACATGTATAACAGTTATACCATTTCCGGTCTTTCCAGACTTCTTATCTGCCAGGTACTTCATGCAGTTTCTCTTCCAGTATTCGGTGCTCTTACAGTAGAAGCATTCAGTTTTAGTGTTGGCTCCGCCCTTAGACATGCTTTGGGAGCCGGTCATACCTCACTACACCACAACACTGATGTAAGGACACAAAAACTGCCGAGAGAATGCTCTTTTAAGGGCAGATAAACTGTCGGGACAGTGGTTCTCCCGGCAGATAGAACCGCCACGAGAACGGCTGCCGGGGATTACTTGTCCCGGCAGATAAACTTTTCCTAGCAGTTTTTCTGCCCTGGCCCGTGTATTTGCCGGTAGTGTATTTTCTCTCGGCAGATTAGTCGGGTCAAGTGAAACTATAATTACCGGTAGTTCAACTGCCTGCACAACCACATTTACCCAGCAGATATTACGCTAGCAAGTTGATTTCACTAGCGTAATGTTCTAGGCATCTGTATTATGTAATATCCATCCATTATATATGTCTAGGCAATCAGGACATATCACACAATTTATACATGCAATTCAATCGAAGTAACGACATACAGGCTTCATCGAAAACCTTAAACTTCATTCGATAAACAAACAACCATATATAAGGAGGTTGTGCCACAAAAGGAGTACATATATGTTTGCCACAACCAAAACAAAGTAGTGCCACAAGAGATGTACATATGTTTCTAGATGTGTGCCACACAACCAAAATGAGCTTAACAACCACCAAAACAAGCACAGCAAGTCTCTAGGTCCAACAAAGAAGACATATGACATTATCACTCCAGCTTAATCGTGGGTCTTCCAAATCTCCAGCAGCTTGAAGATCTTCCAACACCGTAGTGAACTTGTGTACCTTTGGGAAACCTACAATAGAACTTGTGTACCTTCTCCAACACCTTATGATCCCAGCGTGACACTCATGTACTTAGCAAGCGCAACAAGGCCAGATATCCCTTTTGCTGTGAGCAAACTGAGTAGGTTCATGTCCAACCCGGGTGATGATCATTCGGATGCACTAGAAAGGGTCTTGCACTATCAGAGAGGTACTATGAGTTACAGAATTCACTATTCAGGGCATCCTGCTGTGCTAGAAGGATATAGAGATTCGAACTGGATCTCCAATGTGGATGTACTATACGCCAGAAGTGGGTATGTATTTACTCATGGAGGTGGCGAAGTGTCATGGAGGTCTTGCAAACAGACCATATTGACGAGGTCAACTATGGAAGGAGAACTTACTGCTTTAGACATAGCCACTCTTGAGGCATAATGGCTACGTGAGCTCTTGATGAACTTGCCTGTGGTTGAAAAACATGTATCGACTATTCTTATGAATTGTCACAACCAAACGGTTATAGCTAAAGTGAAAAATTCTAATAATAATGCGAAGTCGTCAAGACACGTGAAGAGACGTTTGAAGTCTATTAGGAAGTTGAGAAACTCCGGAGTAATAATTGTCACGTATATTCAAACAGACAGAAACCTGGCAGATCCCTTTACAAAGGGACTATCACGAAATGTGATAGATAATGCATCGAAGGAGATGGGTATGAGACCCATAGATGTTACACCATAGTAGCACCCCAACTTTTGTGACTGGAGATCCCATGAATTTGGACCTGGGAAGAACAAGCTATTGGTTAACTGAGAAGAGTAATATGTGACCATCTCTAGGTGAAGATGCAGAACTCTCAGAGCTGTAAGGCAGGTTGGCAACATGCCTTAATGTGGTTCTATTGGCTATAATTAGCAAAGATGTTGTCCTACAGAGCAGCCTTGAAAGAACACACGTATATGAGCTCCGACTGTAAATGTCGTAGGCTATGTGACTTGGGTTATCTCTAGTGAGCTCATGAAGAGACCAGGGAGTACGACGTATATGCTCCAAACCGCGGCGTAGCCTACTGGCAGCCAGATACTGGTTAAGACTTTGAGTGAAACCTGTTCACACAAAAATAGCAATTCAAGGCATAGTCCATTATTAAGTTGTGGATGGATGTAACTTAAAGCTCTAGGCAGAAGTTCAACTTAATAGTCTCTGCTGAAACACTAGAATATTAAACAATTAGCGAGAAAAGGCAAATCTCTAAATGGGTATATGAAATTTGGTGGGGGATTGTTAGAAATAAATGGGCTTGGCTCATTAACAATTTCTGAAATCTCAAAGCCCATGTGTAAAATAACAGCTGGTGGCCCTAAAGTTTAGTCCCACCCCGGAAGTTGAGGAGGCATGAGACCTTTTTATATAGTGGGTTCTCTCCACCACTCTAAGTGGTGTGTTGAGGAGAGAAATAGGACACCACACGGGCGCGCTCGCCTAGCCTGGCCTGGCAGGGCTCGGGCCAGGCCGGCACGCGCACGTGACATGAGCGTGAATGGTCCGCTGCTACTTGTAGACTGCGTTGGATTTTTATCCCCGAAGAGGAGAGGATGATGCAGCATAGTAGAGTAAGTATTTCCCTCAGTTAAGAAAGCAAGGTTATCAATCCAGCAGGAGAACCAAGCGACACCACGTAAACAACACCTACACACAAAACGCAAACCCTCGCACCCAACGCAAACGAGAGGTTGTCAATCTCTCGGCGGTCAAGTAACGAGATTAAATGGTATATGATAGATTGATAAATAAATAAAAGATAAAAAGGTGCAGCAAGTATTTTTGGTATTTTTGTATAAGTAAACAGGATAGATCATATGATAAAAGTAGACCCAGGGGCCGTAGAGTTCACTAGAGGCATCTCTCAAGAAAATAGCATACGGTGGGTAAACAAATTATTGTTGGCCAATTGATAGAAAAGCAAATAATTATGACGCTATCCAAGGAAATGATGATGATATAGGCATCACATCCAAATCATGTAGACCGACTCCTGCCTGCATCTACTACTATTACTTCACACATCGACCGCTATCCAGCATGCATCTAGTGTATTAAATTCAAGAGAACGAAGTATTGCATTAAGAACGATGACATGATGTAGTCAAGATAAACGCAAATAAGAATTCATCCCAACTTGTTATCCTTAATGGCAACAATACTTGCGTGTCAACTCCCCTTCTATCACTAGGACTGAGCACCGCAAGATCGAACTCATTACCGAGCACCTCTTCCCATTGCAAGAAGATCTAATCTAGTTGGCCAAACCAAACCAAAACTTCGGAGAAGAAATACAAGGCTATACTAAATCATGCATAAAAGAGATCAGAAAAGAACTCAAATAAAACAAGGATAGATCTGATCATAAACTCACAATTCATCGGATCCCAACAAACACACCGCACAAAGTCATTACATCGAATGGATCTCCATGAAGATCATGGAGACCGTTGTATTGAGAAACATAAAGAGAGACAGAGACATCTAGCTACTACCTACGGACCCGTAGGTCTATGGTGAACTACTCACGCATCATCGGAGAGGCAGCAAGGTTGATGTAGAGCCCCTCCGTGATGAGTTCCCCCTCCGGCGGAGTACCGGAAAAGGCCTCCAAATGGGATCTCGCGAGAACAGAGACTTGCGGCGGCGGAAAAAGTGTTTCGTCTGCTCCCCTAGGGTTTTTGGAATTCTTCTGAATTTATAGAGGAGGAAGTAGGGCAAAAGGAGCTGGGAGGGGCCCACATGGCACTGGGGCGCGCCCCCCCGGGATGCGTCAGGTGCCATGTGGGGCCCTCCAAACGTTTCTTCCTTGGCTTCCAAGTTCCTATTGATCCTTATCTCCAGAAAAAAATCTCCAAAAAGATTCGGGACGATTTGATCTTATCTGATATTGATTTTCTGTAAAACAAAAACAGGGCAGAAAACAGGAACTGGCACGTGGCACTAAGTTAATAGGTTAGTCCCCAAAAATGATATAAAAATATATGAAATAATAATAAAAACATCCAAGAATAATAATATCATAGCATGGAACTAGCAAAAATAATAGATACATTGGAGACGTATCATCCGCTGAAATCCGGTCCGTTGCCTTGCAGGGGCACAACTTCCTTTTGCCGTTTTATTTTTTTAATGTCTTGGCAGACAAGTTAATTATTTCTTGTCCGGTAAGTATACAACTTAGAATCCAAGTCGGTTTGAGATCGTGATCGCGACACGATCCGCCTCTGGTCCTATTATATATACTGCTACCGGCCGCAGCCAAAAAAAATCAAAAACACCTAGGGTTTTGGCTCATCTCGCAACTTGTGCTACCACCGTAGTCTACTCCATCCCAAACACCAACGTGCATTGGTGTGCGTGAGAGCATGTCTCCGGAACCGTTCGTCCTTGCGATACTGCACGGGAAGAGGACAAATTAGGTTTTTGCGAAGCGCTCTGCGCGACTGCTCAAATTCGTCATTACGGGTCATCTTCCGTCCAATTCGGGCGGTGCTACTGATCGTCGTCTCCGTCGCCGTCCGCAACAAATCGTCGCCAACATCGTCATCAACAACGTCGCTCTCTAACGAACAGTATGTCCATCGTGATCTGTTCATGTTTCTATCTGTAGTTGTTGTTACATGTGCGATGTTGCTGTGCGTGTTTTCCTGTTCATCTAGTATGCTAGATTGTTGCATGCTGCTTTTTGTTATAGTCATGAATTATTTACTATAATTAATCATGAATTTGCCTAATATTCCAACAGTTAATTAAGTTTTTATATTACTATTCCCTAAAAAAAGTTTTTATATTACTAACAAAATAAGTTTTATTGTATCCCTTTGTTATCGGCTCAACATTAATTAAATTATATTCTAAGTGATCATTAACCAATCTAAGTTCCAAGTGCTGAGCAACTCATTTGGCCAGAAACCAAATGGAGGCCTAGAAATTTTGTCAAAACTTTGGCAAGGGCAAGGGCTATAATCCAAACAACTATGACTTACCAAAATTTTGATCATGCCTCCACTTTGGTCATACCAATTTTTTTCTTGGGCAAGTTGGGGCATAAACCATACACACCGTGAACCCACGGCCTACAGTGTCACCGATCAATGGTACCACCACAAGGCAGACTGCAATCTCGCACCCTGTTCCTCTCCTGATGAAGCTGCTGGGTGGAGAAGGAAGGAGCGTGTGATCGAGCACGGTGGTGCAAGGAGCACGTTCCTACTGCTCTTCGACGTTGACAAACAAGACAAGTAAACTTGCCGTACGTTGTTTTCCACGACTTAGACTACTGTGCAAGGTGTTGTTCTTACGTTATGTAGTACCTGCACTAGCTTGTAGGTACTACCTTGATGGAAGTCCAAGCTTTATACTACTGACTTATTTATAAATGTTACTACAGGATTGTTGGGGTTAATCACGAGTAGATTTCCCTGTCCGGCACGGACTAGTAGTCACCGATTAGGTTTAACGTAGCTAGGTTGTGCTAATATAGATATACGTGTAAACCTGTCCCTTGGAACTCAGATCGAAGCAATACAAAACATCGGACCGACACGGCCATATTGCCATATCGCGTGTGCCCGTGTTCTCGCGTGCTGATCCGTACGTAGTAACCTCGACATCGATCATCCCGGCGGCATAGAGTTACGAACCTGCCTGTGCTAGCTAGCCTAAAAATCCGTCCAGCAGCCAGCTAGCAAGCTTGGCACGTAGGATCTCCTCGAAGCAGTACGTAAGCGTGTATCTCTCGGCAGAAAGTACAGGCCGACGAATCGCGTCGTATATGTACACCGGAAAGTACTTGGTGCACGGGTATGTGCCAACAATTGGTATCTAGAGCTTTGGTGTATTGGCATGATTTTCGGAAAGCAATCGAAGGATCATGTCAAACACAGGCAAGAAGATCGTGACGGCAAGAGCGGGAGCACAGATGCCGATGGTAGGGGTGTCGCAATTCCCCTGTCTGGATCGAGAGGACTACGCACTATGGGCAATGAATATGAAGGTCGCGATGGAGGGGCTGAGTTCTGGGAAGTCGTCAACCCCGGCGGCGCCGAGTACGCAAAGGGCGCGGTGAAGTATCGGAAGGATCGTCAGGCATTAACAACGATCTACTCCGCCATGCTGAAGGATGTGCTGCAGCACCTCGTCGGAAAGAACTTGGCGAAGGAGGCATGGGAGACCATCAAGATCCTGCACCAGGGTCATGACCGTGTCAAGGAAGCACACCTTCAGTCCCTGATGAGAAGCTACGAGTGCCTGAAGATGGATGAAAGTGAGACGGTTGATCAGTTTGCCTGCCTTCTCAAGACCCTCGTCAATGGCATACGCAGTTATGGTTCAAACCTAGAAGAAGCTGCGATCGTCCGACGATTTTTACACGCCGCGCCGGCACGTTACAACCAGATCGTCACGTCGATCGAGCAATGTCTCGACCTGAAAACTCTCGCGGTTGAGGGTCTCGTCGGATGGTTCAAGGCCCACGACGAGAGAATTCGTCTCAGCTTCGGCGATTCGAAGGAGAGTGAGCACCTTATGCTAACAAAGGCGCAATGGATCGCCCTGTCGAAAGAAAAGCAAGGCGGGTACACGAGCAGCGGCAAGAAGAAGGGGAAAGGGAAGCAGCGCTTGGCGAGAAAGAACTTCGCTGACTCGGACGACGAGGATGCGCCTGCACCACCGAGGAGGAAGTTTGACATCAGAAAAGTGAGGTGTCATAAGTGTGGCCTCCTCGGTCACTTCAAGACAAATGTCTTTCAAGTAGGTTGACAGAGAGAACGGGAGCATGCGGCCCAGCTGCCAGTGCAGCGGCTGCAAGCTTAGCGAGCGGGCCGAAACGCCCAAGGAAGCGGATCAACAGGTCCACAAAAGCCAGCAAAAGGAGGTTTTGCAACTCCAAAAAAGGTGACGTTATCTTCGACAGCACTGGAGACCGAAGAACGACCACATGAACTAGATGAAGAGCTTCAAATAAATTCGGTGAAGATGAAGAGTAAAGGGCAATGATGTTTGCACATCGAGGAACCGGAAAATTTCGATCTCTTTGCTCGGAGCTACATTTTCAAAACTGTTTTGAGGGATTGCTTCTTTGTATGTGACTCCTCCATTGCTCCAATTAGTTTTTACTTCAATAAATTATAATTTGCATAATGAGCTGCTCTTGGTGCTAGTAAAAATGAGTTTGCATGTTGAATTCTTTTAGTTTCAAGTAGTTTGAATGCTTGATATGGACTCTAGACATTCATATAAGTAGTTGCTATCAATCTTGTTAAATTTTGTTGACATCATTTTGTGGCCCAAAACTTTCAGAAATTTGTTCATAGGAAAATGAAATTCTTTTGGAAGAGTTTTTCCAAACGGAGTGCCAGAGGAGTCATCAGGGACTCCTCGGATAATGACCTCAACATTCCGCGTAGGACAGAGGTTCGGCCGTGCGAATGGCCGCACAACGCTTTCATGAACGAAGCCGGATTCTACCAAGCGTTCGCGCAATTTGTTGCAAATGCCGGGCTGACCGACTTCCTCTCAGATGAGTGTGACCAGTACCACATCATTACAAATTTCTTTGTGCAAAATTTTCATTTCTTGAGTAGGCTCAAACCCCCCATGGTACGTTTTGATTTATATACTGAACATCATGACATACCACTTGCTGAATTTTGTGAGATATGTTTGATTCCCTCTGATGGGGAATTAAGGGAGCCTAGACCGAAGGAGTTTGAGTATTTTCTCCGCACTTTAACTGTGGGAGAGGAAAGGGGAGTTTCAAAAGCCTGAGCTACTAGTTTGCATTTTCCTACTATGTATTACTTTGCTTTATTCATAGGGAAATGTTTGACTGCTAGGGAGCAAGGTGGCACGCTCAGTGCCCCTGACCTCACCATTTCAGGCCGTGCATTTTTCAGTAACCACATAGCCTTGGTGCTATTATTGCACGCCGATTGTATATTAACAGGACTAAGGATAAAATTCATGGCGGTATTTATGCTACTCGCTTAGCGAGACGTTTCCATGTTGAGATACGCCATCAATATTATTTGTTACCTAGAGTTTACCTAGATCACCAGGCTATGAAAGACAACAAATTTATTGATGACCCTGAGCCTCCTCAGCATATTCGTTATAACTTCGTTTTTAGTGAGGATTCTCGTAATATTATTCAGCTGTCTGCACCTGCTTTGTTTGATTCTCATACCAGGCACGGATACACCATCATGCCCATGGATATTACTGCTTACCGAAATGCGTTGGCTGCCGAGGAGGACGAGGCCCCACAATGGGACGTTCAAGTGCCTCCGCCTCAATACTTCCCTCCTGGTCCCGATGGATACTACAGATGGTGATTACCAAGCTAGGCCAAAGCCTAAGCTTGGGGGAGTACGTATTTCTCGCCGACATTACATTCATGTTCACACATTTCATTTCAGTTGTCGGTGTTCATCCTCTTTCATTGTATAATACATGTTAGTTTTATTTCTCGCTTTCTTCTTGTGTGTTTGAAAAACTATTGAAAATCCAAAAAATTAGTTGTAGTTTCTTTCTTGCATAATTAGTTGTATCATTAAAAGAAAACCCAAAAAGATCTCTCGTTTCTTCTTTTGTTTGTTGGGAGTTTTCCTGTGTGAATAGTTTTTCTCGTTTTTGTTTTTTCTTCTTCGTTAATTTGCTTTCTTCAGAAAAAAACCAAAAACTCCAAAAACATTTCAGTGTGTTTCTCTGAATTTCTTTTCTTTTCTTTGAGTCGTCGTAAGGAGAAGATCACGATGAAATTGTTGAGTGACTCTCATATGCACTATTGTTGAATTAAAAATGAGCCCATATTACTTTGTCTTCTCTTTTGAATAAATATTTGCAGATTCCAGCTTAGTCCACGGCACTCTTGCACTATTATTATTTCTATATCATTCGGTCGTGCAAGTGAAAGGCAATAATGACGATATTCGATGAAGTGACTATGACAAGGAAAAGCGGGTATGAACTCAACTAGTTTTTGTTTTTGTAAATATATTTAACTCAGTATCCATGATTCAGCATATTATGAGTAAACATGTTTATGATGACAATTAGAGATTATTGTTTCTCATGTCATGCTTAAGTAGCTAGGAGTGGATAATGATTTATCTTGAGTGTCACCATGCATTAAAATAGTTATGATGTGGTATGCTAATATGGTATCCTCCTCTGAATGTTTCAAATGACTTGGCTTGGCACATGTTCACGCATGTAGTTGATTCAAAACCAAATACCCTCCATGATATTTATGTTCAGGGTGTTTATAACATACTCATGCTAGTGTTCAATGTTAATTATTCTCAATGCATGTTAATAATCATTTTCACTCTCTAGTTGGTCACTTCTCAATCTATTTGTTAGTCTTCGCCTGTAATAAGCGGGTATACTGCTTGTGCATCCAGATCCCTTAAACCAAAGTTGTTCCAGATGAGTCCACTATACCTACCTATATGCGGTATTACTCTGCCGTTCCAAGTAAATTTGCATGTGCCCCCTCTAATCATTCAAATGAATATCTGTTTTGTGTGCCCATAGCGCTCATGGAGCGACAGGGGGTGGTCAGTATTTTCCATCCTAAGCGGGTTATTCTCACGATGAGTGTCTATTCACTTGTCATTGCACGAGAGGGGCTGGTAATCGGGATGCCCAGTCCTACGATCAAAAGAAAAAAATGAAACAAACTCCCCCGGAAATTTGTTGGTATGAAGGGCACCCGTGGATTCGGCTAGCCATGAATTGTGTTTGTATGGTGGAGGGGGAGTAAACTTTACCTTTCCGCTTGGGAATCACCGCTAATGTGTTTAGCAAGGAAGATATTGTAAACTTTCGGTCGTGACGTTGACAAGAAAGGCATACCTCTCAAATTGTATTTATCTCTGATTTAAGCTTCGAGCTCTGGCACCGCTGCAAGTCTCTGCTTCCCTCTGCGAAGGGCCTATCTATTTACTTTTTTGTTATTTTACTTTTATTTTTGAGTCATCATCTTCTCAATTAAAGCACCAGCCTGAGAGCACTATTGGCATTCTTATGCATTGGGTATAGTTAATATTGTGTGCATCATGACTGGATCTTTCCTGCCCTGAATTACAATGTTTAGTCGCTGCTTGAACTTTGGAGGTGCTCTGCATTTATATTTTGTGGTCTCAGAAAGGGCTAGCGAGATATCATGTTATCATATTATATCATGATTATTTTGACAAAGTGTTGCCATTTGAGATATGCTATTATTGCTCACTAGTTGATTATGCCATTGATTTGAGTGAATATAGTTTCTAAGAGTTATCATGTGCATGGTTAGTTCATGATTTTTGCTGAAAACTTGGGTACTATTTAAGCTTATATACGGATATAAGAACAAAAGAGTTCGTAAAAGTTTTTTCTTTATCACTTTTAGTTTGTCAACTGAATTGCTTGAGTACAAGCAATGGGTTAAGCTTGGGGGAGTTGATACGTCTCCATCATATCTACTTTTCCAAACACTTTTGCTATTGTTTTGAAATCTAATTTGCCTGGTTTGAATGAAACTAACCCGAACTGACGCTGTTTTCAGCAGAACTATCATGGTGTTGTTTTTGTGCAGAAATAAAAGTTCTCCGAATTGGACGGAACTTTTTGGAGATTTTTTATCGAATATATAAAAAATATTGGAGCGAAGATCCACAGGAGGGGACCCACTAGTGGCCCACAAGCCACATGGGCGCCCCCCTAGGGCGCGCTCATGTAGCTTGTGGGGCCCACGTAGCTCCACTGACCCTAATTCCAACGCTATAAATTCAGTTTCCGCGAGAGAAAAAATAAAAGAAGAAGTTTCATCGCGTTTTACGATACGGAGCCGTCGCCACCTCCTATTCTTCATCGGGAGGGCTGATTTGGAGTCCGTTTGGTGCTCCAGAGAGCGGGATTCGACGTCGTCGTCATCATCAACCATCCTCCATCACCAATTTCATGATGCTCACCGCCATGCGTGAGTAATTTCTTCGTAGGCTTGCTAGACGGTGATGGGTTGGATGAGATTTATCATGTAATCGAGTTAGTTTTGTTACTGCTTGATCCCTAGTATCCACTATGTTCTGAGATTGATGTTGCTATGACTTTGTTATGCTTAATGCTTGTCACTAGGTCCCTGGTGCCATGATTTCAGATCTGAACCCTTTATATTTTCATGAATATATTTGCGTTCTTGATCCTACCAACTAGTCATATGCAGTTGTTATTGTTCTCAACCGTAGACCCCACAGTGCTAATTGTGTGGAATACTCTCCGGGGATGGTTGTAATTCGAGGAGTTCATTTATTCACTAAGTGGTAATACTTTGTTCCGGTTCTCTATTAAAAGGAGGCCTTAATATCCCTTAGTTTCCTTATGGACCCTGCTGCCATGGGAGGGTAGGACAAAAGATGGCATGCAAGTTCTTAGCATAAGCACGTATGCCTATATACGGAATACATGCCTACATTACATTGATGAACTGGAGCCAGTTTTGTGTCGCTCTAGGTTATGACTGTTACATGGTGAATGTCATCCAACATAATTATCCATCGCTGATCCAATGCCTACGGCTTTCTCATATTGGTTTTTGCTAAGTTACTTTCGTTGCTGCCGCTGTTACAATCACTATAAAACTGCTACTGTTCTGGTTACTGTTACTATTACTACTTTGTCGCTACTATCAAACTATCATACCACTGTGCTACTGATCACTCTGTTGTAGATATTTAGTTCTTTAGGTGTAGTTGAATTGACAACTCAACTGCTAATACTTGCAAATATTCTTTGGCTCCCCTTGTGTCGAATCAATAAATTTGGGTTGAATACTTTACCCTCGAAAACTATTGTGATCCCCTATACTTATGGGTTATCAATGCTGCCTTCCAAAAAAGCCACCGAAGGTAGGCTGCCCCCCAAAGGGGGCGCCCTAACAAAACAGCCCACGAACCATGGGATCTTGTCCCCTCACGCTGGCACAAGATGTTTTCCGCGACCGTTTCATCCGAAAAAATTCCGGAAGGTTCCAGAACATTTCCAGCACCATCTAAAATGATTTTGTGCATGTTACGAAACATTTTCGGTATGATGGTTTAATTTCAAAACATTTTTGTTTTCTCTGAAAAAATACCGGTAGCTCTCAAACACTTCCGGTTCTCTCTCCGGAACTTTTCTGTCGTCTCCGAAACTTTTTCGGTGACTTTCTCTCGGACTCCCTGTCTAGTATACAACAGATAGATGACCCTTAAGGGTGTGACCCTGTAGGTTCCCTGAAGCATAGACATGACCAGAACACTTTCCGATCAATGATCAATAGCGGAACTGCGGACATCCATATTGACCCCTATACCCACACGAATGAATATTCGAGTGAACCTGTAGTTATCATCTACCATTCCTGTTACACCCCGATATGTTACAAAACCTGCGGTGAGATGTTTCGGTATCCCCGTGAATCAACAACTTGTCCACTATGACAGTTACCTCATTATCGGTTTTGTTCTCTTTTCTCGTTCCCGCATTCCGGCATCCCTGTGATCAAATCACACTGTGTCTGGCCAGACGATGATGGATACCGTAACACTGAGAGGGCACCAAGAATATCTCTCCATCATGGCGGGAACAAATCCTAATCTTGAGCTATCAAGTTCCTTGTTATACTTTTCCGTGAACCCGTAAGCCGCCGTAATAGACACCCTGCTACAAATGATGTTTAACAAACCCCAAAGTTCACGAAGCAAGTATGAAGGAACTCGATACTTTCATGGTCTAAGGAATTACGCAAACGTTAACTTCCTCTGTGTTATTAACCATTAACTTGTGACGAATGTATCTCATAGCATAATATCAATTCGGGTCGATTCAACACAAGTGATCTTCTAACACTTTGTCCTCAAAGTTGTTGGCATAGTCATGCCCATGATTAGGAAAACAGAACCATCATGCAACACTTGAGCGAGTCTTAGAGGCACGACTAGAAATATATTTTACCGTTTATTATTCCACACGTGCACACGAGTTTCCCTCCTAGCCTCGTGGTTATTGCAGACTCGAGAATCATTGCAGTTATAGCATGGAACATAAACATCAATTACAAACTTGGAGATAAAAAATAACTATTATCATTGCCTCTAGGGCATATCTCCTACATCATGGTGGAGAGTATTTTCCCAAAGTATTTGATGAATTTTGTGAGGAACGCGGTATTATTCACGAGAGGACACCTCCCTATTCACCCCAATGAAACGGGGTTGCTGAGAGGAAAACCGCATGCTGACTGACTTGGAATACCATGTTAGACACTGCTGGTTTATGTAAGGCATTATGTGGGAAATGCTTTATTGACTTTGTGTCATGTCCTGAATAGAGTTCCTATCAAGAATAAAGAGAAAACCCTTATGAGGAGTGGGTTGGCAGAAAACCATCACTTTCTTATTTGCGCACTTGGGGATGCTTGGCAAAGGATTCCTATCCCTAAGAAATGCAAACTAGGACCAAAGACAGT
Organism: Thinopyrum elongatum; assembly: GCA_011799875.1. NCBI lineage: Eukaryota > Viridiplantae > Streptophyta > Magnoliopsida > Poales > Poaceae > Thinopyrum > Thinopyrum elongatum. Next base: position 28,070,591 of record CM022299.1, on the reverse strand, counting down.
GGATTGTGTCTTTCTAGGTTATGCTCTGCGGAGCATTGCATATAGATCTTTAGTGGTTAAATCTTAGGTACATAATATGCATGTTGATACTACAATGGTATCTCGTGATGCAACATTCTTTGAGAATATGTTCCCTATGAAAGATATGCATAGCATTGCTAGATTTTCTTCTGAGATAAATCCTGAATCTAGTACATCTAATGAGTATTTCGAACAATCACCTGAGAAAGTCCTTGAGAAGGATAACAATGAAGCTCCTTCGTGGAGCAAGAGACAAAGGATTGCAAAATCCTTTGGTAATGATTTCATTGTATACCTTGTGGATGACACTCCCAAGTCTATTGTAGAGGCATATGCATCTCCGGATATAGATGATTGGAAAGAAGCTGTCCATTATGAGATGGACTCAATTATTTCTAATTGAACCTGGGAGCTAACTGAACGACCCTATGGTTGTAAACCTGTGGGCTGTAAGTGGGTGTTCAAAAAGAAGTTAAGGCATGATTGTACTGTTGATAAGTACAAGGCATGACTTGTGGCTAAGGGCTACACTCAGAAAGAAGGCGAAGGTTACTTTGACACCTATTCACCCGTTGCTAGAATGACCACCATTCGGGTGCTACTTTCCCTGGATGCCTCTTATGGTCTTATCATTCATCAAATGGATGTAAAGACAGCTTTTCTAAATAGAGAGTTGGAAGTGGAAATCTATATGGATCAAGCTGATGGGTTCATGGTAAAGGGTGAAGAGAGCAAGGTGTGCAAGTTGTTAAAATCTTTGTATGATCTGAAACAGGCACCTAAGCAATGGCATGAGAAGTTTAAAAGAACTCTGACTTCTATGGGATTTGTCATTAATGAGGTTGATAGGTGTGTTTACTGTTGCCATGGTGGGGACAATAGTGTTATATTATGTTTGTATGTGGATGACAATACTAATCTTTGCTACAAACATTGATGCGATCAATGAGGTTAAGTCTTTTCTATCAAAGAGCTTTGACATGAAAGATCTAGGAGAAGCCGATGTGATTCTAATCATCAAACTTATTAAGGATGAGAGTGGGATTACTCTAACACAATCTCACTATGTTGAGAACGTCTTAAACCGGTTCGGCTTTATGGATAGCAAGCCTTATCCAACACCTTATGATCCCAGCGTGACACTCAGAAAGAACAAGAAAGAAACAAGAGATCAATTAAGATACTCTCAATTTGTCGGTTCACTCTTGTACTTAGCAAGCCCAACAAGGCCAGATATCCCTTTTGCTGTGAGCAAACCGAGTAGGTTCATGTCCAACCCGGGTGATGATCATTCAGATGCACTAGAAAGGGTCTTGCACTATCAGAGAGGTACTATGAGTTACGGAATTCACTATTCAGGGCATCCTGCTGTGCTAGAAGGATATAGTGATTCAAACTGGATCTCCAATGTGGATGTACTCTATGCCACAAGTGGGTATGTATTTACTCATGGAGGTGGCGCAGTGTCATGCAGGTCTTGCAAATAGACCATATTGACGAGGTCAACTATGGAAGCAGAACTTACTGCTTTAGACATAGCCACTGTTGAGGCATAATGGCTGCGTGAGCTCTTGATGGACTTGCCTGTGGTTGAAAAACATGTATCAGCTATTCTTATGAATTTTCACAACCAAATGGTTATAGCTAAAGTGAACAATTCTAAGAATAATGCGAAGTCATCAAGACACGTGAAGAGACTTTTGAAGTCTATCAGGAAGTTGAGAAACTCCGGAATAATACCTGTTACGTATATTCAAACAGACAAAAACCTGGCAGATCCCTTTACAAAGAGACTATCACGAAATGTGATATATAATGTATCGAAGGAGATGGGTATGAGACCCATAGATGTTACACCGTAGTAGCAACCCAACTTTTGTGATCGGACATCCTATGAATTAGGACCTGGGAAGAACAAGTTATTGGTTAACTGAGAAGAGTAATATGTGACCGTCTCTAGGTGAAGATGCAAAGCTCTTAGAGCTGTAAGGCAGCTTGCCAACATGCCTTAATGTGGCTCTATTGGCTATAATTAGCAAAGATGTTGTCCTACAGAGCAGTCTTGAAAGAACACACCTATATGAGCTCCGACTGTAAACATCACAGTCCACGAGACTTGGGTGATCTCTAGTAAGTTCACGAAGAGACCAGGGAGTATGACGTATATGCTCCAAACCGCGGGGTAGCCTACTGGCAGCCAGATACTAGTTAAGACTTTGAGTGAAACCTGTTCACACAAAACTAGCAATTTAAGGCATAGTCCATTGCTAAGTTGTGTATGGATGTAATTTAAAGCGCTAGGCGAAAGTTCAACTTAATAGTCTCTGCTGAAACACTAGAATATTAAACAAGTAGCGAGAAAATGCAAATCTCTAAATGGGTATTTGAAATCTGGTGGGGGATTGTTATAAATAAATGGGTTTGGCCCATTAACAATTTCTGAAATCTCAAAGCCCATGTGTAAAATAGCAGCCGGTGGCCCTAAAGTTTTGTCCCACCCCGGAAGTTGAGGAGGTATGAGACCTCTTTACATAGTGGTTTCTCTCCAGCACTCTAAGTGGTATGTTGAGGAGAGAAATAGGAGACCACACGGGCGCGCTCGCCTAGCCTTGCCTGGCCGGGCTCAGGCCGGGGCGGCACGCGCATGCGACATGCGAGTGAATGGTCCGCGAAAATCCGGTCCGTTGCCTTGTGAGGACACAACTTCCTTTTGTCGTTTTATTTTTTTAATATCTTGCCAGACAAGTTAATTATTTCTTGTCCGGTAAGTATACGACTTAGAATCCAAGTCGGTTTGAGATCGTGATCGTGACACGATCCGCCTCTGGTCCTATTATATATTCTGCTATCGGCCGCAGCCAAAAATACATTGAAAAGACCTAGGGTTTTGCCTCATCTCGCCACTTGCGCCGCCACCGTAGTCTACTCCATCCCAAACACCGACGTGCATCGGTGTGCGGGAGAGCATGTCTCCCGAACCATTCGTCCTTGTGATACTGCACCAGAAGAGGACGAATTAGGTTTTTGCGAAGCGCTCTGCGCGACTGCTGAAGTGCATCATCACGGGTCATCTTCCGTCCAAGTCGGGCGGTGCTACTCATAGTCGTCTCCGTCGCTGTCAGCAACAAATCGTCACCAACATCGTCATCAACAACGTCGCTCCCTAACGAACAATATGTCCATCGTGATCTGTTCATGTCTCTATCTGTAGTTTTTGTTACATGTGCGATGTTGTTGTGCATGTTTTCTTGTTCATCTAGTATGCTAGATTGTTGCATGCTGCTTTTTGTTATAGTCATGAATTATTTACTATAATTAATCATGAATTTGCCTAATATTCCAACAGTTAATTAAGTTTTTATATTACTATTCCCTAAACAAAGTTTTTTTATTACTAAAAAATAAGTTTTATTGTATCCCTTTGTTATCGGCTCAACATGAATTAAATTAGATTTTAATTGATCATTAACCATTCTAAGTTCCAAACGTTTAGCAACTCATTTGGCCAGAAACCAAATGGAGGCCTAGAAATTTTGCCAAAAGTTTGGCAAGGGCAAGGGCTATAATCCAAACAACTATGACTTACCAAAATTTTGGTCATGCCCTCACTTTGGTCATACCAATTTTTTTGTTGGCTTAGTTCGGACATAAACCAAACACACCGTGAACCCACGGCCTACAGTGTCACCGATCAATGGTACCACCACAAGGCAGACTGCAATCTCGCACCCTGTTCCTCTCCTGATGAAGCTGCTGGGTGGAGAAGGAAGGAGCGTGTGATCGAGCACGGTGGTGCAAGTAGCACGTTCCTACTGCTCTTCGACGTTGACAAACAAGACCAGTAAACTTGCCGTACGTTGTTTTCCACGACATACACTACTGTGCAAGGTGTTGTTCTTACGTTATGTAGTACCTGCACTAGCTTGTAGGTACTACCTTGATAGAAGTCCAAGCTTTATACTACTGACTTATTCATTTGTAAATGTTACTACAGGATTGTTGGGGTTAATCACGAGTAGATTTCCCTGTCCGGCACGGACTAGTAGCAGTCACCGATTAGGTTTAACGTAGCTAGGCTGTGCTAATAAAAATAAGACGCTGATAACGCCCACATGTGTGGCATATTAGACATCTGCCCACACGTCATGTGTGGCGTAAGTAGGAGGCTGCCCAAACGGGCCATGTGTGGGCAAAATTAGAACTGCCCATACGTGTGGGCGCAGCTATTTCGTGCCACACGCCCAACAAACTACTACTCATCCTCACCCCGTGTGTGTGACACGAAGCAAATCTGTCAACACGTCTTGGCGCACCCGTGGGATGGCACTTTAGTTAACCCGGGGATGGCAACTTTAGTCACCCGGGATGGCACATATAGTTGCCATGTCTATGTAACGGTAGTTGCCGCGTGTATTCGAACCATAGTTGCCATGTGTGCTAAACTACTTGCCCTACCTGGTCAAACAATAGTTGCCATGTATGATTAACTAGTTGTCACGTGTGGTCCAACCATAGTTACCATATATGGTTAATATCAGTTGCCATGTGTGTTTACCTAGTTGCCACGTACACACAACTACAGTTGCCATCTAGCAATGAATCATAGTTGCAATGTGTGTTTACCTAGTTGTCACGTACGTGCAACTGTAGTTGCCATCTAACAACGTACGAGCGTCGTGTGGGCGAAGAGCAGTTCGCCCACACACGCGTGGACTAGGTGGTGACTGTGTGTTCAGAAGCTGGTTCGCCCACACGCGCAGCTGGCAACCGCGTGTTGCGGGTCATGTGGACGAACTCTCCAACGTCCACACACACGATGATACCCACGTGATACTGAAAATCTAACAGATTCCTTTAGGATTCGTGCAAAACAGAATCAACGTGTATCAACGCGTGTGGACGAAGTGTAAACATGCCACACGTGTGGGTGTTATCATTTCGATATAAATATACGTGTAAACCTGTCCTTTGGAAACTCAGATCGATGCAATACATAGGACCGACACGGCCCTATTGCCATATCGCGTGTGCTCGTGTTCTCGCGTGCTGATCCGTACGTAGTAGCGTCGACATCGATCATTCCGGCGGCATAGTGTTACGAACCTGCCTGTGCTAGCTAGCCTAAAAATCCATACAGCAGCCAGCTAGCAAGCTTGGCACGTAGGATCTCCTCGAAGCAGTACGTACGCGTGTATCTCTCGGCTGAAAGTACAGGCCGACGAATCGCGTTGTATACGTACACCAGAAAGTACTCGGTGTATGGGTCTGTGCCAACAATTGGTATCTAGAGCTTTGGTGTATTGACGTGATTTTCAGAAAGCAATCGAAGGATTATGTCAAACACAGATAAAGAGATCGTGACGGCAAGAGCGGGAGCACTGATGCCGATGGTGGGGGGGGGGGGTCACAATTCCCTCGTTTGGATCGAGAGGACTACGCACTATGGGCGATGAACATAGAGGTCGCGATGGAGGGGGCTGAGTTCTGGGAAGCCGTCAACACCGGCGGCGCCGAGTACGCAAAGGGCGCGGCGAAGTATCGGAAGGATCGTCAGGCGTTAACGGTGATCTACTTCGCCATGCCGAAGGATATGCTGCAGCACCTCGTCGGAAAGAACTTGGCGACGGAGGCATGGGAGACCATCAAGATCCTGCACCAGGGTCATGACCGTGTCAAGGAAGCACACCTTCAGTCCATGATGAGAAGTTACGAATGCCTGAAGATGGATGAAAGTGAGACGGTTGATCAGTTTGCCTCCCGTCTCAAGACCCTCGTCAACGGCATACACAGCTATGGTTCAACCCTAGAAGAAGTTGCGATCGTCCGACGATTTTTGCACGCGGCGCCGGCACGCTACATCCAGATCGTCACGTCGATCGAGCAATGTCTCGACCTGAAAACTCTCACGGCTGAGGATCTCGTCGGAAGGTTCAAGGCCCACGACGAGAGAATTCGTCTCAGCTTCGGCGATTCGGAGGAGAGTGAGCACCTTATGCTAACAAAGGCGCAATGGATCGCCTTGTCGAAAGAAAAGCAAGGCGGGTACACGAGCAGCGGCAAGAAGAAGGGGAAAGGGAAGCAGTGCTCGGCGAGAAAGAACTTCGCCGACTCGGACGACGAGGATGCGCCTGCACCACCGAGGAGGAAGTTTGACATCAGAAAAGTGAGATGTCATAAGTGTGGCCTCCTCGGTCACTTCAAGACAAATGTCTTTCCAGTAGGTTGGAAGAGAGACCGGGAGCATGCGGCCCAGCAGCCAGTGGATCAACAGGTCCAAAAAAGCCAGCAACAGGAGGTTTCGCAACTCCAGAAAAGGTGACGTTGTCTTCGACAGCACTGGAGATAGAAGAACGGCCACATGAACCAGATGAAGCGCTTCAAATAAATTCAGTGAAGATGAAGAGTAAAGGGCAACGATGTTTGAACATCGAGGAACCGGAAAATTTTGAAGGCGCAAAGACGGAAGAGTGTTGGGTCGTGCTATCGATGAAGAGTTGAGGTCGATCCTAGACAACAAAGTATGAGAGCTCGTGGATCTTCCCAACGGACATAATGCCATAGAGCTCAAGTGGGTGTACAAAGTCAAGAAGGATACCGAAGGGAACTTGATGAAGCATAAGGCAATGCTCGTAGCTAAAGGATACGTGCAAGAGCAAAGTGTGGATTTTGAACAAGTGTTTGCTCCAGTTACAAGGATGAACTCGGTGAGGCTACTTATAGCTCTCGCGTCTCAAGAATCTTCGAGGCTACATCACATGGATGTGAATTCCGCATTTTTTGACTGGGGAGTTAGAAGAAGAATTGTATGTGAAACAACCACCAGGGTACATCCAAGAAGGAGAAGAACACAAGGTATTGAAGCTACACAAGGCGTTGTACGGGCTACGATAAGCTCCTCGGGCATGGAACATCAAGCTTGACCGTACATTGATTTCTCTTGGATTTGAGAAAGCCCCACTAGAGCATGCAATGTACAAGCGAGGTGAAGGAAGGGATCGTCTACTAGTGGGCTCTATGTGGATGATCTGTTGATAACTGGAGCAAACGAAGAGGTGATTGTAAACTTCAAGCTACAAATGAAGGACCTATTCAAGATGACTAATCTAGGGCTCTTGAGTTACTACCTTGGGATCGAGGTACAGAAAAAGTCAAATGGGATCACATTATGCCAGGAGGCATACGCAAAGAAGGTACGTGAAAGCTGTGGCATATAAGATTGCAATCCAAGTTATGTTCCCATGAAGCCAAGTCTTATACTAAGCAGGAAAAGTGAAGCATGTGCGGTTGATGCAACGGAGTATAGAAGTGTGGTCTGAAAGTTGGGGTATCTCACGAATACAAGAACAGACTTGGCCTATTCTGTTGGCATAGTGAGTCACTTCATGGAAGCACCCATGATGGAACATTGGGCAGCTATGGAAAATATACTCAGGTATATCAAAGGGACAACAAACTTCGGTTGTGTCTTTTTGAAAGAGAAGAAGAAGGAGATGGTGGAGCTACTTGGCTATAGTGATAGCGACATGGCAGGTGATGTGGACGACCGTAAGAATACCTCGGGCGTGGCATATTTCTTGGGAGGAAGCATAGTGAGTTGGCTATCACAAAAGCAGAAAGTGGTCGCATTATCACCTCGTGAAGCAGAGTATATTGCAGCTGTAACCACGGTGTGTCAAGGCATGTGCCTCGGAAGGCTACTCGGTGACCTCACAAATAAGGAACCGGAACGAGTGGTGCTCAACGTTGACGACAAGTCTGCAATCTCTTGGTGGAAGAATCCAGTGCATCATGGTCGATGCAAGGACATCGATACGAGATATCGCTACCTAAGGAAGTGTGTGGAAGAAAGCAAGATCGATGTCAACTACATTTGCACGGATGACCAGCTTGCAGATATCTTAACCAGGTCTTTTGAACGACAAAAGTTCTTGAAGATGCGAAGAAGAATCCACGTCCAAGCTATAAAGTGAGGACATCGTGATTAGGGTGGTGATTGTTGGAATTAATCACGAGTAGATTTCCCTGTCCGGCACGTAGCAGTCACCGATTAGGTTTAACGTAGCTAGGTTGTGCTAATATAAATATAAGTGTAAACCTGTCCCTTGGACTCAGATCGAAGCAATACAAAACATAGGACCGACACGGCCCTATTGCCATATCGCGTGTGCTCGTGTTCTCGCGTGCTGATCCGTACGTAGTAGCCTCGCCATCGATCAACTCGGCGGCATAGTGTTACTAACCTGCCTGTGCTAGCTAGCCTTAAAACCATCCAGCAGCCAGCTAGCTAGCTTGGCACGTAGGATCTCCTGGAAGCAGTACGTACGCTTGTATCTCTCGGCCGAAAGTACAGGCCGACGAATCGCGTTGTATACATACACCGGAAAGTACTCGGGGTGTACGGGGTCTGTGCCAACAAGGATAGCTGGGTGAGGACGCTGCGGCTGGGTTTCCAGTGCGTCGGTATCCTCTACGCCGACCTTGGAACAGCGCCTTTGTACGTCTACTCCAATACCTTCAAGTACGGCATCGGCCACGAGGACGACGTCCTGGGCGTCCTCTCTCATCATCTACAGCTTCGTGCTCTTCTCCATGATAAGATCATCTTCATCGCGCTGCACGCCAACGACGATGGCGATGGTGCATCGTCACCAACATCTCTTCGTAGAGATTAATGTGTGTCATGACTATCATATTATTCGGAATTAGACTGTATGATGCAAACTGTCTTCATGAACTTAATTGTCAGGTGGAACGTTCGCTCTCTACTAATGTTTTAAATAGCGGGCTATGGAAAATAGCGACGGACCACCAAATCAGCTATAGCAGACTAAAGCGGGCTATAGCGGGCTATTTGTGAAGGCGACCATTTAGCGGCACCCTGCTGAAAAGGCTATATCGGAGCTATAGCCGGCTATTTAAAACTATGCTCTCTACTCGTTAATCTCGCGGTATGCCAAGCTGGCCCTGATCCGGAACCAACAGGCGGAGGATGAGCCAGTTACCGAAAGCCGTCCGCGACGTTGCAGAGAGCGCAGTGGATGAAAAAACTGCTGGAGGTGAGCAAACCAGCAAAGGTTACTCTCTTCTTCCTCACCATCTTCGCAACGGCGCTCGCCATCAGCGACTGCATGCTAACCCCTCCCGTCTCTCTGGTACTGTTCTGTCCAATGAATATAGTCTGTACCCGTATGATGCTTAATTCATAATAATTCAGATTTGTTTTAGATAATTTGACTTGGTCATAATTTATTTATTTTTGAGAAAATGGTTCAGTACTGTCAGCGGTCAACGGCCTAAAACTGAGAGCACCTCATCTGACAACAAGTACAAAGACAGAAATGTGTAACATGCATTCTTTCCACCTTTTAAATCAGTTAAACCTGGGAAGACAAATGGAAAATGTACTTGCCATAATACTGAGAGATGTGGAGATGGTGAGCGTGCGTGCGTGCATGTCTATATTGTGCTCGGTGTTTCTTAATGAAAAGGAATGTGCCTGCTAATGGCTAGACTGCGAGAGGCTGCTATAGCCCTATATGCTACTACAACTTACATATCACAAGTATCTCGGACCACGGGCTGTGGAAAATTCGAGGTTATGACAGTTAAGTTTAAACTAATTAGTTGAAATGCTGACTGTCTCAACTGGGCATTAATTCCTCTCCACGTTTAGCTAATAACAAAACTAGTCTTCATAGTTTTAATTACCAGCTTTGACATAAGACTTTGGGAACCAGCCGATCGCTGGCCCTTGGTAAAGGAACAGCAAAAGGATCCCAAAAAGTTCTGGGAAAGAAATGACTTTGACCAACTTTCAAGTTGTTTTCTGCACACAAAAAAAAAACATAATTCAGTTCAAAATCTCTGTCGAAAAATTCTTGATATGATATGTTTACTTCTGAACAGATCAAGTAGTATGGATCACAGTGGCAATTCTGGTAGCATTCTTCGCGGTGTAGCACCTCAGCACCGACAAGATTGGTTACACATTTGCTCCTGTTGTTATCGGCACTCTGAGGGCTTTCAACCCGAAATATATCAACTATTTCCAAAGGAACAAAAAGGAAGGATGGGTTTCGCTTGGTGAAATTCTCCTTTGCTTTACAGGTAGGCGGATATCATGGAACAAAACAAAGTCAGTGTAGCATTGTGATGATAGTATATATGGAACTACATTCACAATATTTAAGACCAATCAGTACTTATGCCACAAGCCCACAATGTTAGGAAAGAATGTAATTAGCCGCATAAAAGATGTAGCACACCTTAATTTTTGTGACAGTATATATGTAGCATTTAATGAAATGGGAAGAGTTGTTCTTGTGTGATAGGCACAGAAGCCTTCTTTGCTGATTTGGGATAATTCAGCATGAAGTCAATTCAGGTAAATAATGGCTTTTTTTTATCCCGCAATTTTTTTTTTCTTGACAAGAATATAGAAATGAAGGGGAAGCCTGAATATTATATTAGCGTAAGCCATTTTAGTATGTTGACTGATAATTAAGTGTATATACTGAAAGAAAGATTTGCTTTAACTGCCTTGATTTGGAAGTTCTTCCCTTGAGGAGGATTAGGAACGAAGATAGATGAACAATTACGAGTTGGTATACCATGTACTGTGTTGTGTACATCTTGATCATATAACTGTCAAAGTATCAGTATGAGTAGAGTTTTTATATTCAGTACATGCTTAGGTAGTTATATTATTTCCCTAGAATATATCTGAAGACGGAACTGAACAACTTCTCTTTTCCTGTTTCAGCTGAGCTTTAGCTTTGGCTTACTCCCATCGGTGTTGCTCACTTATATTGGTTAGGCATCTTACTTGAGGAAACACATGGACATGCAATATATACCCAACGCTTTCTTCTATTCCATTCCAAGTATTTAATCAACAAGATACCTCAATAGTTTATATTCCATGAGTTCTGTATCATAAACTAAGCTGGATGATGGCACTCTCATGTGTAATTTCAGGCCCTTTGTTCGGGCCAATGTTCGTTCTCGCACTTGCCGCTTCAGTCATCGGAACCCAAGCCATGGTCTTGTGCGCCTTTACAACTATGTCACATCTACAGACACTTAGCTGCTTCCCACGGGTGAAGATACTACACACATCAAGGCGTTATTGGGGCCAACTATACATCCCTGAAGTGAACTTCTTTCTTTGCCTAGCTTCTTGTATCATGACCATAAGCTTCAGAACAACTGGTTTCATCGCTAAAGCACACGGTAAAAAATGCATCCAAATACCTAGACCTCTGCTTCTTTCACGTATTCTCTATGTTCTATTTGATGTTTCCACACAAGCACAAAATGCAAGCTTATCAATATGGAGACACTTACTACAATGTCCCTACTCCCAAATTGACACGTACTCAACAGAAATATGTGTGGCTCTTGTGATGGTCGTCACAACACTGTTGATGACAATCGTGCTGCTCCTAGTATGGAAGGTAAACATCTCGTTCATCGCCGTCTTCTCCACCGTCTTCATGTCCATAGAGATCATCTACCTGTCGCCAGTTATGTACAAGTTCACCCGGGGCCCCTACTTCCCACTGTCAGCAGTTCTCATGCTGATCACGATGGTATGGCACTACGTGCATGTGAAACGGTACAAGTAAGAGCTCCAGCATATCATGTTGCACGATGAGGCGAAGGAGCTCCTCGAGCGCCATGACCTGAAGAGAGTTCTGGGGCTCGGGCTCTTCTACACCGAGCTGGTGTAAGGCATCCTGCCCATATTCTATCAGCTCATCGAGAAGATCCCTACCATCCACTCGGTCATCGTCTTCGTCTCCGTGAAGCACCTGCCGATCCCTCACGTCGATGTCTCGGAGTGCTTCCTCTTCCGGCAAGTGGAGCCCAAGGAGAGCATGGTGTTCTGGCGTGTTGCTTGGTACGGGTACCGGGACACCCTCGAGATGGCCAACGACTTCATTACGACTCTCGTCGAGTACCTCCAATGCTATGTCCGGGACCTCAGCCTCTATTGCACAGCGAAGCCACTCGAGGCAAGCTACCCTAGCATTCGAATTGATAGCGTTTCTTGGGAGAAAAAGCCCTCAGGGCATGGGCATGGTATCCATGCCGAGGTGATGTTTACACCCGTCCAATCCTTCTCTAGCATTCGAATTGACAGTGTTTCTTGGGAGAAAAAGCCCTCAGGGCATGGGCGCGGCATCCATGCTGAGGACATGCTTACACCAGTCCAATCCTTCTCTGAGCTCACAATGCATCAAGTTGGTATGAGCAGCCGACTGGCACAATTTCAGGTGAACAATTTACACATCAACTACAAATTATTTTTACCAAGCATAAGTTGCATTCCTCATACTATTGGCTGGTTCTAATTGTACTTGTTTTCACATAAATTAGACAGCCAACATGAACCTAGAGGATATGTTAAAAATTCGGGAGGACCAAAAGGTGATCCAACGGGAGGTGGATAATGGTGTGGTTTACATACTTGGGGAGATTGAGGTGGGGGCCAAGCCTAACTCCAACCTCCTTAAGACGATTGTTCTAAACTACATCTTCAACTTCCTAAGGAAGAACCCTCGGAAAGGAGAGAAGATGTTGTCCATTCCATGCGGGCAACTGCTCAAGGTTGGCATCACATATGAAATATAAATTTACAAAGCAAGCAGATGGATTTTGTGCACAAAGGGTCCATGTAGATCCGTCCATCATGCATGCCAGAGACATGATACAAAGATATCCTAAATGTAAATCTACTTTTGAGAGTACTTAACTCTATTCTTTAACATTTCGTTAACATCATTTATGTTCAATTTAGTTCATGTACATACCGAACAAAGGGCATATTTGCCTTTTGTTTCCACGAAGATATCGTAAATGTAAATCTACTTTTGAGATTGCTTAACTCTATTCTTTAACATTTCGTTAACATCATTTATGTTCAATTTAGTTCATGTACATACCGAACAAAGGGCATATTTGCCTTTTGTTTTCACAAGAACCTATAGGTAAGCACTAATTCTTCACTCCTAACCGATAGCACTGTTTGGTCTTGCTTACAAACCACCATATTGGTTAGTTGTACTGCAACCGCAAGACATCCATCATTAGTTTGGAAAAAAAAAGTAAATGCAGTGAACGCACTTTGTGCACACAAAGATCAGTATGTCACATTTTTTACACGGAAGCATTTTTAAAGATCAGTATGTCACCACGGTTCCCTTTTTACACATGTAAAAAATGTAAATGCGGCCAAGAGGAATGTGTTGTTGGATGGAGAAGGCCCTTTCCAGTAATAGTTGAATCGGCCTCAAAACAATTGCTTAGGTTTAAGGATATGTTGCATGTTTCCATGTAGCAGAGTCTTTTCCAATAACCTTTCAAATTATAAACGACGATATGCGAGAAAACTAACCTAGGATTGGTTAGTGTAGTGCCCGCTTTGTCTTGCTAAAGATTACCCCAGCTTGTGCTTTAAAAGCTATACTCGTTTTTTTGCTGGTTACGCTACTATCATGCATGACATATTGAAATGTTCACGGGTACACAATTCATTTGATTACAAACGTTTGAAACAAACATAATTCCCCCCCGGTATATAACCCAGAAAATTGGGAAAATTCTGCAAATTTACCAAAAAAAGGGACCGCCCAGGTAGCAAAGGATAGGCTAATGTGACAGATAAGGAGTAGACAATTAGCCTTGCGCTAATGTGACAGATAAGGAGTAGACAACTAACCTTGCGCTGAGAAATTCTGTATGGCAAGAAAAGGGGATGGCTCTAACGCCTCTGGGCGGAAATCACCGAGTGGCTCCTAGGGCGATTCTGGGCATTGACGCTGGAGTCCGACGGTGATGATGACGACGGCGATCCATCCCTGCATGCTGTGTCGTCGGGATCGCCCACGCCGGCGTTGCTCGCGGACGATGCGAGGAATGCTGGATATTCGGCAGGTGAGGCGGCTTCTTTCCTGCCGGCTCCACCGGTTTCTGATCTGGCGCGGCGGCAGAAAATGGCAGTAGGAGTGCGTGGTTCATCGGAGGAGCTCGCTGCAGACCTAGTCTGCATCTCGCTGCTCCCCGTTCATCGCGTCCATGGCAAGGCTCTCTCCCGGTGGTGCAGCGATCCCATGTAACGTTGGCAGATGTGATCGACTCGGGCTGGACAACTATCGGTCGGCGACGACGGTGATTCCAACGACAGGGCGTGTCAGAGAAGTGAGCGACGGCGGTGTCTTCTCTGGCGACGGCAACCACGATCGCGGCGAGGCGTCAGGTGACTTTGAATTCCCTGCTTGCTTCGATTGGGCATGCGGCCCATTCGGATTCGAGCCCGTTCCAGAATAGTGCGGGGCAAGCAGCCCAGCCCATTTCTCGTCCTGCCGAGGTTCTCGTTCATGCCCGCGTGTCTGGGCATGCGGCCCAGCCATCATGGGCTCCTCGCTCTCTTTCAGGATAGGACGCGTGTGCCTAGGGTTCTCGAGAGACCTGGGTCGTGGTCGCACGCCGTTCGTCTGTGTTGAGACGTTCTCTGGCGATCAGCACCGCTTCATCAACGCACTAATGGCTAATGAACGGGAGCAAGGGTCTCCACCTCCGATTCCCACTACTGCAATTTATAGGTTTCCCGAGTGCGTGGAAAACTCGACCAAAGCCGATTCCAACTCGGTAGAGAGTTTGTCGAGTTCAAATCTTGGCAAAGGTTACTCGGTCTGAACACTTCAGGAAAAGGCCATTTTGTCGAGCACCAACCGTTGGGGACTCGGCAAACGCTTCGCCGAGACCTAAGCGTGGTACTCGGCAGAAAAAAGGCACTTGATGGGCCAGACAGAGACGGCGCTTGCCACGTGGCAAATGGCTTTGCCGAGAGAGCCCACAAGCAAAACTCGGCGAACTTGAATGCACAACAGGGCGACCCGTGGCATGCCAGATTCGATGAGACTTTAACTTTGCCAAGATCTTACCTGATGTACTCAGGCAAAGTCAGGCGCACGAGCGGCTGACACATGGCATGGTGCTTCACCGAGATCCCTTGTGTGCCGAGATCGCGAAGCTGGCACACAGCAAAGGCCTACGCTATTTGCCGACTTGCTTTGACGGGCTCTCGGCAAACAACTTTGCCGTGTGCTTCATTTTGCGGAGTGCCAGAGCTTGGCGCACCGACATGCAGCATATCCCCAGCGCCCCCGTCGTGCAGAGAGCATCTAGTTCAATCTCGGCAAAGCCTCTAACGAGCAACCAGAGGGCGCCGCATGGCACCTTTGCCGAGTTTGGTTCTCGACAAAGATGTTTTGCGGAGTACAGAACTCGGCAAAGCCTTTGTCAGCTTTTTTATATATTTCTTTTCCAATTAGCCTTGCAACAAAACACATATATAAATAATATCCCACATATATAGCAATAATGTCACTTCCCACATGTCTCAACTAGTGCCACATTATAGCCAAACCACCATTCCACAACATACATAGCAAAACTATGTTCTCAAGTACACTAACACAATGTTCTCAAGCACAAAAGCAAAAGTGTATGCATAGCAAGTTCACAAGCACAAGTGCATGCATAGGAAGTTCACAAGCACGAAGTTCACTCAGAGTTCACAGGGTTTTGGAGTTTGGAGCGGGAACATCAAGAGTAGTCATTGGGCTTGGTTTCCCAACTCCAAATGCAGCTACCGGCACATTGTTTGACCCAATCGATGGATTCACCTGTAAGCACATGAGACAATAAGATGAATGATAAGGACGAAGATGGTGATTGCAAAAGTTCAAAGAGAACTCACCAAGTTCAAGCTAGTAGCATGTGGAGGAGGGGATGCTGTCTCTGGCATAGTTTTACCGTTCATGGCAAAAAGTTCGGCAACCAGCTCTTTGAATGTCTGCACTTGCTCATTCTGTGCCTCGATGATGGACCGGTCTTCAGCCTGCGATCTCTATGCCTCCTCCCGCAGTCTCTTTTCTTCATCCAGCCGGGCCTACAACATGTGAATGCATTGTCATCAGTGTTGCAATGCAAACATGTATGACCATTGTATTGACGAAAGAAGAAGAACTGACCTGAATTGCCTCAAACATGACCACGGAATGCACAGGGCGAGGCTCTATGCTATGACTTGAGCTCGTACTCATAGCCTAGATCACCAAGAGTCTGGGAAGGTTGGAGGCCTGGACGGAATCGACGTGACCCCCATCCGCCCACCCAACATGCCGCCTATAGAGATAATTACCACCTTAGGGTCAAAGTCCACATCGATGGGATCAGACTGCTCCCCGTGCTTGTCCTTGTGCTTGTCGGTGTATTTTTTTCCTTTAGACGGGCCTTAGGGATGATTCAGTCATTATCCAGGTTATTATGGTCTTTGTCCTTGTCCGCTTTCATACTTTTGGAGCTCCACTCCCGAAAGAAAGAGATGGCAACGTCTGTTGCTCTCTTCTGCAAAAGAAAGCGATGAGAACCATGAAGGGCACGCTCGCGCATGAAGGACAAATTCATGGGAAGAAACGAAGGTTGTTCTTTACAGGCTGGTCCATGACACCAGTGACGGTGTGGTTGCCTTGGCGGTGTGTTGGAGCACCCATGATCTGACACCTCTTCGCTATTAATTCGTGTTCTTCTCCCAACAAGGCATTTTCTCGGCACAGCACCGATGAACCACCTAAGTATAGAAATAGATCTCAGGAAGGAAGCTAAGTTGTGGCAATGTATGGAATAATAAGCAACCGTCACTTACCTTCATGTACTGTTCAAGAGTAAGATGCATCTATTGGGCATCCTTTTTGGAAATATTTATCTTGATTTCTTCCACATGATACTGGACCACGCACCTGACGCGCCCCTCATAGTGAATGTCTTTGACAAGCTTCTTGGCGATATTTTTCATGACCCTATTTGTGTGATTCTGCTCACCCTTGGCACAAGTAAAGAAATCCTACAATCGTGCATAGAGGCGCAAAGGATGAAGTCATGAGTACATCAATTTTCAAGCTTTTGGGACCAGAATTGCGGTGTTTCCAAGGAACGCGCAAAAGATGAAGTCATGAGTACATCAATTTTCAAGCTTTTGGGACCAAAATTGCCGTGTTTCAAAGAAACTCACCCAGAAATCCTTGACCACCCGCACGGCGACGTTGTCGTACACCCTAGTTTTTTTGTCCAGGAAACCCTTTTTCGTGTTTATAGTGCTCCCATGACCAGGCTGGTTCCTCGGTGTTGTTCGGCAAAGTGACCAGGCCAGGGAAATATAACCTACACAGAAGGCCAATGATGTCGCTCAGCAGGCGTGGCGGAGGCGTGTCTCCAAGGTGTGTGAAGCTCCTGCACAATGGAAAGCCAAGTCATTCTGTATGTGATGAAATAATCTAGGTGCGGAATCTAGTAATTCGTAAGAGTAGAGTGAACCACTTACTTTTCTCCAACTGGTTTAAGTACCTCCTCCTACCTACCTTAAACATGATTTTTTTTTTCACCAGTTTTTGTTCATTATTTTATATACATGTACTCCAAATTTGAATTATATCCATTACATGCCTAGAAATCCACTTAATGGCTTAAAAATAACAAATGAACCCTGAAAAATGGCAAATTATAACATGGAAGATGTAATGTTGTATGTTGAGTGTAGAAAAAGCTTCAAGGTCAAACGATGAATCAACTATCAAGTCGCCTTCAAACCTCACACATTCCATTTCAAAACCACGATTCTTCCTCAGAGATGATTTTGTTCCTTAGCAGTGTACATTATAACTTTTGTAAAACTTTCTCAAATTTTTACCATAGCCTATTGAGGTAATATCATGATACCATGCCAAGTTTCATGTTTTTCTGATTTCATTTGCATTTTTTAGAATTCAAAAACCTATAACCTCCAAGTTGGTGGTTGGTTGTTGCCACCCAGATGTTAGAAATTTCAATATATTTATTAGAAAAATCCTACAGATGTACGCAAGACCCTAAATATTATTTTCAACCAATTTTGGGCATTATTTCATGTACTTGTAGTTTAGATTTGAATTATCTCCATTAAATGCCTAGGAATCTACTTAATGACTTAAAAATAGCAAATGAATCCTGGAAAATGCTGAATTTTAACATAAAGATATAATAGTGCATATTTAGTGTAGAATGAGTTTCATGGTCAAACGATGAAGCAGCTGACACGTCGCCTTCAAACCTTACACGTTTCCTGTCAAAACTGCGATTTTTTCCCTCGCAGATGCTTCGGTTTCTAAGCAGTGTGCTCAAGGGTAACGCAGCAGGAAACAAAAAAAATTCCGTTTTACGCACTAGCCCAGGACCACTATGAAGATGCATACAAGTTTTGATCTGGTCGTTACCATCTCGTAGCGCAGCGGAAGTAGAGTTAGTGAAGATCGTTGGTGCAGATCCCTGCGGCTAGGAATTTACAACCTCCCAACCGAGAGGATTTTCTCCCTCGAATAGTCCCTTGATTTGTCCCTCGGACAGTCCCTCGAACAGAAGATCAAACGTACGATCTCTCTACTTGGTTGCATACATACGGTGTCACCTATCCAGTAGGGATTCGCCGTCCAGAACTAATCCCTACCGGAAACTAGGCAGCCTTTCGGCACTACGAAACTATTTCGTGGAGAGCAAGAGAGAGAGAGAAGCAGATCATTGCATGCTGAAGTGAGAGAACTCAAGTAAGAAATTTGTGTGTTGAGAAGTAGCTGCCCTCTCATCTATTTATAGAGGGAGAGGGGCTGGTTTGGGGCATGGAGAGAGGCACCCAAAGGGGGCCCCCCACCAACATGTTTCGACCAAAAGGGGGAGGATGCCCCCATGAGCCCCCCTTGTCTCTTGGACAAACCCCCATGGAGGTGGCTGCGCCCGAATGGGGGGCCCAACCTCCCAACACTTCACCATCATATGGGGGGCTACCCCCCCCCCCCCCAACATGTTCCCACCAAAAAGGGGGCTGCCCCCCAAAGGGGCGCCCCAACAAGGCACCCCCACAGGAGGGACAGCCTCCCATCATTTTGTCCTTGCCATGTGGCAGCCTCTGGCGGCCCCTGGAAAATTCCAGGAGGTCCCAGAACCTTTCCGGCACCCTCCGAAAAATTCCGGACGTATTCCGAAACTTTTCCGGCTTGATGGTTTTCTCCGAAACATTTCTGGTTACTCTGAAACACTTCCGGTTTTCTCTCCAAAACATTTTCAGTGTCTTCGACACTTTTCTGGTGACTTTCTCTCAGGCTCCTAACCTCCTAGTACTCAGCAGATACATGACCCTTAAGTGTGTGACCCTATAAGTCCGGTGAAATATGGACATGACCGGAACACTTTCCAATCAATGATCAATAGCGGAACCGTGGACACCCATATTGATCACTATACCCACACGAATGAATATTCGAGTGAACCTGTAGTTTCCGTGTGCTATTCATGTTGCTTCGTGATATGTTACAAAAACCTGAGGTGAGATTTATCGTGTGAAATCCCCAGATCTTAGTCAAGTCATTAAACTAATTAATGTGCCATCTCATCAAGATTATCACAATTAAAATACAATTTAAGAAATAATCCAACTCAAATTCAAATTTAAATTGCAAGTTCCAAAAAATATATTTTCTCAAAGAGTAAAACCAAAATGTTGACATGATTCTAAATAATCCACAAGTAATTGTCCATGTGGAACCAAACCCATTTAAGTTTCCAAATTGACCCTAACAACAAATGAACAGGACCAGCAGCATTTAAATTGGCCATTTTGAAATAAACAAATATCTATGCCTTTCCAAATAATATGAAACCTTGTGTGTGGCACTATGGTGTTGCATAGGAATTTTGTACAAAGTTTCATACTAGGCTAAATTTATTTAGTAGCAAAATTAAATGGAAAATAGAGTTAAATAAATAAAACAGAAAAAGAAAAGAAAAGAACAAGAAGGCAGACTGGGCACTTAGGTCCATCTGCTACAGAGCAGCCCAGCCCGCTGGCGCTGGCCTTTCCCTACCTCCCGCCGCGCTCTGGAAAGGTCGCGCACCATGGCCACCGCGCTCGGCTCCCCGCACTGCAGAGCCGCGGGAGTGGATAAGAAGACCCCTAGCCATCTCCCTTCCCCCCGGAAACCCTAATCCCCTCGCGCCGCTCCCTCTCGCTCTCGCTCTCTCATATCGAGCTCGTGCCCGAGCGTGCACCGCCACGCCGTCGGCGTCGGCATGGCCACCGGCTTCCCCTCACTACATCGCCATGTCCGGCAGTTGCGCCTCGATGTCCTCTTCATCTACGTGGAGCACCACGATCCAGGGCGCCGTCAAGCCGTCGCCTTCATCGGTCTTCCTCGACTGCATCCGTTGCCATTGTCGCTTGATCAGCCGTCTACAACTTCTCCCCGATGCGTCTGAGTCCGCCTCGAGCATCGCTGTGAGCTCTGATTCACCTGCTCTCTCTCCCTGCCTCGATCCGCTGCCAGGGGCGCCGAAACCCAGCTGCTGTGCTCGCTGCGCTGCCGCGATGAGCATCTGAGTTCGCAGCTCATCACCGTCGTTGCCTTAGGCCCCCTCTGCTTCGCCAGATGCGCCAAATCGACGCGGCGCACCACGAGCGTCTGTTGGGTGCCCCGCCCTTGTTGTATGGTCGCTGGAGCCGCCGATCCGATGCCTCTGTCGTGCTCCGGCCAGCGCCAGTGCGCGTCCGTGCTAGAACTAGCCAGGTGGCTCACTGCCGTGTCGGCCCATCTATCAGGAAATTAGATTAGGGCTTAATCCTAGCTAATTAACCCTAAATCTATAATTAGTGTTAACCATAGTGCTAACAGTGTATGATAGTGGGTCCCCCAGCACTATTCCTCTAGATAAGCCTTAATTAGCCCACTGCTAATGACAACTGGGACCCACCCTACACTATTCAAATGGATAACATGCATAGTCAGCTGCTGACTGGGCTCCCCCTGGCCCCACATGTCAGCCACATATGCACACTGCTGGGTGCACTTCTGTGTACCCATAGAAATTACACTATTTAAATAATTCGAATTAAAATAAATACTGAAATTCCAGAAAAATATTAAAATTTTGAAAATTCATATAAAATAAACCGTAACTCGGATGGAAATAATTTATATATGAAAATGATTAGAAAAATAAAACGAATCCGAATATGTCATCCACATACATGACATACATCTCTATCATAATGGACATTGAACTTTCGCTACCGGATCGACATACCGAGATAATATCTGGAGCTGGGAGAATATTCCTAATATTTTCCCGTTTCAATTAAAATGCTTAGTAATGCATTAGGGCAAATTATCATCACTTTTGCCATGGCATGAATTGCGTGTTGCATTTGTTTACCCATTGTTTATTCCTTTGACCCTCCTTGCTTCTTTCCGGTTGCCCCCGAGACCAGTGTTGGTCCTGCCATTGTCTACACCGCGGAGGATCCGTCTTTGACTGTAGAGCAACCACGCAAGCAAAACCCCCTTGATTTCCTATATCGCCTACTCTTTCCCTCTACTTCATACATTAGGTGTTGTCTCCGCTATTGATTGGTAGATCCTATTCTAATGCATAGCTTGATTTTGTCACCAGATACAAATGCTTTACCCGTAATCCTAGCATGCCTAGTTTAGTTATGCTGGTGTTCCATCAGTTGTCCCTTCACCCTTGTCCGTGTTGCTATGCTAGATAATCGGGCTATGATCCCCTTTTGGGCGATGATCACGGGTATGCTTTACATTACTATATTACACTGTTACAATTATGTTTGGTATGGGGGCTGGAGGGCAGGTGGTACCATACAATAAGAGATGGACCTGAGTCCCGACAGCTCCTGAGTGATGCAGTACGGGAATCCAGCAGATATCCACAGGATGATGGTGAGGTAGGTACCGTCCCCGCATGTTTAAATTGGAGGAACGACAGGGCAGGCAGAGACCATCCAGTAGAGAGGTGGGCCTGGGCCCTGGTCTTTGTCTGCGGATAAATGAAATAATACGACTAGCAAGATTTGGGTATTAGAATCGAGACTGCCACTGGCATATACGCACTAACCGCCGCACGGGATAATGGTCTATGGGCCCCTCGGCGTCGTTAGTTCCTCCCAAAAGCTACCCAGATGTCACAGTTCAGCAGTGCGGGTTGATTGTTGGGGTGAGCCACTAGTAGAAAAATGACTTTACGTGAGACCCATTAGTCCCGGTTTGGAAATGGACCGGTACTAATGTGACCATTAGTGCCGGTTCCAACGGCTAGGGGGACGGGCATCATTAGTCCCGGTTCATGTTGAACCTCTAGTACCGGTTCGTGACACGAACTGGGACTAAAGGGGTGGTGGCAGGCTGGTGGCAGGCTGGGGCCCCACTAGCACCTTTAGTCTCGGTTCGTGACACAAACCGGAATAGAGGCTAACCTTTAGTCCCGGTTTGTGTCACGAACCGGGACTAAAGATGCACTATATAAACCCTTAATCGAGCCCGAGCTCTCTGTTCTTCCACTTTCCTCTCCTCTCTGTTCTTCCCACTTGCTCGTGCTCATCCTCCATTTTTGCAAAAAATTGTCAAGGTTTGAAGGCACCCCATCCATCCAAGTGTTCACAAAGGTTAGCAACTTTGTCCTTTCATCTCTCATTGCTAGATTAGCTCTTACAATGCTCTATAAGTATAGCGATTTGTGGGTTTTAGTTTGCGAGTATTTATATGTGGTAGTTTATTTGATTTATATGCAATTTGTGCTCAAATTAAATTCTTAGTTTGCATGTGTAAGTGTGGTTTACTTAGTGCCTTCCCGTCCCAGTCCTAATAACCGTCGATCGCCCACACCGTCCCGTCACTGGCACCACCTTGGTGAGCCTCTTGTTCTTATCCTTTTTATTAAAAAAAATCATGTTTGTGTTATGTAGATAGTTACTTGTATAATTTTCTTACCCGTACGTTGTTTGTTATACATAGTGGCATGGTTTTGATATCGGTCCCCATCGGCCCTCGTCCGGTTTATGATTCGGATGTGGTATATTCTCTTCTATAACTATTGGTTGCATTTCGTGTTTATGACAAATTATGCCCATCAAGTTGACATAGATATTTTTATCTAGGAGGTATGTGAACCGTAAATTCCAACCGACCCTTTTGTCGAGAGGTTAAATTTAGTTGAAAAAGAAAACAATTGCTTGAAGGAAAAATTGAAAAGAATTGAGGAGGAGAAGATGGAATTGGAGTTGCATGTTGTCGATGTCGTCGATGATCACAAGATCAAGATGGATAAAATGCGCTTGATGATTAGAAAGATCAGAAAGTATGCAATTGATAGTGAGGCTTGGTATCACTATGCTGTTGGATCAATTGTTACCTTAGTTACGGTCTTGATCGCATTTGTTGTTGCATTTAAATGCTTTAGCTAGAGAGTTTGTATGTTGTTTTATGAGAATAAGTGTGTATGAACTTGTATTAATTTGGTCTTTTCGGTGTTGTGTAATGAAGATGAGCCGGCAATGGATGTACGATGACCGATGCTCTGCCAGGTTCATTAAGGGCGTGCATACTTTTCTGCTTGTGGCTGAGGCAAACAAGCGGCCGGATGGTTTTATGTGTTGTCCATGTTTTGGCTGTAAGAATGATCACAATTACTCTAACTCAAGAACCATTCACGTCCACCTGTTTGAGTCCGGTTTCATGTCCGGCTATAACTGTTGGACCAAGCACGGAGAAAGAGGGGTCCTAATGGAAGAGAATGAAGAAGAAGAGGATGACGACAGCTATCCTGGCCATGGGTTCCCTGAATATGATGGTACAACAATGGGGGAAGAAGCTGAGCCGGCAATGCGGGAAGGAGCTGAAGAAGAGGCATCATATGAGCCTGCTGATGATCTTGGTTGGCCATTGCCGATGCAAAGAGAAACTACACAAGTGAAAAGGAGAGGCTGAAGTTGCAGCACATGTTAGAGGATCACAAGAAATTGTTGTAACCAAATTGCGAAGATGACAAGAAAAAGCTGGGCACCACATTGGAATTGCTGCAATGGAAGGCAGAGAATGGTGTATCTGACAAGGGATTTGATAAGTTGCTGATAACGTTAAAGAAGATGCTTCCAAAGGACAACGAATTGCCCGATAGTGCGTACGAAGCAAAGAAGGCTGTCTGCCCTCTAGGATTAGAGGTGCAGAAGATACATGCATGCCCTAATGACTGCATCCTCTAACGCGGTGAGTACTAGGATTTGAATGCATGCCCGATATGCGGTGCATTGCGCTATAAGATCAGCCGCGATGACCCTGGTGATGTTGAGGGCAAGCGCCCTAGGAAGAAGATTCCTGCCAAGGTGATGTGGTATGCTCCTATAATACCACGGTTGAAACGTTTGTTCCAAAACAAAGAGCATGCCAAGTTGATGCGATGGCACAAAGAAGACCATAAGAAAGAAGGGAAGCTGAAAGTACCCGCTGACAGGTCGCAGTGGAGAAAAATCGAGAGAATATGGGAGGACTTTGCAGATGACGCAAGGAACGTATGGTTTGGTCTAATCGCAGATGGCATTAATCCTTTCGGGGAGCAGAGCAGCAATCATAGCACCTGGCCTGTGACTCTATGTATGTATAACCTTCCTCCTTGGTTGTGCATGAAGCGGAAGTTCATTATGATGCCAGTGCTCATCCAAGGCCCTAAGCAACACGGGAACGACATTGATGTGTACCTGAGGCCATTAGTTGAAGAACTCTTACAGCTGTGGAATGAAAAAGGTGCCCGTGCATGGAGTGGAGGACAAGACAGACATGTCAGAATATTATGAAAAGTTTCATGAAATTGCTCCCTTCACAGTGAATATTGTCCCGAGTATCCAGTTAAATGATGAAGATTGTCCATGGTTACGGCGCAAAGGGACACACGCGAAGAAAAAGTTTTATACCCAAAGATCCCACTATGGGATGTGACCGGCCTTCACTGTCATCACTTTCTTCTCTAGTGGGTTTCAGGACTTATATATCTGGAAAGTCCCACTTTGGACAAACCGGAGGGAATCTTTGTAATAGTTAGGGTACTTATGTGTATTGGCATTTGAAACGCGAAGAAATATTGTGTAGAAACAAATTATTTCTGACATCATTTGCTATTTTTCATGCATTTACTGATTTTTCTGAGCTAAATGACCCTGAAATTGAAAAGCACTACAAATGAACTCTGAAAAGGTTGAAAGTTGGCATGGTATCATCATTTCACCCACATAGCATGTGGAAAAAAGTTGAGAGGGTTACGACAAAAACTGGATGCACTTCGTGTACAAAATGGACAATCTCTTTCGAAGTATCAGGGTTTTGGGCTAAAACTCATCTGTTACAAAGGCATTACATTTTTTAAAACTTATTTCAACTCCAGACTTTTTGTGCATTCAGTATGCACCATTCAAAGCCACGTCATCGATTTTCAACCCTTTCTGACATCATTTGCTATTTTTCATGCATTTACTGTTTTTTGAGCTAAATGGTCCTAAAATTGAAAAGCACTACAAATGAACTCTGAAAAGGTTGAAAGTTGGCATGGTAACATCATTTTCACCCACATAGCATGTGCAAAAAAGTTGAAAGGGTTACGGCAAAAACTATATGCACTTCGTGTACAAAACGGACAATCTCTTTCGAAGTATCAGGGTTTCGGATGAAAACTCATCTGTTACAAAGGCATTTCATTTTTTTAAATAACATAAGAATTACCAAATTGAATATAATGATAAAACACACTAATATTAAACAGCAGAAAAAAGAATCACTGAAAAATCTATTTTTAAAGTAAAGTTATTCACAAACTAGTGATTCACACAAATTTCAAATAATTCAAATTTAAACTATTCAAATTTCAAAACTACTGGCACTAACAGAAAGTTTATAATTTGTTTTACCTAAAGCAAAAAAGATTCACAAAGAAACTCTAAATAAAGCAAAAAATAACTCAGAAACAAAAGAAAATAAATAAAGCAGAAAACAAAAAAAATGAAAAATAAATAAATTAAAAAAGCCCGCCTACTGGGCCACCACAGCCTGCATATGACTAGAAACCCAATCTCTAGTTGGGCCAGGATGTAGGCCCGCATGGCCCAGTAGGCCCCACAGGGCAGCGCAGGTGCGGTAGGCCCAGATTGCCTGCTTTAGAGAGGAGCTCGAAGGAGCAGCCGCGGCGGGGCTTATAAACTTGCACGGCTGCCCTTCGCTGGGCGAGGTGGGACTAAACTTTCTGCACCGCGCCTGCGCGAGCACCAGCCTTTAGTCGCGGTTGGTGGCTCCAAACGCGACTAAAGGCCCCCCTTTAGTCGCGGTTGCAGCCACCAACCGCGACTAAAGGCCTGGCTTCCCGCCGCTTGGCCTGGCCAAAATTCACCCATTAGTCCCGGTTGGTGGCTCCAACCGGGACTAAAGGTGCCTCCTATATAAGAAGCATTTACGAAATTTTTGTTACCCATTCTTCATCGTCGCCGAACAGACGCCGCCAGGCTGCAGCTATCGCCTGCGCTGATCGACGCCACCAGGCTGCCCCCGAGCTAGTCCTCGTCGTCACCGACGCCGCCGCGCCTCCTCTCCGATCCGACGCTGTAGGACATATGCTCTAGAGGCAGTAATAAAAGTTATTGATTATCTCCCTGTTCATAATTAGGTTTATGTTCCATGCTTTAACTGCTATGGTTCTCGAGTCTACAATAACCACGAGGCTCGGAGGAAGACTCATATGCACGTGTGGAATAATAAACGGTAAAATGTATTCCTAGTCTAGCCTCTAAGACTAGATCAAGTGGTGCATGATGGTCCTGTTTTCCTGATCATGGGCATGTCTATGCCAGCAATTTTGAGGGCACAATGTTAGAAGAACATTTGTGTTGAATCGACCCGAATTGATGTTATGCTATGAGATACATTCGTCACAAGTTAATGGGTAATAACACAGAGATGGTTAACGTTTGCATGATTCCTCCGACCATGAGAGTATCGAGTTTCTTCATGCTTGATTCATGAACTTTGGGGTTTGTTAAACATCATCCGTAACTGGATGGCTATTACGGCGGCTTACGGGCTCATGGGAAAGTATGTCAAGTAACTTGATAGCTCAAGATTGGGATTTGCTCCTCCGACGATGGAGAGATATCTCTGGGCCCTCTCGGTGTTATGGTATCCATCATCGTCTGGCCAGACACTTTGTGATTTGATCACGGGGATGCCGGAACACGGTAACGAGAAAAGAGAACAATACCGGTAACGAGGTAAATGGCATAGTGGACAAGTTGTTGATCCACGGGGATGCCAACATGTCTCACCTCGGGTATTTGTAACATATCACGAAGCAACAGGAATAGCATACGGCAACTGGAGGTTCACTCGAATATTTATTCGTGTGGGTATAGGGTCAATATGGGTGTCCACGGCTGCGATGTTGATCATTGATCGGAAGGGGTTCCGGGTCATGTCTATACTTTACCGAACCTATAGGGTCACACGTTTAAGGGTCATCTATCGGCTGAATACTAGACAAGGAGTCTGAGAGAAAGTCACCGGAATAGTTTTGGAGAAAGCGGAAGAGTTCCGGAGAGAGAACACCGGAATAGTTTAGGTAAAACTGAAAAGTTGTTTCAGGGGATACCATAAAGTAAAATTGCTTTCAGCACATGCCTGATAATTCTTGGAGGGTGCCAGAATCATTCTGGAAACTTTTGGGAATTTTCCGGGATGAAAACCGGAAATGTTCCGGAGCCGCCGGAACCGCTTCACATACTTTTCACAGATGAAAATCACTAATCCAGAATTGTTCTGGAATGCGTTGAAAATTATTTTAGTGGGTGTTGGAAATGTTCTAAGCCCACATAAATATTTTCAGTTCGAACGGACGCTGAAAAATGTGGTCGTGAATAGTGAAAGTGCTTTTTGGGATATTTTTTGGGGAATCACCTTTTTGGACTTGGTCAAAGTTCTAGAAGGAAGTGGCTTACAAGGGAAGGAACCCCATTTGGGGGGGCCCCTAGGGGTGGCCGGCCATGGGTGGTGGAGCTCCTTGGAGCTCCACATGGCACTCCCTTTCCCTTGTATGCCCTTTGTTTGTGACATAAAGTGGGGGTACTTTGGTATTTTGAATGTCCATTCTACCCCTTGGCTTTCCTATAAATAGAGGAGGAGGGGCCAGCCCAAATGCTTCATCCTTGCTCTCATAGATATGCCATGACTTGTCTGGCTTCTCTCTCCCTCCCAGCGAAATAGTTTCGTAGAGCCGAAAGGCCGTCTGGGTTCCGGCAGGAACTAGTTCTGGAAGGTGAAGCCCTGCCGGATAGATGACACCGTATGTGTGCAACTCTGTAGAGAGATCGTTGTTTCATTCTTAGTTTGAGAGTGCCTCCCGAAGTGCTGTCCGTGTCACTGCCCGAGTTTCGAAGGTCCTCCCGAAGGGCTGTCCGAGTGACCGTCCGGGTTTCGAATGTCCTCCCGAAGGACTGTCTGCGACACTGTCCGGGGGACTGTCCGACCGCCTCCCGGAGGGCTGTCCGAGGGGCGGATGAGGGTATACATCCTCGCGGTTGGGAGGTTGTAAATCCTAGCTGCGGGGATCTGCACCGCCGATCATCATCGACTCTACTCCCGCTGCGCTATGAGTCGGTAACGAAAATGATCAAACCTTGTATGCAGTCTCCATAGTGGTCCTGGGCTGGTGCGTAGGTCAGAATTTTTTGTTTTCTGCTGCGTTACCCTACAGACGCCGCCCCCCTCGATCTCCTCCTCGACCTCGCCCGCGCCTCGCCGTCGCCGTCGCCTCGACCTCGCCCGCGCTGTGAGCCCCTCTCCCCCCTCTCCTCCCTCCAATCGAAGCCGCCGCGCCGCCGCAGGTGCACACACGCGCGCACACACACACACACACAAAATTTGTTCATCTTTTTTTTCATTCATAGATTGATTTCTTTACTAGATGTTGTGTATGATATATATGTATGAATACAATGTATGATGTATGTATACAATATATGTATGTATGTATACAATTTGCATAGAAAACATTTGACCACATGTATCTTTTCCAAACCGGAATTAGTTAATGTAATGTATGTATAGAAATTTTGTGGAATTTTGAATAGTTTTTTTTTCATTAGTTTTCTTATACATGTATGCATGAATGTTTGATGTTTTATTTAGAATGTGTAGTTGTTTTAGATGATTATTTAGTATATATGTATCTACAGAAATTTTTTCACTATACATGTTGGTATTTAGTATATATTTGTATAGAAAAAGTTGAAGAATTTTGACCTTTGAGGAATTAATTAGTATATTAGTATAATGTATGTATAGAAATTAATTAGTTTAGATGTTTAGATGATTATTTTTCACTATTGTATGTATTTTTTTTTTTTTCACTAGTTTTTTTTATCAATGTATGTATGTATATGTAGATGAACGGTGGAATTTGCATAGATTTTCTGTTTTTTAGTTTTTTATACTTATAGAAAAAAGTTGCATAGAAAAAAGTTGACCATGTATTGACAATCAAACATGCTATACCTTTTACTGTGGATTAATTTGCATATAGGTTTTTTATGTCATAGGTACAATGGTCTTTTGAATAGAATAGTAAACTAGTAATCGTATAGGTTTTTTGAATATAGGTTTACAATATAAATTTTTATGTCATTATCACTTTGTCATCAAAGAATGCTATACCTTTTAGGAGGATTGTTGATTCATTTCCATTCCGACAAATTTTAGGTGCTCGATATGTCCTATTTTAGCAAAGGTCATGTCGTAATTTTTAATCTTTGAATTATGAACATATATAGGAAATGTCTGACGACGATAATATCCCCGAGTGCGATGATTGCACCGACGACGGGGGTATGTGCGACAAACCGCACCTAGATAATGGTACATGCTTCTCCCTCACGCTTAAGGAGGGCTTCGAAGGTTTTACGGTATGTAACTTCAGTGGCACGTGTTTCTTCTGAATTAAGCATGGCTTAAGATTTTTGCTTTAACGTGTAATTTCCATTTTTTATAATTTGATTAGTGCATACCCTGCTATGCAAGACCATATGTCCTTGAGAAGCTATCTTTCGAAGAGATGTCCAAGGTGGACACGAAGATAGCTCACCTTAAAATGAAACATGGTTTAAATTTTGAGGTTAAGATCATAAATGAAGTAGGTCACACTCATTTTGGATGTTCAAATTGGGAAAGATTATGCAAGGCCTATGGATTCGAGGAGGATATGAAAATAACATTCGATCTTGGCAATCCGGAAGATGGAAACATTTGGCTGGATACTAACATGATTCCGATTCTGCCTCCGTGTGAGTTTGTTAAATGATCTATATTCCTACTACTTCTTGAGCTTGCGTTGATTTTTCCCTTGAAGAGGAAAGGGTGATGCAGCAAAGTAGAGACAAGTATTTCCCTCAGTTTGAGAACCAAGGTATCAATCCAGTAGGAGACAACGCACAAATCACCGTATACCTGCACAAACAATCAAACAACGTGCACCCAACGCGATAAAGGGGTTGTCAATCCCTTCACGATTATTTGCAAAAGTGAGATCAGATAGAGATAGATAAACGATAGAGTAAATATTTTTGGTATTTTTGTTTTATAGATCGGAAAGTAAAAGATTGCAAAATAGTAGATCGGAAACTTGTATGATTAAAAGTAGAAGATTATATGATGGAAAATAGACCCGGGGGCCATAGGTTTCACTAGAGGCTTCTCTCAAGATAGAAAATAATACGGTGGGTGAACAAATTACTGCCGAGCAATTGATAGAAAAGCGCAAATTTATGACGATATCTAAGGCAATGATCATGAATATAGGCATCACGTCCGTGTCAAGTATACCAAAACGATTCTGCATCTACTACTATTACTCCACACATTGACTGCTATCCAGCATGCATCTAGAGTATTAAGTTCATAAAGAACGGAGTAATGCATTAAGTAAGATGACATGATGTAGAGGAATTAACTCAAGCAATATGATGAAAACCCCATCTTTTTATCCTCGATGGCAACAATACAATACGTGCCTTGCTGCCCCTACTGTCACTGGGAAAGGACACCGCAAGATTGAACCCAAAGCTAAGCACTTCTCCCATTGCAAGAAAAACCAATCTAGTTGGCCAAACCAAACCGATAGTTCGAAGAGAATTACAAAGATATCAAATCATGCATATAAGAATTCAGAGAAGATTCAAATAATATTCATAGATAAGCTGATCATAAATCCACAATTCATCGGATCTCAGCAAACACACCGCAAAAAAGTATTACATCGAATAGATCTCCAAGAACATCGAGGAGAACATGGTATTGAGAATCAAAGAGAGAGAAGAAGCCATCTAGCTACTAGCTATGGACCCGTAGGTCTGTGGTAAACTACTCACGCTTCATCGGAAGGGCAATGGTGTTGATGTAGAAGCCCACCGTGATCGAATCCCCCTCCGGCAGGGTGCCGAAAAAGGTCCCTAGATGGGATCTCACGGGTACAGAAGGTTGCGGCGGTGGAAAAGTATTTTCGTGGATGCCTCTGTTGGTTTGGGGATATTTGGGAATATATAAGTGAAAGAATTAGGTCAGTAGGTGCACGAGGGGCCCACAAGGGTGGGGGGAGCGCCCTACCCCCCTGGGCGCGCCCTCCGTTCTTGTGGCCGCCTCGTGGCTCCTCCGACTTCATCTCCAAGTCTCCTGGTTTCCTTCTGGTCAAAGAAAAACAAAAACCGGCACTAGGCTCTAGGTTAATAGGTTAGTCCCAAAAATAATATAAAATAGCATATTAATGCATATAAAACATCCAAAACAGATAATATAATAGCATGGAACAATCAAAAATTATAGATACGTTGGAGACGTATCAAGCATCCCCAAGCTTAATTCCTGCTCGTCCTCGAGTAGGTAAATGATAAAAACAGATTTTTTTATGTGGAATGCTACCTAATATATTTATCCATGTAATTTTCTTTATTGTGGCATGAATGTTCAGATCCGTAAGATTCAAAACAAAAGTTTAATATTGACATAAAAACAAGAATACTTCAAGCATACTAACAAGGCAATTATGTCTTCTCAAAATAACATGGCCAAAGAAAGCTTATCCCTACAAAATCATATAGTCTGGCTATGCTCCATCTTCATCACACAAAATATTCAAATCATGCACAACCCCGATGACAAGCCAAGCAATTGTTTCATACTTTTGATGTTCTCAAACCTTTTCAACTTTCACGCAATACATTAGCGTGAGCCATGGACATAGCACCATAGGTGGAATAGAAGGTGGTTGTGGAGAAGAAAAAGAGGGAGATAGTCTCACATCAACTAGGCGTATCAACGGGCTATGAAGATGCCCATCAATAGATATCAATGTGAGTGAGTAGGGATTGCCATGCAACGGATGCACTAGAGCTATAAGTTTATGAAAGCTCAAAAAGAAACTAAGTGGGTGTGCATCCAACTCGCTTGCTCACGAAGACCTAGGGCAATTTGAGGAAGCCCATCATTGGAATATACAAGCCAAGTTCTATAATGAAAAATTCCCACTAGTAAATGAAAGTGACAACATAGGAGACTCTCTATCATGAAGATCATGGTGCTACTTTGAAGCACAAGTGTGGTAAAAGGATAGTAACATTGCCCCTTCTCTCTTTTCTCTCATTTTCTTTATTTGGGCCTTCTCTCTTTTTTCTGGCCTCTTGTTTTTTCATCCGGAGTCTCATCCCGACTTGTGGGGGAATCATAGTCTCGATCATCCTTTCCTCACATGGGACAATGCTCTAATAATGAAGATCATCACACTTTTATTTACTTACAACTCAAGAATTACAACTCGATTCTTAAAACAAAATATGACTCTATATGAATGCCTCCGGCGGTGTACCGGGATGTGCAATGAATCAAGAGTGACATGTATGAAAGAATTATGAACGGTGGCTTTGCCACAAATACGATGTCAACTACACGATCATGCAAAGCAATATGACAATTATGGAGCGTGTCATAATCAAACGGAATGGTGGAAAGTTGCATGGCAATATATCTCGGAATGACAATGAAAATGCCATAATAGGTAGGTATGGTGGCTGTTTTGAGGAAGGTATATGGTGGGTGTATGGTACCGGCGAAAGTTGCGCCGCACTAGAGAGGCTAGAAATGGTGGAAGGGTGAGAGTGCGTATAATCCATGGACTCAACATTAGTCATAAAGAACTCACATACTTATTGCAAAAATTTATTAGTTATCGAAATAAAGTACTACACACATGCTCCTAGGGGGATAGATTGGTAGGAAAATACCATCGCTCGTCCCCGACCGCCACTCATAAGGAAGACAATCAACAAATAAATCATGCTGCGACTTCATCACATAACGGTTCACCATACGTGCATGCTACGGGAATCACAAACCTTAACACAAGTATTTCTCAAATTCACAATTACTCACTAGCATGACTCTAATATCATCATCTTTATATCTCAAAACAATCATAAGGAATCAAACTTCTCATAGTATTCAATGCACTTTATATGATAGTTTTTATTATATCCCTCTTGGATGCCTATCATATTAGGACTCAATTTATAACCAAAGCTAATGACCATGCTGTTTAAAGACTCTCAAAATAATATAAGTGAAGCATGAGAGTTCAATAATTTCTACAAAATAAAGCCACCGCCGTGCTCTAAAAAGATATAAGTGAAGTACTAGAGCAAAATTGCCTAGCTCAAAAGATATAAGTGAAGCACATAGAGTATTCTAATAAATCACGATTCATGTGTGTCCCTCTCAAAAGATGTGTACAGCAAGGATGATTGTGGAAAACTAAAAAGAAAAGACTCAAATTATACAAGACGCTCCAAGCAAAACACATATCATGCGGTGAATAAAAATATAGCCTCAAGTAAAGTTACAGATAGAGGAAGACGAAAGAGGGGATGCCTTCCGGGGCATCCCCAAGCTTAGGCTCTTGGTTGTCCTTGAATATTACCTTGGGGTGCCTTGGGCATCCCCAAGCTTAGACTCTTGCCACTCCTTATTCCATAGTCCATCAAATCCTTACCAAAAAACATGAAAAATTAACAACACAAAACTCAACAGAAAATCTCATAAGCTCCGTTAGTATAAGAAAATAAATCACCATTTTAGTACTGTTATGAACTCATTCTTTATTTATACTGGTATAATATCTACTGTATTCCAACTTTTCCAAGGTTCATACACCCCGATACTACCCATAGATTCATCAAAATAAGCAAACAACACAAAGAAAACAGAATCTGTCAAAAACAGAACAGTCTGCAAAGATCCTAATTTTACTAATACTTATGTAACTCCAAAAATTCGGAAACATTGGACAAAAGAGGAAAATTTTATATCAATCCTGTATAAAAAATTCAGGGTTTTTCAACGCCCCAGTGAGTTATTAAAATTCTGAGACTGGACGCAAAAGTTTCTGTTTTTCAGCAAGATCAAATCAACTATCACCATAAGCCATCCCAAAGGTCTTACTTGGCACAAACACTAATTAAACCACAAAAACACATCTAACCAGAGGCTAGATGAATTATTTATTGAAAAACAGCAAGGAAAAATATTGGGTTGTCTCCCAACAAGCGCTTTTCTTTAAAGCCTTTTAGCTAGGCATTGATAATTTCAATGATGCTCACATAAAAGAGAAGAATTGAAGCACAAAGAGAGCATCATAAAACACGTGGAAAAACACATCTAAGTCTAACATACTTCCTATGCATAGGCATTTTATAGGTAAACAAATTATCAAGGAAAGCAAAAACTAGCATATGCATGGAAGAAGAAAGAGACGATAGCAATCTCAACATGAAGAGAGGTAATTTAGTAACATGAAAATTTCTACAATCATATTTTCCTCTCTCATAATAATTACATGTAGGATCATAAGCAAATTCAACAAAATAGCTATCACATAACATATTCTCAACACGATCCACATGCATGCGAAGTTGACACTCTTCCAAAATAGTGGGATTAACGTTAACTAAAGTCATGACCTCTCCAAACCCACTTTTATCAAAAATTTCGTAAGATTGAACATTGTCCAAATATGTGGGATCTAAAGTTGACACTCTTCCAAACCCACTTTCAGTATTGTTGCAAACATTATTATCAATCTCATATTCATTATGGGCTTAAATAAATTTTCAAGATCATAAGAAAAATCACCCCAATCATGATCATTGCAACAAGTAGTGGACCTAGCAAAACTAGCATCCCCAAGCTTAGGGTTTTGCATATCATTAGAAAAACTGACATTAATAGAATTTATACTAGAACCATTGCAATCATACTTTTTATTCAAGGAGCTATCGTGAATCATTTCATAAATTTCTTCATCACAATTTTCAGATTCATGAATTTCAAGCAAAACTTCGTATAAATAATCTAGTGCACAAAACTCACTAGCAATTGGTTCATCAAAATTGGATCTCTTAAAAAGATTAGAAAGTGGATGAGGATCTATAAACTTTTAGCAAGCGAAGATGCAAGCAAAAACAAGGCACATGGTAACACAAGCAAACAAAAGATCGAACGGAAAGAAGGCAAACAAAAATGCCAATCTTTCTGAAAATCATTTTAGAAGTGGGGGAGAGGAAAACGAGAGGCAAATGGCGAATAATGTAATGCAAGAGATGAGAGTTTTATGATGGCTACTTCGTATGTCTTGACTTGGCGTAGATCTCCTCGGCAACAGCGCCAGAAATTCTTCCTGCTACTTCTTGAGCTTGCGTTGGTTTTTCCCTTGAAGAGGAAAGGGTGATGCAGCAAAGTAGAGATAAGTATTTCCCTCAGTTTGAGAACCAAGGTATCAATCCAGTAGGAGACAACGCACAAATCACCGAATACCTGCACAAACAATCAAACAAGTTGCACCCAATGCGATAAAGGGGTTGTCAATCCCTTCACGGTTATTTGCAAAAGTGAGATCTGATAGAGATAGATAAATGATAAAGTAAATATTTTTGGTAATTTTGTTTTATAGATCAGAAAGTAAAAGATTGCAAAATAGTAGATCGGAAACTTGTATGATGAAAAGCAGAAGATTATATGATGGAAAATAGACCTGGGGGCCATAGGTTTCACTAGAGGCTTCTCTCAAGATAGAAACCAATACGGTGGGTGAACAAATTACTGCCGAGCAATTGATAGAAAAGCGCAAAGTTTTGACGATATCTAAGGCAATGGTCATTAATATAGGCATCACGTCCGTGTCAAGTAGACCAAAATGATTCTGCATCTACTACTATTACTCCACACATCGACCGCTATCCAGCATGCATCTAGAGTATTAAGTTCATAAGAAATGGAGTAATGCATTAAATAAGATGACATGATGTAGAGGAATTAACTCAAGCAATATGATGAAAACCCCATCTTTTTATCCTCGATGGCAACAATACAATACGTGCCTTGTTGCCCCTACTGTCACTGGGAAAGGACACCGCAAGATTGAACCCAAAGCTAAGCACTTCTCCCATTTTAAGAAAAACCAATCTAGTTGGCCAAACCAAACCGATAGTTCGAAGAGAATTACAAAGATATCAAATAATGCATATAAGAATTCAGAGAAGATTCAAATAATATTCATAGATAAGCTGATCATAAATCCACAATTCATCGGATCTCGGCAAACACACCGCAAAAAAGTATTACATCGAATAGATCTCCAAGAACATCAAGGAGAACATGGTATTGAGAATCAAAGAGAGAGAAGAAGCCATCTAGCTACTAGCTATGGACCCGTAGGTCTGTGCTAAACTACTCACGCTTCATCGGAAGGGCAATGGTGTTGATGTAGAAGCCCTCCGTGATCGAATCCCCCTCGGGCAGGGTGCCGAAAAAGGTCTCTAGATGAGATCTCACGGGTACAGAAGGTTGCGGCGGTGGAAAAGTCTTTTCGTGGATGCCTCTGTTGGTTTGGGGATATTTGGGAATATATTGGCGAAAGAATTAGGTCAGGAGATGCACGAGGAGCCCACAAGGGTGGGGGCCATGCCCTACCCCCCTGGGCGCGCCCTTCGTCCTTGTGGCCGCCTCGTGGCTCCTCCGACTTCATCTCCAAGTCTCCTGGTTTCCTTCTGGTCCAAGAAAATCATCGCGAAAGTTTTATTCCATTTGGACTCCATTTGGTATTCCTTTTCTGCGAAACTCAAAAACAAGGAAAAAACAGAAACTGGCACTGGGCTCTAG
This sequence comes from Thinopyrum elongatum, assembly GCA_011799875.1. Taxonomy (NCBI): domain Eukaryota; kingdom Viridiplantae; phylum Streptophyta; class Magnoliopsida; order Poales; family Poaceae; genus Thinopyrum; species Thinopyrum elongatum. Next base: position 28,033,404 of record CM022299.1, on the reverse strand, counting down.
GTTAATAGGTTAGTCCCAAAAATAATATAAAATAGCATATTAATGCATATAAAACATCCAAAACAGATAATATAATAGCATGGAACAATCAAAAATTATAGATACATTGGAGACATATCAATTCCTTTTCTAAAAATACTTGTTATTCATACCTGCTGAACTTGTTTTTTATAATTGACAGCTTACTTTCTCTCTTCCCAAGAAATACAAAAGATAATAGATGACACCTACTACAGTCATGGCGCAGAGCTAACTTGGGAGGAGAAGAATTATCTTATCTCCTTTGTTAAAGTCGTTCTGCAATTTAAGATCATCTATGGAGTTGGGAAAAATTATGGTAAATACGTGCCACTAGTCCATGAGTTGTGCGATGCTAACATTCGTGCTAGTATCATGGTAAGATTTTTACTATTATGTCACTAGTTAGTCCATCTTTTTCATACATTGTTCTGAAGTAAACTTCATTGCTAACTACATATGTTACTATTATGCTCTTCAACAGAAGCTCCCGGATGTGGTTGTGCCTCCATTTATGTTTGTCGAAGGTGAGATGACAGTTGTTTGCGTACGACCATGGTCGGAGGGTCTCAAATATGCATACTCGACCTCTAAAACAGATGGAGGCCTCAAAATCAAGGCTTGGAGAAAAATAGTGGCTGAGCGAAGGCCACAAAATGGAGACAGTTGGATCTCTATGCTGCATAACGGAGAAGGAGGGGTTTTTCTGTTTTGTGCTATGCTACCCGATAGAGAGTACTAGGTCCTGCTACCTTACCTAGTGCAGTTGGTTAACTTATGATGATCATAATGGTTAGATTGTTATATCACTAGCACCTTACCTAGTAGTGTTTAACTTATGATAATCATAATGGTGAGATTGTTATATCACTACGATCAAGATGAGTTGTATATATGACTACGATAATGATGACTTGTTATATATATCATTATGATGATGATATGAGTTGTATATCATTAGGGTGGAAGAAACACATATTAGATTAAAGTGGATGTATCCAAGTGACCAAGTTGAATATGTAGGAATATATGTAGCATAAAATATGTTTGAAATGAAAAAGAATTAAATGAAAAACACAAAATTAAAAGGAAAAATAAACCATAAACTCATAAACCCCTAAACCTTTTAGTCCCGGTTGGTGTAACCAACCGGGACTAAAGGCCCCCAGCCCCCCGGCGCGGGCTCGTGCCACGTGGTGGGCCTTTGGTCCTGGTTCGTGACGAACCGGGACTAAAGGGGCGGGGGCTTTAGTCCCCACCCTTTAGTGCCGGTTGCAGAACCGGCACTAAAGGTCCTTACGAACCGAGACTAAAGCCCGATTCTGCACTAGTGAGCGAATACTGCCTGCTATTGGTGAAGAGGTGGGCTTGGTCCCTGGCCAACCACGTAACGTGCAGGAGAGTTTGGGTGTGCGGCCGAACAACCCTTTCATGCTTAGGATGTAGACTGGCATATTGACCTCTCTGCATAGCTGAGGTAGGACTTCGGCATGTCTATTATCCGAGGCCGGGCATTACCCAAAAAAGTGTGTCCGACCAGAGTTAATCGAGCGTATCGGGCTATGTGGTGCACCCCTACAGGGAAGACAAAACTATTCGGCTAGCCGCGTCCACGGTAACGGATGGCTTGGAGATGTATCCCGATCTTATACCACTTGAACAGGATACTAGACAACACACACCCACTATATATGTCTATACAACTTGAACTGGTTACTAAATAAGATACACCTACTCAATAAATATGGGCTTACCGAGGATCGCTTTCTCACAGGGAGTCGAGGAAGGATCTCAGCGTATGGTATTATTGTATTATTTACTTATACTCGTATGCGCTCATACCCTTCCTTTGTTGCAAGATGCTCTTCTCTCGTCTATTGCTGCAAGATGGTGGTAGTCCTTTCTACATTGAGCTTCTCCCCCTGTTCTGGCATTTCTGCAGTATAGCCCATTGATATTACTCCGTTCCTTTGATACCGATGCATATGTAGTATAGTTCTGATTTAAGTCTTGCGAGTACTTTGGATGAGTACACACCGTTGCCTTGCTACTCTTTTCATTCAACCCGATTGCTGCTATCAGATAGTAGCCCCCCGGATGCAGGTATTCCCGACGATGATTACTATGTGGAGTTCAATGTCGCCGAGTACTTCAGAATTCGTAGGAAGGAAGCATTGCCTTTTCGATTCAGTGACATTGTTTTGTTTGTGCCTTCTTAAGGCACCCTTGTAATTGTCTGTAGTCAGACCTAACCATTGATGTATTATTGGATCCTATGACCCATGTTTGTAATATAATGATTCATTGCTTAAATTTGAGTCATAGAGTTGTGTTGTGGTACTACCGTGAGTCACCGTTCGTGATCGTGCATGCTCCGTGTATGATTAGTGCACGGCCAAGTTCAGGCACGTCACATATCGGCATCCCCATGAATCAACAACTTGTTCACTATGCCAATTTCCTCGTTACCGATTTTGTTCTCTTTTCTCGTTCCCGTGTTCTGGCATCCCTGGGATCAAATCATACTGTGTCTGGCCAGAAGATGATGGATACCGTCACATCGAGAGGGACCAAAGAATATCTCTCCATCGTCGGAGGAGCAAATACCAGTCTTGAGTTATCTAGTCCCTTGTCATATTTTTCCATGAACCCGTAAGCCACCGTAATAGTCACCCTGTTATGGATGACATTTAACAAACCCAAAGTTCATGAAGGAACTCGATACTCTCATGGTCTAAGGAATTACGCAAATGTTAACTTTCTCCGTGTTATATACCATTAACTTGTGACAAATGTATCTCATAGCATAACATCAATTGGGTCAATTCAACACAAGTGTTCTTCTAAAATTGTGCCCTCAAAGTTGCCGGCATAGACAATACATTTTACCATTTATTATTCCACACGTGCATATGGGTTTTCCTCTGAGACTTTATGGATATACAGACTCAAAGACCATTGCAGTTATAGCATGGAATATAAACATAATTACAAACATGGAAGTAAATAATAACATTTATTATTGCCTCTAGGGCATATTTCATACAGAGTCCCACTTGCACTAGAGTCAATAATCTAATCAATACTAATGCACTTTACACCTATGGCATACCGGTGTAAAATATGCTTTGCTTTCGGTATAGTCTTTGTGTTGGGAAACGTAGCATGGAAAACAAAGATTTTTCTACGCACACGCAATGATCTGTCCATGGAGATGCATAGCAACGAGGGGGAGAGTGTGTCTATGTACCCTCATAGACCGAAAGTGGAAGCGTTTCACAATGCGGTTGATGTAGTCGAACTTTCTTCACGCTCCACCGATTGAGTACCGAACGTACGGCACCTCCGAGTTCTGCACACGTTCAGCTCGATGATGTTCCTCGCCTTCTTGATCCAGCAAGGTGTCGCGGTAGTAGATGAGTTCCGTCAGCACGATGGCATGGTGATGTGATCCGCGCAGGGCTTCGCCTAAGCACCGCGAGAATATGACCGGGGGTGTAAACTGTGGACGGGGGCGCCGCACACGGCTAACAATTTATGATGTGTGTTCTAGGCGCCCCCCTACCCACATATATATAGGTGCGAGGGGAGGAGAGGCAGCCAGGGGGCACCCCAAGTAGGATCCGAATCCTACTTGGGGTTTCCCCAAGTGGAGCCCCCCCTTTCCTTTTTTTCACCGGAGAAGAAAGGGAAGGGGGAAGAGAGAAAAGAAGGGGGGTCGAAACCCTCTTTTTCCTTCTCCAATTCGGCCTCCTACCATAGGGGGGGAGGCGCCACCCCTTGTAGGCTGGTGCGCTCCCCTCTCATGGCCCATATGGCCCATATATTCCCCCCGGGGGTTCCGGTAACCCCTCTAGTACTCCGATAAATACCCGATACACTCCGGAACACTTCCGGTGTCCGAATACTATCGTCCTATATATCAATCTTTACCTCTCGACCATTTTGAGACTCCTCGTCATGTCCGTGATCTCATCCGGGACTCCGAACAACATTCGGTCACCAAATCACATAACTCATATAATACAATATCATCATCGAACGTTAAGCGTGCGGACCCTACGGGTTCGAGAACTATGTAGACATGACTGAGACACCTCTCTGGTCAATAACCAACAGCAGAACCTGGATGCTCATATTGTATCCTACATATTATACGAAGATCTTTATCGGTCGAACCGTTATGACAACATACATTATTCCCTTTGTTCATCGGTATGTTACTTGCCCGAGATTCGATCGTCGGTATCTTCATACCTAGTTCAATCTCGTTACTGGCAAGTCTCTTTACTAATTCTATAATACATCACCTCGTGACTAATTCCTTAGTCGTTTGCTTGCAATCTTATGATGTGTATTACCGAGAGGGCCCGGAGATACCTCTCCGATACTCGGAGTGACAAATCGTAATCTCGATCTATGCCAACTCAACAAACACCTTCGGAGATACCTGTAGAGCATCTTTTTAATCACCCAGTTACATTGTGACGTTTGATAGCACACAAGGCATTCCTCTAGTATCCGGGAGTTGCATAATCTCATAGTCGAAGGAATATGCATTTGATATGAAGAAAGCAATAGCAATAAAACTGAACGATCATAATGCTAAGCTAACGGATGGGTCTTGTCCATCACATCATTCTCCTAATGATGTGATCTTGTTATCAAATGACAACTCATGTCCATGGTTAGGAAACCTTAACCATCTTTAATCAACGAGCTAGAAAAGTAGAGGCTCACTAGGGACACAGTATTTGTCTATGTATTCACACATGTATTATGATTTCCGATCAATACGATTCTAGCATCAATAATAAACATTTATCATGAATAAGGAAATATAAAATAACAACTTTATTATTGCCTCTAGGGCATATTTCTTTCACTCTCCCACTTGCACTAGAGTCAATAATCTAGTTCACATCGCCATGTGATTTAACACCAATAGTTCACATCGTCATGTGATTAACACCCATAGTTCACATCGCCATGTGACTAACACCCAAAGGGTTTACTAGAGTCAATAATCTAGTTCACATCGCCATGTGATTAACACCCAAAGAGTACTAAGGTGTGATCATGTTTTGCTTGTGAGAGAAGTTTAGTCAACGGGTCTGTCACATTCAGATTCGTATGTATATTTGCAAATTTCTATGTCTCCAATGCTCTGCATGGTGCTACTCTAGCTAATTGCTCCCACTTTTAATACGTATCTAGATTGAGACTCAGAGTCATCTGGATCGGCAAAAAGCTTGCATTGACGTAACTCTTTACGACGAACTCTTTATCACCTCCATAACCGAGAAATATTTCCCTAGTACTCTAAGGATAATTTTGACCGCTGTCTAGTGATCTACTCCTAGATTACTATTGTACCCCCTTGCCAAACTCATGGCAAGGTACACAACAGGTTTGGTACACAGCATGGCATACTTTATAGAACCTATGCATAGGGAATGACTTTCATTCTCTCTCTATCTTCTGCCGTGGTCGGGCTTTGAGTCTTACTCAATTTCACACCTTGAATAAAGGCAAGAACCCTTTCCTTGACTGATCCATTTTGAACTCCTTCAAAACTTTGTCAAGGTATGTGCTTTGTGAATGTCCTATTAAGCATCTCGATCTATCCCTATAGATCTTGATGCCTAATACGTAAGCAGCTTCATCGAGGTCTTTCATTGAAAATTCTTATTCAAGTATCCTTTTATGCTATCCAAAAATTCTATATCATTTCCAATCAACAATATGTCATCCACATATAATATCAGAAATGCTACAGAGCTCCCACTCACTTTCTTGTAAATACAGGCTTCACCGTAAGTCTGTATAAAACCATATGCTTTGATCATCTTATCAAAGCGTATATTCCAACTCCGAGATGCTTGCACCAGTCCATAGATGGATCGCTGGAGCTTGCACACTTTGTTAGCATCTTTAGGATCAACAAAACCTTCTGGTTGCATCATATACAACTCTTCTTTGAGATATCCATTAAGGAATGCAGTTTTGACGTCCATTTGCCAGATTTCATAATCATAAAATGCGGCAATTGCTAACATGATTCGGACGGACTTAAGCATCGCTACGAGTGAGAAAGTCTCATCGTAGTCAACCCCTTGAACTTGTCGAAAACATTTCATGACAAGTCAAGCTTTTTAGATAGTAACTTTACCATCAGCGTCAGTCTTCTTCTTGAAGATCCATTTATTTCTATGGCTTGCTGATCATCGGGCAAGTCCACCAAAGTCCACACTTTGTTCTCATACATGGATCCTAACTCAGATTTCATGGCCTCAAGCCATCTGTCGGAATCTGGGCTCATCATAGTTCGTAGGGTTGCCTTGGTCTAGTAACATGACTTCAAGTACAGGATTCGTGTACCACTCTGGTGTGGATCGTGTTCTGGTTGACTTAGGAAGTTCTGTGGTAACTTGATCCGAAGTTTCATGATCATCATCATTAGCTTCCTCTCTAGTTGGTGTAGGCATCACGTGAACGGTTTTCTCTGATGAACTACTTTCCAATTCGAGAGAAGGTACAATTACCTCATCAAGTTCTACTTTCCTCCCACTCACTTCTTTCGAGAGAAATTCCTTCTCTAGAAAGGACCCAAACTTAGCAACAAAATACCTTGCCTTCGGATCTGTGGTAGAAGGTGTACCCAATTGTTTCCTTAGCGTATCCTATGAAGACGCACTTCCCCGATTTGGGTTCGAACTTATCAGGCTGAAGCCTTTTAACATGAGTGTTGTTAGCCCAAACTTTAAGAAATGACAGCTTAGGTTTCTTGCCAAACCACAGTTCATACGGTGTCATCTCAATGGATTTAGACGGTGCCCTATTTAACGTGAATGCAGCTGTCTCTAATGCATAACCCCAAAACAATAGTGGTAAATCGGTAAGAGACATCATAGAACGCACCATATCCAATAAAGTACAGTTATGACGTTCGGACACACCATTACGCTGTGGTGTTCTAGGTGGCATGAATTGTGAAACTATTTCACATTGTTCTAAATGAAGGCCAAACTAGTAACTCAAATATTCGCCTCCGCGATCAGATCATCGAAACTTTATTTTCTTGTTACGATGATTCTACACTTCACTCTGAAATTCTTTGAACTTTTCAAATGTTTCAGACTTGTGTTTCATCAAGTAGATATACCCATATCTGCTCAAATCATCTGTGAAGGTCAGAAATTAACGATAACCGCCGCGTGCCTCAACACTCATCGGACCGCATACATCGATATATATTATTTCCAATAAGTCATTAGCTCGCTTCATTGTTCCGGAGAACGTAGTTTTAGTCATCTTCCCCATGAGGCATGGTTTGCAAGTATCAAATGATTCATAATCAAGTGATTCCAAAAGCCCATCTGCATGGAGTTTCTTCATGCGCTTTACACCAATATGACCTAAACGGCAGTGCCACAAATATGTTGCACTATCATTATCAACTTTGCATCTTTTGGCATCAATATTATGAATATGTGTATCACTACGATCGAGATTCAATAAACCATTTACATTGAGTGTATGACCATGGAAGGTTTTATTCATGTAAATAGAACAACAATTATTCTCTGACTTAAATGAATAACCGTATCGCAATAAACATGATCCAATCATATTCATGCTCAACGCAAACACCAAATAACATTTATTTATTTAGGTCCAACACTAATCCCGAAGATAGAGGGAGTGTGCGATGGTGATCTTATCAAACGTGGAATCACTTCCAACACACATCGTCACCTCATTTTACAACTCCTGTTTCAAGTTACTAATCTTAGCAACTGAACTGGTATCAAATACCCAGGGGCTACTATGAACACTAGTAAAATACACATCAATAACATGTATATCAAATATACCTTTGTTCACTTTGCCATCCTTCTTGTCCGCCAAGTATTTGGGGTAGTTCCGCTTCCAGTAACCATTTCCTTTGTAGTAGAAGCACTCAGTTGCAGGCTTGGGTCCAGCTTTGGGCTTCATCATGGGAGCAATAACTTGCTTGCCATTCTTCTTGAAGTTCCCTTTCTTTCCCTCGCCCTTTTTCTTGAAACTAGTGGTCTTGTCAACCATCAACACTTGATGCACTTTCTTGATTTCAACCTTCGCCGATTTCAGTATCACGAAGAGCTCGGGAATCGTTTTCGTCATCCCTTGCATATTATAGTTCATCACGAAGTTCTAGGAGCTTGGTGATAGTGACTAGAGAACTTTGTCAATCACTATCTTATCTGGAAGATTAATTCCCACTTGATTCAAGCGATTGTAGTACCGAAACATTCTGAGCACATGCTCACTGGCTGAGCTATTCTCCTCCATCTTGTAGGCAAAGTACTTGTCAGAGGTCTCATATCTCTCGACACGGGCATGAGTCTGAAATACCAATTTCAGCTCTTTGGAACATCTCATATGCTCCATGGCATTCAAAACGTTTTTGAAGTCCCGATTCTAAGCCGTAAAGCATGGCGCACTAAACTATCAAGTAGTAATCATATCGAGCTTGCCAAATGTGCATAACATCTGCATCTACTCCAGCAATAGGTCTATCACCTAATGGTGCATCAAGGGCACAATTCTTCTGTGCAGCAATGAGGATAATCCTCAGATCACGGACCCAGTCCGCATCATTGCTACTATCATCTTTCAACTTAGTTTTCTCTAGGAACTTATCAAAATAAAATAGGGGAGCTATACGCGAGCTATTGATCTACAACATAGATATGCAAAAACTATAAAGACTAAGTTCATGATAAATTAAGTTCAATTAATCAAATTACTTAAGAACTCCCACTTAGATTGACATCCCTCAAGTCATCTAAATGATACGTGATCCAAATCAACTAACCCATGTCCGATCATCACGTGAGATGGGGTAATCATCAATGTTGAACATCTCTATGTTGATCATATCTACTATATGATTCACGTTCGACCTTTCAGTCTCCAGTGTTCCGAGGCCATGTCTGTACATGCTAGGCTCGTCAAGTTTAACCCGAGTATTCCGCATGTGGAAAACTGTCTTGCACCCGTTGTATGTGAACGTAGAGTCTATCACACCCGATCATCACGTGGTGTCTCAACACGACGAACTGTCGCAACGGTGCATACTTAGGGAGAACACTTATACATTGAAATTTAGTTAAGGGATCATGTTATAATGCTACCACCGTACTAAGCAAAATAAGATGCATAAAAGATAAACATCACATGCAACGAAAATATGTGACATGATATGGCCATCATCATCTTGTGCTTTTGATCTCCATCTCCAAAGCATCGTCATGATCTCCATCGTCACCGGCTCGACACCTTGATCTCCATCGTTGCGTCGTGGTCGTCTCGCCAACTATTGCTTCTACAACTATCGCTAATGCATAGTGATAAAGTAAAGCAATTATGTGGCGTTTGCATTTCATACAATAAAGAGACAACCATAAGGCTCCTGCCGGTTGCCGATAACTTTTACAAAACATGATCATCTCATACAATAACATATATCACATCATGTCTTGACCATATCACATCACAACATGCCCTGCAAAAACAAGTTAGACGTCATCTACTTTGTTATTGCAAGTTTTACATGGCTGCTACGGGCTTCTAGCAAGAACCGTTCTTACCTACGCATCAAAACCACAACGGTGTTTCATCAAGTTTGCTGTTTGAACCTTCTTCAAGGACCGGCCGCAGTCAAATTCGATTCAACTAAAGTAGGAGAAACAGACACCCGCCAGCCACCTTTATGCAAAACTAGTTGCATGTCTGTCGGTGGAATCAGTCTCATGTGCATGGACATGTAAGATTGGTTCGGGCCGCTTCATCCCACAATACCGCCGAATCAAAATAAGACGTTGGTGGTAAGCAGTATGACTATCACCGCCCACAACTCTTTGTGTTCTACTCGTGCATATCATCTACACATAGACCTGGCTCGGATGCCACTGTTGGGAAACGTAGCATGGAAAACAAAGATTTTTCTACGCACACGCAATGATCTATCCATGGAGATGCATAGCAACGAGGGGGAGAGTGTGTCTACGTACCCTCGTAGACCGAAAGCGGAAGCGTTTCACAACGCGGTTGATGTAGTCGAACTTTCTTCACGCTCCACCGATCGAGTACCGAACGTACGGCACCTCCGAGTTCTGCACACATTTAGCTCGATGACGTTCCTCGCCTTCTTGATCCAGCAAGGTGTCGAGGTAGTAGATGAGTTCCGTCAGCACGACGGCGTGGTGAGGGTGATGGTGATATGATCCGTGCAGGGCTTTGCCTAAGCACCGCGAGAATATGACCAGGGGTGTAAACTGTGGAGTGGGGTGCCGCACACGGTTAACAATTGATATTGTGTGTTCTAGGCGCCCCCCTCCCCACATATATATAGGTTGGAGGGGAGGAGAGGCAGCCAGGGGGCGCCCCAAGTAGGATTCCCGCCTTTCCTTTTTTTCACTAGAGAAGAAAGGGAAGGGGGAAGAGATAAAAGAAGGGGGGCCGAAACCACCTTTTTCCTTCTCCAATTCAGCCTCCTGCCATAGGGGAGGCATGCCACCCCTTTTGGTCTAGTGTGCTCCCCTCTCATGGCCCATATGGCCCATATCTTCCCCCCGGGGGTTCCGGTAACCCCTCCGGTACTCCGATAAATACCCGATACACTCCGGAACACTTTCGGTGTCCGAATAGTATCATCCTATAGATCAATCTTTACCTCTCGAGCATTTCGAGAATCCTCGTCTTAACCGTGATCTCATCCAGGACTCTGAATAACATTCGGTCACCAAATCACATAACTCATATAATACAATATCGTCATCGAACGTTAAGCGTGGGGACCCTACGGGTTCGAGAACTGTGTAGACATGACCGAGACACCTCTCTGGTCAATAACCAACAGCGGAACCTGGATTCTCATATTGGCTCCTACATATTCTATGAAGATCTTTATCAGTCGAACCGTTATGACAACATACATTATTCCCTTTGTTCATCGGTATGTTACTTGCCCGAGATTCGATCGTCGGTATCTTCATACCTAGTTCAATCTCATTACCGGCAAGTCTCTTTACTCGTTCCGTAATACATCACCTCGTGACTAACTCCGTAGTCGTTTGCTTGCAAGCTTATGATGTGTATTACCGAGAGGGCCCAGAGATACCTCTCCGATACTCGGAGTGACAAATCCTAATCTCGATCTATGCCAACTCAACAAACACCTTTGGAGATACCTGTAGCGCATCTTTATAATCACCCAGTTACGTTGTGACATTTGATATCACACAAGGCATTCCTCTGGTATCCGGGAGTTGCATAATCTCATAGTCGAAGGAAAATGCATTTCACATGAAGAAAGCAATAGCAATAAAACTGAACGATCATAATGCTAAGCTAACGGATGGGTCTTGTCCATCACATCATTTTCCTAATAATGTGATCCCGTTATCCATGGTTAGGAAACCTTAACCATCTTTGATCAACGAGCTAGTCAAGTAGAGGCACACTAGGGACACAGTGTTTGTCTATGTATTCACACATGTATTATGGTTTCCGATCAATACAATTCTAGCATGAATAATAAACATATATCATGAATAAGGAAATATAAAATAACAACTTTATTATTGCCTCTGGGGCATATTTCCTTCACTTTGTCCAACAGATCTGACAACTTCAGGTCCATGTGTATCTTGCATATCCTCTCGTTTTCACACTTTCACAAAATTCATAATTTTTGTGTGTTCTTGGCTTTGTATACGATTTAATCACTAGTCGAACCTTGATTCTTCAGACTGAGCTATGGAGCCACTATCTACAATAGCGTTCCATTGACCAAAGTCATCTTGAAACCATATTAAGTTCATGAATGAACTATTTGATTCAACACCCTCTTTGGCGCTTCTAAAGTGACAACATACTTAGACATTTGTTACAGAATTTGCCACAGTAACCTGTTTGGAACAATTCCAACTTACTGTGCCACCATTTCGTGTATTAGACAAAACCCTTAATTTAAATTGAAATTTGCATGGAGTACTGATGAAGACAGCATCGACTCAACTCCTTACAATGATCTCTTCATAATCTCCACTTGCGAGAAAACATGTCATCAGTGCTAGTTTAGTACTCAATGACATTTTTCACTGTTGTCCTATGTTCAACACATTGATCACTTTGGTATCTTACAACTAATTTGGAGTACTGGACATATCTGCTTGTTTTACATACCTTGGAATACACGATTAATCCAAACACAAAAGTGTGTGGAATCTCCATCATGTATTTTGCTCATCAATGTTTTAGGACACCGAGTCTTGCTAAAACTCTTTTAATGTGACTTTGGCAAGAAACTCTTCTTGGCCTTCCCATGCTAAAACGTTTTAGCATCTTGTCAATATGAATTTTGACTTAGCCCTATTAGGCAAATCTATCTCCATAGATAATTATGCCTAATACCGAGGCTATCTAGCCCAAGCACTTCATCAAAAAACTATTTTTCAAGGAAGTCCTAATTCATGTCACGAAATTTATATTATTTCCTATCAACAATGTGTCATGCACACAAAGTTTTAGAAATATTATTATGCTCACACATACTTTATTGTAAACACAAGTATCTTCGCTATCCTTGATGAAAACAAACTCTTTGACTATTTCATCAAAACCAAGATTCCAACTCTATTATGCTTGCTTATGTCCATTACTGAATCTCTGATGTTTGCAAACACACTTGCATCCTCTGGATCGACAAAATACTTTGGACTGTATCACATATATGTCCTTGATTGTATTTCCATCTCATGGAAATTCTTTTGACGTCCATTTGTCATACCTCATAATTGAATTATGTTTTAGTTCCTAGTGTAACCCGAACTGACATTAAGCGTCGCTACGATGAGACAACCTCATCGTAGTCAACTCCTTAAATTTGTTATTGCACAAAGTCAAGCTTTATGGATAAAACATTTTTATCTGTATCAGTTTATAGTTCCATTAATATTTGTTAGACTCTAAGTCTTCCGGAAGGTTTATCAAGATCCAATCTTGAATCATTTATATGGATACTATCTCAGATTATTTTGGCATTTAACCAATTCCGGAGTCAGGGCCCATCATCACTTCCGTGTTGTGGGTATACTGTTGTCTAACAACAATATCTCGTTTGCACACATTAGAGATTTGCACGAGTTTTGCCGTCGTGCTTTAGCTGCAAGTTCGACCAAAATCCGTACATCTCAAGTAGAGGCTTCCGTATCAGTCACAGTAGGAAACTCTGGAATTACTTCCAATGTTTGTTTTCTTTGACCTGATGACAAAGATATTGTTATCTCGTCGAGTTGCACTGTCCTCCCACTCGCTCTTTTGCTAGAAACATTTTTTTCAAAATCATACTGCTCTATGCGGTAAACCTTTTGCCTCGGTATAGTGACGGATGAATACCCAACAATTTAGGATAACCAACAAAGTAGCCCTTGTCTGATTTGGAATAGTTTTGTAAACATTTTACACATGTCTTATATTCCAAATGTTAAGAAAAGACAAAACGTGGTTGGGCGTACCATACCATGGGGTCATTTCAACAGATCTGATGGCGCTCTTTTCAGTGTAGAAGATGTAGTCTCTAAAGCATTTCTTTAAAGTGATAATGGCAAATTAATTTATGTCATCTTTAATCTTACCATGTCATATATGGTTTGATTATATCTTCTCGGACATTCCACTCTTAGTGGCATTCTGGGAGGTGCAAGTTATGAAACTCTTTTCACCACTCATCAGACATTCGCTAAACTTGTAACTCAAATATTCCTTTCCGCAATCTAATTGCATAAACATAATTTTCTTGTTACAATAATTTCTACTTCATTCCGAAAACCTTTTGAACTATTTCAAATGATCCAGACTTATGTCTCATTAAGCGGATATTCACATATCTACTTGAGTCATCACTAAAGATAGAAAAATCCACTGTTAACAACATCACTTATTGGACTACACACATCAATATGCACTAGTAGAAAAAGGCCCATTTGTCCCGGTTCCAGAGGCCCATTTGTCCCGGTTCTGGAACCAGGACTAAAGGGTGGGGACTAAAGCCCAATACCTTTAGTCCCGGTTCGCCTACAAACCGGGACAGATGGGGCTCCATGTGGCCGCAGCGGCTTGCCCAGGCAGGAGGGCCTTTTGTCCCGGTTGGTAGCACCAACCGGGACCAAAAAGCATCCACGCGTCAGCAGTTCAGGGGCTGGGGTTTTTGTTTTTATTTTGAAAGGGGGGGGGGGTTGGGGGTTTTGGGGGTTTTGTATGGTTAGTTTAGGGGCTTCATATATTGTGTTAGCTAGGTAATAGAGAGAAGTGACCTCTCTTATCTCCGTGCTTGGTCGATGCTACGTACTATACGTATAGAGAGAACTCGCGACACTCTAGCTAGTAAGGAAATGAAGGAAACCATTAAGTATACAAGATCGTCATGAACATATATATACAGAGAGAAGTGATCGACCTCCTCCTTCTCCGAGAGATTGGTCGAACAACAAGTTTTCGTATATCTATCCGACGCTACTAGCTACATATATACAATATAAGATCTCTTACAATCCCTAACAACTGATGTCAAGTTCCACATGGTATTCTCCGGCTTTATTGATGACGTGGTCAAGAAAGAATCCTGCCAATTCCTCTTGAATTGCTTTTATGCGATCTTGTGGTAGGAGTTCATCCCGCATCTACCACATCTAATTTGAAGAAGGGGGTCAATAAATATATATGAATGAAACTCAACACAAATGATGGTAATAAAATAAAATTGTGAATATTATTGCTTACGCACTTCATATTGTTTTTCAGAGTAGCCCCGCTCACAGGTCGTGTGGCGGATGAACTCGCAAATGTAGTATCCACAAAAATCAGTCCTGCCTTCCTGCCACAACCACTTTACAAGAAATAGAGGTTAATCAAGTTGATAAGCAAGCATGCTAAATGGTATTGATGAAACTAGCTAGAATCAATGGGAGATGCGCGGAACTAGCTAGTAGTACTTACTTTCGGGTGTGTAAATCGGAGCTCCCCCAGCAGTCCCGGAGCTTTAGCGGTGAACTCTTTCCAAACCCTGCCAGACAAAGAAAATAATTACTTGATATCAGGAAATGAACAAAGTTGCCGATATGGTGCGATAACGATCGATTGAACTTACTTCTCGAGCATTTTAGTCATGGCCGCATACTCCTTGGGATCTTTTCGTCTCGAGTCTAAGACGGTTACTAGTCCCTGCTCAAGCTTAATCTCTAGGAGAATAAAGTGGAAGCTGCGCACGCATGCATAACTCATCAATTACATTACTATAACCTCGAGTAATAAGGGAAACCGAATATGCACAAGATAGTAACACTCACTTGAAGTTGTAAGGAAAGAGTATTTTATCTTTGTTTTGATTTCGAAGCAACGACTGTAGCAAGTTGGCCTCGGTTTCTTTGGCATTATATTTAACCGTCCATTCATCTATGAGATTTGTGTTAATGAACCCAATATCATAGATTTGTGCTTTTCTGCATTCGACGATCTTCAATCTGCATAATATAGTGAGGATAATTATATATACATGCAATGAAAGAGCTGAGCTATATATAGAGACTTAATTACAGAAGTAGTACTTACAGACAGTAGCAAGTGACGATTATTTTATCAAGGGCCTTTTGATTGAAAAACTGGAAGAACTCCTCAAATGGAACAGACAACAGATCAATTCCAACAAGGTCGTGCTCCTCTTTAACTCTCAGCGTCAAAGTATCCTTCCCAGACTCCTTGCAGGTGTCCATGTACCACTCATGGAATCTTCGCATCATCGTTGTTAGAGGAGGATGACCAGGTTTGACGAGAGGCTTCCCGTGCCGGTATTTGTGTTCGTCCACCTGCATTATATCAAAATGTGCATCGTCGGGCAGGTAACTTGCAGGATTGGCACCGGGCACCATCCCCGGATGATTAGCGACGATATCGCTAGACACCTTGAGCGGGGGGCACGATTGGTTCGCTTGTTCGCCGAGCTGGGGAATTTTTTTCCCACTTCTTCGTTCTGCTAACCTTCGATCACTGCAAGTACTTCCCCGACCGCTCCACTTCCTGATATGTCCTTTCAATAATGCGCTCATAGTTGGTTTGTGGCGGAGACGGTGGTGGTCGCTTCAGGGCATCGAGAGTGCGCTTCGCTTTCACCGGATCTATCTTCTCCTCCGGAGGTGGAGTTTTCTTTGCAAAAAAGTCCCTCACTTGGGCTTTATAGATCTCCGTGTTTTCCTCCTCGGTCATCTCGCATGGTAACTTCTCTAGAGGCTTGAGAGATGGACCGAATCTATATTGCCTCCTGCCTCTGGCTGCACTGCTAGACGCCGGAGCGGCGGCGTCTCTCTTCCGTTGTTGCTGATGAGTAGTAGAAGGAGGTGGAGTGCTCCGATGCGCCGGAGCAGCCGGAGCGGCGGCTTCTGTCTTCCGCCGTTGCTGACGAGGCAGAGGAGGAGGTGGGCTGCTCGGACGCGCCGGAGCAGGCGGAGTGCCGCCCTCACACGCTGGAGCAGCCAGAGAAGGAGGCGGAGTGCCCTGATCGCTCACCGGAGGAGGAGGAGGAGGCCGAGTGCCCTGACTCGCCGGAGGCAGAGGCGTCCAGTTCGGAAGCTTGATGTGCTCCTTCCGCCATAGACATGGAGTCTTCAGAGCAAGACCCAGCTGAGTATCCCCTTCACCTGTAGGGTGGTCATGCTCGAGCTCCTCAAATCCCTCCTTTACTTCATCCACCATCACAACAGCATAGCCTTGTGGAATCGGACGGCAGTGAAAAGTTGTGTCGGGTTCAGGAGGTGCAACAGAGCCGACAGCCGCCTTGACTTTGAGGTTCTGCCATTGCGTCATAAGCTGGCAATGTTGAGCCTCCGTGATAGCATCCACGGGGTAGTTAGGAGCCGTGAAGTCAGGCTGCTGAACGAGCTCGGTGGAAGCCATGCTGCTTCTCCACTGAGATGGCGGGGTAGCTTCTGGGTTAGCTCCAGCACCTCGCTGGCTCTCAACTTGTTCCTCTAGCTTTTGTACCCTTGCATTCAGCTTCTGCAGTTCGCTCTGCTCCAGTTTCCTCTTCCTCTCCCATGTTTTGTAACCGCCTGCGCCGGGAAACGCAACCTTCCACACAACGGAGCCTGGCGTGCCTCGTGTTTGTCCAGGGTGCTCAGGATTCCCGAGGGCCTCGGTTAGCTCGCCATTCTCTCTATCGGGAATGAACGTCCATTGTTGCGCTGCGGCGATACACTTCTGAAGCTTCTTGACGGGTATTGCAAGTTGCTCGTCCGTCCAAATGCACTTCCCTGTTTCAGGGTCCAAGGTTCCCCCAACCCCGAAGAACCAAGTCCTTGAACGGTCTGGCCAGTTCAATGTCTCTAGTTTGACCCCTTTAGCAAGCAGGTCATTCTCAGCTTTGTCCCATAGCGGCCGGGCTTTGAGGTAGCCACCTGACCCCGTACGATGGTGAAACTTCTTCTTTGCAGCATTTATCATATTTGTCTCTGACATCTTCTTACTCTTGTCCAATGTCTTGTAGGCCACAAATGCGGGCCAGTGATCTCTTATCTTCTCAAATCGGCCGGTGAATTCTGGAGTCTTCCCTTTGTCGACAAACGTTGATTTCAACTCATTCTTCCAACTCCTGAATAGATCTGCCATCTTCTTAAGAGCACACTCCTTGACCAATGGCTCTATAACTGGCTTATCCGGATCCTCCTCTGGCGGTAGGGTGAAATTTGCCTTCAGCGAGGTCCAAAGATCATCTTTCTGTCTATCGGTGACATAAGAAACTTGAGGGTCTTCGTTCTTCTTAGGCTCATTCCATAGCTGGATGCTGATCGGGATGATGTCCCTAACAATAGCTCTGCACTGAGCTGAAATGCATCCTTGGTCCGCCTCGGTTCAATCGGCTGGCCATCATTCGCGATTGCTATGATCATGAACCTTTCATCCTGACGCAACCTTTTCTTCAGGCCTCGCCTCTATACCGAAGTTTGGCTCAATTCGGAGGGCTTTAAAAGAAGAAAGAAGAGTTAATATATGTACATACCAAAACAATTAATGCATCAATTAGCTAGTCAGCACAGGCTTAATTAAAATATATACCTCGCCGGACTTTGCAACAGCTCCCTCTCCTCCGTTCGATCACCGAAGCCATCATCATGGTCTCCTTCTTCCTCCGGCATTCTGTCAGAGAAATACTCATCGTCTTCGCGAAATTTCAGCCAAAAACGTTGCTGTGGTAGCAGTTTCGAAAACTACTGCCATGGTAGAACTTTTCTACCAAGGCCTATTTCTTTAGCTCTTCCTCCTCCATCTTTGTGTATGGCTTTTTGCGTCAGTGTCCACCTCCATAAAACTTATCACCACCATATCGATGCACTAAATAATATAGCTCTGTATAGCTAATAAAATAATGCATTACATCAAGGTTGACATGCAGGTCATTAAAGTGACAATCATATGGCTCCAGCCATTATACCGAATCATGACATGCAGGTCATGTTAATTAATTTACATCATATAGTCATCTCATGAATAATCAAATTAATAATGACAAAGGCTATACCACATCACATGCATATGCATCCTGCAAAAAATCAAATTAGACGCCTCTAATCGGTCCATACAAGATTTTATTGTATGTGGCTTCTAAGGTGTCGAAACAAACCATAGCTACGAAGGTTCATCATCAAGTATGATTGTTCAAGTCGCTAGATTAACTTTGAGGGGTGTATGTAACACGAGACTTAATAAAAAATCTTGAGCCCCAAACTAAACTGCGTCATACGCGTGACCCCCGTGTAGATCACATCTACATGTCCTTTAGTTTGTGAAAATTCATCTTTCTTAAATAAGGTGGAACCCAAAGAACTGAAGCACGTCATTCATCTATCAATTAGCATGCTCAGGAGCATCATAGAAGGATCGCGGATAGCCAGAATTTTGTAACAAAATTCCACCATGCCGTCAAGTTCAGAATAACAGAAATTCAAGGGAAGCAACAAGAACATCGACTAATAAATTTTTCATCTACTATTCGCACAAATTTTTATCAAGTAATAGATCTCATCTACTACCAAAAAATATTGTGCAACCGGCATACATCTCATGTATTCTAGATCATAACCTGCATCTACACATAGCACGGCTCATGATCCCACTTAAGGGTAACGTAATAGAAAACAAAAAAAATCATCCTACGCACCAGCCCAGGACCACTATGAAGATGCATACAAGGATTGATCTGATCGTTACCAACTCGTAGCGCAACGGAAGTAGAGTTGGTAAAGATCATTGGTGCAGATCCCCGCAGCTAGGAATTTATAACCTCCCAACCGCGAGGATTTTCTCCCTCGATTAGTCCGTCGGACAGAACCTCGGGCAGTCCATCGAATAGAAGATCGAACGCACGATCTCTCTACCGGGTTGCACACATATGGTATCACCTATCCAGCAGGGCTTCGTCGTCCAGAACTATTCCCTGCCGGAGACTAGGAAGCCTTTCGGCGCTATGAAACTATTTTGTGTGGAGCGGGAGAGAGAGAGAGGGAGAGAGAGAGGCACATCATTGCATGCCGAAATGAGAGAGCTCAAGTACGAAACTTGTGTGTTGATAAGTGGCTTCCCACTCCTCTATTTATAGAGGGAGAGGGGCTGGTTTGAGGCTTGGAGAGAGACACCCAAAGGGGGGCCCCCTCACCAACATGTTTCCACCAAAAGGGCGAGGATGCCCCCATGCCCCCCATTGTCTCTTGGCCGAACCCCCATGGACGTGGTTGCCCCCAAATGGGGGGCCCACCTGCCAAAAGTTCTCCATCATATGGGGGGCTGTCTACCCACACCCCACCCCCCCCCCCCCCCCGCCGGGAACATGTTCCCACCAAAAAGGGGGCGCCCCAACAAGGCAGCCCACAAAAAGGGGGAAGCTGTCCCCCACAAGAGGGACACCCTCCCAATATTTTGTTCTTGCCATGTGGCAGCCTCTGGTGGCCCCCGAAAAATTCCGGAAGGTGCCAGAACGTTTTCGGCACCCTCCGAAAAATTTCGGACGTGTTCCGAAACTTTTTCTGTTACTCCGAAACACTTCCGGTTTTCTCGCTGAAAGATTTTCAGTGTCTCCGAAACTTTTTCGGTAACTTTCTCTTAGGCTCCTAACCTCCAAGTACTCAGCAGATATATGACCCTTAAGTATGTGACCTTGTAGAGTCGGTGAAATATAGACATGACCGGAACACTTTCCGATCAATGATCAATAGCAGAACCTTGGACACCCATATTGACCCCTATACCCAAACCAATGAATATTCAAGTGAACCTGTAGTTTCCATGTGCTATTCCTGTTGCTTCGCGATGTTTTACAAAAACCCAAGGTGAGATATCGGCATCCCCCTAAATCAACAAATTATTCACTATGCCAGTTTCCTCGTTACCGGTTTTATTCTCTTATCTCATTCCCATGTTCCGGCATTCCTGTGATCAAATCACACTGTGTCTGACCAGACAACGATGGATATCGTAACACCGAGAGAGCCCCAAGAATATCTCTCCATCGTCGGAAGAGCAAATCCCAGTCTTGAGCGATCTAGTCCCTTGTCATACTTTTCCATGAAGCCATAAGCCACCGTAATAGTCACCCTGTTACGGATGACGTTTAACAAACCACAAAGTTCATGAAGTAAGCACGAAGAAACTCGATACTCTCATGGTTTAAGGAATTATGCAAACGTTAATTTTCTCTGTGTTATATACCATTAACTTGTGACGAATGTATCTCATAGCATAACATCAATTAGGTCGATTCAACACAATTGTTCTTCTAACATTGTGTCCTCAAATTTGCAGGCATAGACATGGCCATGATCAGGAAAATATAATCATCATGCAACACTTGAGCTAGTCTTAGAGGCACGACTAGAAATACATTTTACCATTTATTATTTCACACGTGCATATAAGTTTTCCTCTGAGACTTTATGGATATACGGACTCAAGGACTAATGCAGTTATAGCATTGAATATAAACATAATTAGGAACACGGTAATAATTAATAACATTTATTATTTCCTATAGGGCATATTTCCTACATGTACATCATAACTTTTATGAAATCTTCTCAAATTTTTACGACATCCTATTGAGGTCATATCATGACACCATGGCAAGTTTCATATTTTTCATATTTCATTCACATTTTTTAGAATTCAAAACCAATAAATATATTCAAAACATAAATATGATTTTCAGCCCATTTTTGTGCACTATTTCATATACTTGTAGTTTGATTTAAATTATATGCATTAAATACCTAGAAATCCACTTAATGACTTAAAATAGCGAATGTACTCTGAAAAATGCCAAAATTTAACATGGAAATTTTAGTGGTGTATTTTGAGTGTAGAACAAGTTTCATGGTCAGACAATGAAGCGTCCATAGGTAACTTATGAAGGCACGCAACTATTTCTTTAAGTTCAACCACCCTGTTCCACCTATCGCGGAACATCGGAAGCTTCTACTCGTATTTCGTCCGGGTTCCTTTTAGGGTACCCAAATTTTGGTAAGTTGAGGGGGGAGGAAATGGCCGAATAGTGGAGAAAAAGGGCGGGAAAGAGGTGGGGGTGGGGGGAGAAATAGTTTGCCGAGTGCTGTTATCTTTGCCGAGTGTTTTCCATCGGGCACTCGGCAAAGTTTATACAGCATTAAAAAAAAGGAAAAAAATTGCCGAGTGCCGCTCGCGGGACAATCGGTAAAGATGAACAGTGCTGATGGTCCACCGCTTTGCTAAGTGTCGCCTAAAAACACTTGGTAAACGTGGCCGCGCTTTCACCCCGCCGTCAACCGCGGCTAGTAGGGACATGTGTCACCTCGTTTGCCGAGTATTTGTTTCGTCGGCACGAGGCATAGGCAAGGCTTTGCTGAGTGTCAGTAATTTGCCGAGTGTTTTTGCCTGTACTCAGTTTAGGATGACCTTTGCCGAGTGTCGGATAGAAAAAACTCAGCAAAGGTTTGGGCACCCGGTAAATTCGTCGATTCCGGTAGTGGGTATAATCTCATGTAATTCCAGATTACCCCACCTTACTAAACAAGGCCTAAAGATTTCACCAAAACGCCGCCATATTTTGATTATGATTTTTCCAACAGCGATATAGATTCTTCAGTTCTGTACATAAGAAAGGTTCAGCAGCCGCTTATATCTTCTTGTGGCTGGGGTGTACGACAGAGCAGCGGCCATCAAGGTCGCCAGTGAATCACACGCTCCACATAGCGACTGGACCTGGAGACGGCGCTGGTGAAGAGAGTGCTGACAAAGCCGAGCGGCTGGCGTAGAGATACCAAATTTCGAGCCTATGATAATTAATAAGTGAGTTAGTTTCTCTGCACGAACACATGCACTGATTGCATTCGTGGATGAATATAGTGTTGGGTTTTTCACTGGCTTCCTATAAGACAACCTAACAGAAGGATCATAAGTGGTCCCTTTTATAAAGCAGTTGTTTCTTTTATAAAGCAGGCAGTTTGCTTGGCGCACAAGCCTCTCCAGTTGTTTCTTCAGGGTAGCCATACTGATATGTGCCTGCGGATCCGTTTATTTGCTTGTGATAATAAAAAAATGTGGTGTGAGAGCTTTTCGCAATATATTATCTTTTTCCGATGCGTCGCACTTGCTCGGAACGTATGCGCGAAATCGCTGTTCTATACGCCCGTTCTGCATCGAAAATGCGCAATGGATGATGAGTCCCTGGTAGGACATTTTCGGAGCCGTTGTCAGCTCATAGGGATGTGTGTCAGTGTACTAATTTTCACACTGTATTCCTCAGCTGGCCACCGTATTCCTTCCTTTAAATCCCGACGTGGATAGGCAGCGCGTGGGCGTCGGATGGAATGCCCGTGCCCGAGCATATACCCCCGTATTAGGAAACTGATGTGCTACATCATCTTAGTCTATCAAAAAAAATAAAGTACACGATCCTTCAACCTCATGCTAGCTCAGTCAAGAGCCCAAGTGCATTTATTTGTGGTTTCATTTTTTTTTAAAGCTATAGCTTTTGATTCGAGCGTCGAAATAAAGATATGTTTTCATTGTTGGGTTTCTCGCGACGAGCTTTTCAAAACTAGAGCCCATATGGATAGGTTTCGACAAAGTTTTTTTTAGAGCAACTTTATGTGCTATGGAGGCAACTTTAGTGATATCGGAAAGCAACTCTCTTTTATTTCCTAGTATGACTACCTATGAGTCGGGAGTCCTTCTAAGTTGGTTAACATGATTCAATTGACTAGCTTCACCTCTAATTAAGTAGCATTATAGGGAAGCAACAACTCCTTCTTTTTGGCCTAATAGGACTGCATATTAGGTTGGTTTTGTGTAAAAATGAGAAAATCACAAGAAACATGAGGCACCTTTAGTGCTACATGCAAGCAACTTCACTGCACTATATGTACCTGTTAATTTTGCTAACATAATCCCGACTTGCCTATCGTGGCTACTCAGTTGCCTATAAATACTATGGAATTGCCTACCATTGATATCCAATTGCCTACTATTGGTAATTAGTTTCCTACATTGCTCCTGAGTTGCCTAACTTTGCAAATTAGTTGCCTACATAAATTGTGAAGATGCAAAACCGAGCAACTGTCCTACAAAACCAAGCAACTGTCCTATACAATCTAAGCAACTGCATTACTAAAAGACAACTATGGAAACATTGTCCTACGAAAACCAAGCAACAGTCCCTAGCATTACTACTTAGATTGTCTATTTTAGGCAGAAAAAAATGTATGACCTACTTAAATAGGCTTTGTGGACAAGTATTTGACCCCTCTCCCCATGCAACTTATCTATTCTAGCAAAAATCCAAAACAACTCAATTACAAAGAAAACACAAAATGAAAAACTGTTCTAGCAAAAAAAAATCCAAGCAACTATCCTAGCAAAACCATGCAACTGCATTACAAAAAACACAAATGCAAAAACTGTTCAAATCGAATCCGAGCAACTGCCCCAACAAATCACAAGAGCTTAACAATGATAATTAGTTGCCTAACAATGATGCCCAGTTGCATGTCATCACTAATTAGTTGGCTACGGTACTAGGAGAAGTTGTTTGTAGGCGTAGCTCATGTTGCCTATACTCTGAAACATAGTGTTAGCATACTCGATAGTGTGGTAGACAACTTATATGTGAATTTAGTGAACATGATAGTCATGGGAGGAAACTTATAATGACTTCTCGTTGATAGGCAATCATAGTAGGCAAACTAAGAAAAAATTGTTTTTCTATAGCACTAAAGTTGTCTCTTCATCACCGAAAGTTGATATAAAAAAAGTTCGTCGAAACATACCCATATGGTATCTAGTTTTGAAGAACTCGTCGCGAGAAACCCAATGATGAAAACGAATCTAAATTCCGATACTCCAATCAAAAGTTATGGCTTTTTAAATTTTGTAAAACCCAAATAAATGCATGTACTTTTTCTTTCTTGATTGATTTGTGCAAAGTAGGGAACGTTCGGAGGGATGAGTACCATATACTTTTCTTTTTTTGTGTAATGATGACAAGGAATGCTAATTACCCTTTATGACAGGTTTGCTCGAATGCACTCCGTGCCACGTGAGTTTTTTTGTCACGTACTGTGTGCGCTCATGAAGACCAATTAATGCAACTGCACTAATAAGTATTTGGGTTTAAATCCCATCCTCTAGTACCGCATCTAGTTGCTGGCGCACCTCCATCACATCGCTGACCATTCACGTGGGCATGCTGGGCCAACTTTCGCTCTCTTCAATGCACCTCATTACTTTCCAATCAAATTTGAAGTAGACCTGGTGTTTAGCACGAACATTATGAAGATTAGCATGATAGTACTTATGAGTTGGCATTGTTTAACCATGGATCCTGAAGAGGAAACTGAAATTAACACCGTTTGGACAAAATTAATCCTAAGCTTTAGAATAGTAACAAGACTCTAAACATAATCCAGTGAACAACTCTAGTATTAACACTGGAATTAACACTTGCGATTAAATTCAATGATATTTAAACTTTCCTAACTCTGAAAACTCTAATAGATATTAGTAATTAATCTCCACCATAGAAGGTTAGGGGAAATTTCTAGAAGTGACGTGGAACACGGAAGGAGACACCCCAAAAATATCAAAGTAAGACCGGCACAATTAGTCAATTAGGATGACATCACACACTGATTTGTCAAGAAAATTATACAGCACAGAAGAGAGGGAATAGGGAGATTGTACTGAAAATTTTCCAAAGGTGTAAAATCATATAGCTATTTTTTTTTTGAGGAACTATAGCTAAGATAATTTGCCACATGAAAAATCCAGAACAGCTAACCGCATTCCAATGTATGTGAAATCAAAGACCTTACCAAATCGTAAAAAAAAAACGCTTGGAAATTAGAAACCGCTGATGGGCACGCTAAGTCAGTACTGCAATTGACGTGTAGTCGATGCGTGGATTTAAGCTTAAAAGGGAATCTAGCTATTACAGAGAATTTATTTGAGTTAAATAGTAGTGACCTAAGTTTAAAATATCTCTGGAGGGCTCTAATTATACCGTCACATGTAGTTTAATTTCATGGCACATGCTAGCGTGACAGTGTGGTTGTACCCGGCGCGGCACGTCAATCAAGTTTTCAGCACATGTGCGAACCGACCTGTGGTTGGATGTTAGAGGGACAGTGGTATCCCCAGCCTAACAGGGTTTAAGTCCTGGTGCTCGCATTATTTCTGGATTTATTTCAGGATTTCCGGCGATGCGCTTTCAGTGGGAGGAGACGTTCCCGTCGATGACGAGGCGCCTACGGTGACTTCGTAAATCTCAAGATGATATGCCGGCTCAGTCTTTCGAAGATGATCATAGGGGCACGGTGTGTGTGTGCGTTCATAGGGGTGAGTGTATGCGTATATGTATGAGCGCTTGCGTCTGTATTGTGTTAATAAAAAGTTTTCAGTACAGATTTTATTCGAACTGGGCATCCTCTTTTTTTTTTAGGGGTCGAACTGGGCATCCTTTGTTAAACTGTTGTACATTGTAACGTTACTTCTGTTGTACATGTCCACTTATTTAGGATCGCAGGATGTCATGGCGTGCGTGCCTATTTTGTAGGACGTCTCGTGCTCCTCCTAGTTTCATGTATAAACTCTGTACTCTATAACGTTTTCAATCAGTAAGGCAAGAGATATTCTCTCCAACTTGGTATCAGTCACCAGGCAAACCACCATGACCGGGCCTTCCACCTCCTCCGCTGCCACCAGCTCTGCTACGTCGCCGGGCTCGCTCTCCTCCACGGCGCCTGCTGCCGACACCTTCTCTGCCCCCTCCGCAGCCTCCTCGCCGTCCTTCGTCTTCGGTACGAACCCATCTCTCCTCAGCGGCAGCTCCGCCTCGTCCGGATCACAGTCTGCTCCCCCCTTCTCCTCGGCCATCCCCACCCCTCCGCTGGCTCCCCGCCACCCCATCTTCAATGATCATATAACCAATCACATCAAATTCCTGCTGAACCCTGCCGATCACAACTACCACAAGTGGAAGTCCTTCTTACTCATGGTTCTCGTCCGCTATGGCATCTCCTTCCTCATCGAGCACCCTCCTCCACCCAACGCCTCTGCCCAGTACCTTGAACTGGATGCCCATGTCGTTCTTTGGATCTATGCCACCCTTGCTGACAACATGGTGGATCACGTCGTCTGAGCCACGACCACCTATGCCATCTGGAAGAAGATCCATGACTACTTCCTCTCCAATCGTGCCGCCCGCCTCATGATCCTCAACAGACAGTACCACCATCTCAAACAGGGTGACCTTCCTGTTCCTGATTATGCTCACCGCATGAAGCTGCTCACCGATGTTCTTGCCGACATCGACCACGCCGTCACCGAGATCGATCTCACCACCCAATTCGTCCATGGCCTTGACAAGCGCCTCGACACTATCCGTGTCGTCCTCGGTGATCAGATCCCTAACCTGTCGTTCGACACCGTCCTCTCCCGGGTCACCTTGGCCGAGGAGTCCATGGCGCACCGTGCCGCCGATGAGAGTGCTTCGGTGTTCGCTCTCCAAGGTGGGGGCTCTTCTGGCGGCAGCTCATCCAACAACGGTGGTCGCAGCCAGGGCGATCGTGGCAACCGCTCCACCAATCGCGGCAATGACCGCAACCAGGGCCACTCGCAGCATCCACCTACCCGATCGCGGCAATAACCACTCTCACGCCCACGCCTACCCGATCCAGTCGCCGGCTCTACCCTATCCAGAAAAACTTATGCACCCTTTGATTTAATTCATTGTGATTTGTGGACATCGTCCGTTGTAAGTTTTTCTGGTATTCAATACTACTTGGTCATTCTCCACGACTACACGCACTACTCTTGGTCCTTTCCACTGCACAACAAGTCCGACACATCCACGGTCTTACAACGGTTTTTCTCATTCGTCTGCACACAATTTCATTTCATTATAAAAAGCATGCAGTGCGATAATGGTGGAGAGTTCATCAACTCCTCCCTCCGCTCCTTCTTCTCCTCCAACGGTATAGCTTACCGCTTCTCGTGCCCTCACACCTCACCCCAAAACAGCAAAGCTGAGCGCCTCCTTAGGACTACCAATGACATTGTTTGCACCCTTCTTCAAGCTCATCTCACTCCCCCCTTTTGGGTGGAGGCATTACACACTGCCACATATCTTCTCAACCGGCGCCCATCACGAGCTGTAAACAACCACACGCCGCACTATCTTCTCTATGGCTCCCATCCGACGTATGACCATCTTCGCGTTTTTGGTTGCCTCTGCTTTCCCAACCTATATGCCACCACAGATCACAAACTATCTCCCCGTTCGGCACGTTGCATTTTCTTGGGCTACCCCCTCGAACACAAGGGCTATCGATGCTTTGACCTCGCCTCTCATCGTGTCATCGTGTCCCGTCACGTTGTTTTTGACGAAACGGTTTTCCTTACACGCCACCCACACAGCTGCCACAAACCGTTACGTCCAGTCTCCGAATCCCACCTACCTCGGCTACCTTGGATCGCGCCGATCCATCCCATCCGCCATCCCCGCCTGGGCCCCACGCGAACCGCTTGGATCACGCGCCTGGCTCCCACCAGCCGCATAGCGACTCTCCCCACATGCCGGCCTAGGCTACGCATCACTCCTGCGCTGGCCCGACTGCGTCCACTACCCCACCTGCCTCGCCTGACCCGCGCACTACGCCCGGCACCTCCCTGACGCGATCCTCCTCTCTTTCCGCGCCCACCAATTGCGCCGATCCTTCCACTTGATCCCCCTCGCGATCCGCACTTGCCAGATCGGACGCGCCTGCCGAGAGCCCCACCGAATCTGCCTCGATTTCTGCTCCGTCCACTCCGCCTCCACCATGTCTACCCAAACATGCAATACCCATAGCCCCCACCAAAAACTCCCATAAAATGTCTACACGCTCCAAATCGGTATTTTGCATGCCCAAACGACTCTTCCTCGCTGATACAACCTCCACCACCATCTCACCTATTCCTCCCACGTACAAATCTGCCCTCAAAGATCCGCATTGGCACCAAGCCATGTTAGATGAATTTAATGCTTTAATGAACAACTTGACTTGGTCTTTGGTGCCTAAGCCTGCAGGTGTTAATTTGGTGACGGGCAAATGGATATTTCGACACAAGTTCAATGTGGATGGTACCTTGGCACGCTATAAGGCTCGATGGGTCGTTCGTGGATTCACTCAAAGAGAGGGTGTGGACTATGATGAAACTTTCAGCCGAGTGGTGAAGCTGGCTACAATTCGTGTTGTTCTGAGTCTTGCTACTGCACACTCCTGACCCATCCATCAACTCGATGTCAAGAATGCATTCTTGCTTGGTGATCTTCACGAAATGGTGTACTGTTCTCAACCAGCCGGGTTTGCGGACGCATCCTTTCCGGACCACGTCTGTCTCCTCCGTAAGTCACTCTATGGACTCAAGCAAGCCCCCCGTACATGGTTTCTTCGTTTTCAAACGTTTTTGCTCTCCATTGGCTTTTGTGCGTCCAAAAGTGACTCCTCATTATTCATTCTTCATCGTGGTTCCTCCATTGCCTACTTGTTGGTCTATGTCGATGACATCATTCTTACGGCAAGTACCACCCAAACACACAACTCCATCATTGTGTCCCTTAAGTCCGAATTTTCCATGTCGGATTTGAGTGACCTCCATCATTTCTCGGCATAGACATTACTCCCAACCCCTCCGGCTTGTTTCTTTGCCAACAACAGTACACTCTTGAAATTCTTGAGCGCGCCAAGATGTTAAATTGTAAACCAGTCTCTACACCCATTGATACTAGCTCCAAGCTCTCATCCACCGATGGTCACTTGCTCTCCAATCCCACTCACTTCCGCAGTTTAGCTGGAGCGCTACAGTATCTCACCCTCACACGTCCGGATATTGCATATGCCGTCCATCAAGTGTGTTTGTTCATGCATGCGCCTGGGGATTCACACATGCAGCTTATTAAGAGGATTCTCACATATTTGAGGGGCACATCTCACTATGGACTTCAATTCTATAAGTCCTCTTCGACGGATCTCATTGCTTACACAGACGCTAGTTGGGCTGGGTGTCCGGATACACGTCGTTAAACCTCTGGCTTCTATGTCTGCCTCGGGTCCAACATCATCTCATGGTCCTCAAAACGACAGCCTACTGTCTCTCGCTCAAGTGCAGAGGCTGAATATCGTGCTGTTGCAAACTGTGTTACTGAGACTTGCTGGTTGCGCCAATTGCTGCACGAGCTCCAGCAGCCACCGAAGCGCGCCACCATCGTGTATTGTGACAACATCAGCGCCTCCAGTCTAGCATCAACGTACAAAACAGGTTGAGATCGATCTTCATTTTGTACGTGATCGGGTGTCACTTGGTGAAGTCCGGGTCTTGCATGTTCCCTTCAGTTCGTAGTTCGCTGATTTGTTCACCAAAGGATTGCCATCGCCCGTCTTCCACGAGTTCAGATACAGCCTGAACGTCCTTGCAAATGGAGTTCCGGCTGAGGGGGGGTGTCAAACTGTTGTACATTGTAACGTTACCTCTGTTGTACATGTCCGCTTATTTAGGATCGCACGACGTCATGGCCTGCGTGCCTATTTTGTAGGACGTCTCGTGCTCCTCCTTCCATGTATAAACTCTGTACTCTGTAACGTTTTCAATCAGTAAGGCAAGAGATATTCTCTCCAACTTCCTTTTTTTAATTGTCACGTAAAAGCTATAGCCGCTGTAGCCTTTACTGCAAAGGCCTAGACCATGCCATTTCGAGTATGTGCAAACCACGTACGCCTCACTGTTTCCGCGCCGCGTATTCCAATCCAAAAGGCTGACAGCTTCGCATCCCGAGGCCCAGTCGGACGTCCACGATTCCATGACCCGAGTCCGTTGTGCATGCCCTTCTCTCCACCGAGAATCTATTCGCGCGTTTCTGCTGCTTCTGCGTGTAGACTATAGAGGAAAAAGAAATTTCGCATGGCTAGCATTTTCGCTATAGACTCCCAACACTAGGAGCAAGCCCTTCCGCTCCACCATCAAACGTGTAAGACCAACAAAGCTGCACAACGACCGGCACCCTCCCCTTCATAACTGCGTCCAACAAACGCCAACGACGGCGCACCAACCCAACGCAGCTAAGGCACACAGCAATGCACCCGTGAAAAAGGGAAATAAAGATGTGGACCCATGACTGAATAATGGCGCAGCAGCGAAGGGCGCGTTAGGCCAACTCCAGCGCACAACCCCAAACGAACGTCCGTTTGGGGCGGCAATGGGGTAGCACATGTCCGGATAGGGCCGCGTGCTGCTGCCATGCCATGCCGTGCCAGTCGCCGTCTCACGCGCCGCCGTTGTCGTCCACGTCGCTACTGAGGTCGATGTAGGGCGGCGGCGTCCAGAGGT
The DNA here is from genome assembly GCA_011799875.1 of Thinopyrum elongatum. NCBI lineage: Eukaryota > Viridiplantae > Streptophyta > Magnoliopsida > Poales > Poaceae > Thinopyrum > Thinopyrum elongatum. The sequence continues at coordinate 28,002,402 of CM022299.1, read as the reverse complement.
GGGATGGTGTTCCCTGGAAGGTGGGACGGTGGGACGGCGGTCCCTGGAAGGTGGGCGGCCCCTGCACCACCTCCCCCCGTGGCGACGGCTCGCGCTCCGGTGACTGCGGCGGCGTGGGGTACCAAGACCCGCCCCCACGGCGTCGGCCATGTCCGTGGCCGTGCACGACCAGCTCCACCGCTGGCCCACCAGGCCCGGGTGGAACATGGTGACGGGCTGCTCCTGCATCACCTCCTCCTCCTCCTTGATGTCCATCTCCAGCTCCGGCATGGCCATGTCGCCGGCCGCAGAGAGGGCCAGCATGGTGTCCAGACCTTCCCATTGGCGCTCATCGTGCGTGTTCATGGAGTCTTCCATGACACGTTGAATGAGCCGGGCCTCCTCCTCCTCTGTCATGGGAGGAGGTGGTGGTGGCGACGGAGAGGGCGAAGGCGACGGCGTCGGCGTGATGCCGCGCACCCGCGTGCGCCCGCGCACCTGGGGAGGGCTCAGAGCACGCGCTCGGCGCGCTGGACGTGCCCGCCGAGGGCTAGCTGGGCAACCAGCAAAGTACGACGCGCGCCGCACGTCGTACTCGTCCCGAAACCATGTGTCCCACAGTGCGCTGTCGACGGCGTACCTGGGTTCGTAGTACAGGTCGTCAGGTTGGCGACGGCGGCGGCGCTCGATCTCCTCGCGGCGGGCATGGCCGCTCAACGGGATCGGCGGGATCGGCACCCAATCCGCGGACAGATGCCAGTTATTGGGCAGGTGAACGTCACTCCAGGGGAGCGGCATCCCTGTTTCCCAATATCGCCGTCAAACGTCCGCGTGGACGTACTACCGCCGGGCGCGCATCGGGGCGGCCGGAGGGGAGATGGCGAATGCGGACGGTGCGGCGGTCCTCCGTGGGGGTTGTGTGGGCTCTGAGCTGGCGCCGCGGTGGTGGCCGGAGGACGAACCAGCCTCGTGGTCATGCGCCCCCCTTGCGGCCGGTCTTCCACCACACCATGGCTGCCGGCGGCCAGCGAGCTCAAGGACGAGGAGTGGATAACTAGGGTTTGGGTGTCGGTTTCGAGGTGGCAGCAGGACCGGAGTGGGAGCGTGGACTGACGGTCCACGGCTTCCCATTAAGAAGGACGCCAACCGCTCGTCTGGGCGGATGACAGGTGGGGCTGACCGCACGTGCTCATTTAATCTGGTAGGTGGCCGCCTGCCACATGGCCCCGATGCGGACGAGAGACGCGTCCGCTCGCTGTCCGCCTGGACCCAAACCAGGCGCATATTTGCGCTGGAAATGGATCGAGCCGAACACGAAACGGACAAGATGGATCTAAGCCATCGCGCGCTGAGCCATGGGGTTTGTCCGTTTTACCCAAAACGGACAGGGTCGGACGGGATGGGTCGTGCGCTCGAGTTGGCCTTAGTTTTTAGTCGGAAACGAAGGCAGATGTCATGTGCTGATCCCCGCTGAAAAAAGGATGTCATGGATGATGTCAGCTTGTTCAGAGCTTCACGTGTTTCCTTTCTTCGGTCCGGTGCCTAAAAAAGCCAGATGAAAATGACTGCTCTACGGCGCGCACAGTGTGCAACAGCGATGGCAGTTGAAAAGAAAAGGAGCTTTGCGTATAAGAGAAGTTATATTCAGGAGTCAGAGAGTCACTGCACTGAGCGGCAATGCTACATCGACGGACCCTTTACAGGGTTTTACGGAGTGTGTTTGAGCTGTCAAATTATCATTGGATTAAGGGGTGAGGGGCCCCAGCCAGCTGAAAATCAGGGGGTGGAGAGAATTAGAGAGAAGGTCTCCGTAAAGCTCATGTAAAGTTCCGTACGTTTGGCATTTTCGCTGCACTGAGCACGCGCATGCGCTCGACGCCAGTCAAGCCTCCTCCATCCAAAACAGTACGTACAGGGGCCCACCAAAGCTCTGTACGTATTGTATGCATGGATGGATGGACGACGCAACCCAACTGTGAGTGAGTGAGTGAGATGGGAGCAAGCAAAGCAAACCAAAGCTGGTACTCCCATGACGACGTTGACAACAAAGCTAGCAGCCAAACACGGACGAGACGACGCTGGTCCGGTTGCACAGTTATCGCGCGTGAATGCTTTAGCTGTGTCTTGCTTCTCCTGCCGGGTCGGTCATTCTCCAAGCTACTACTCTCTCCAATGCCGTGTCGACCACGCTAGACAGTGGAACACGTTACTGGACATGTAATGCGTTAATAATTTTGGAAGTTGTTCTCGTTTCACAGTGTGGTACCTTTATCACGATGGATGAGAACCTGTTGGTCCTTTTGCGGCTTGTCATTTTGATGTCGAATGTCCGGTGCGTCAATGGGTGTGCCTATGTTGGTTTCTGTCTGTGACAGAGAAGTCGGAGCTACGGGCGGCAGGGCCGTTGCGGCAACGATGACTTCATGAGGGCGGTTTTCAGCGGGTGGTGCTCTCCGGATGTTGCGCTAGACTAGGTCGGTGCGAGGCTAGCAACTTTCTTCCGTGATGCTCGTCAGCAAAATCGGAGCTATCATGTCCTCGACATTGCGGTCGACTGTTTGGCGTTGTTGTGGCCAGGTCGTCCATGTTTGCCCCTTTGGGGTTTGTATATAGGTTTTCGCCCGGTTTTCCTCTAATTAACCGGACAACTCTCTTCTTCTTAATCAATGAAAATGACAAATCTTTTGCCTGTTTCAAAAAAAAAAATGAGAACCCGTTAGTATCGATTAGATGCGACCTCCCAACAAAAAAAGTTTAGTATTGGTATCTCTGTTAAACATTCCCAGATTATTAATTAGCGAACGTACCATCTGCTGCTATACAAACTTCACGTACAGCGCCTCCTTGTTTTAATAACTATAACTAGGAGGGTGGCCCACGCAAATGCGTGGGCAGCATCTTTCCAGTGTACGTTAAATTTTCTTTATCCACATTATTACAAACAATATTAATAATTTTGGTATTTGTTTATTATAATTAATATAATATTTTGGTTAAAATCAACCTAATTCTAGACAATGCATATTAATATAAATTTAGCATTATATAATTTTTTTATTGTGGTTTACCTTTGTTTTTGGAAAAGATATTTAGAAATATAAATCTAGCAAATTACGTAGACTACATTTATGTGGCAACCTATTACATTAAAAGATCCTTAAACCTCTTATTCATGCTAACAACCTATCACATGACAACAAATGCTTTGATTGGTTGATGCGCTATCGTAATTGAGATACATAGTACTCGAGAATTTTAGCATGCTTTCTCTTGCAAGTTGCACCTTCTTTTGATATCCATGATCTTTTTTCTCTATCACTAGTAGAAAACAGGGCTTTGGTTCGGGCCAGCCCAGCCCATTAGTCCCGGTTCAGTCACGAACCGGGATCCATGGGGGGCATACGTCCGGTTCATGCACCCAGGGGGCCGGCCGGGGCCTCGTGGGCATTGGTCCCGGTTCGTCTGGACCCATTTGTCCCGGTTCCTGGCACGAACCGGGACCAATGGGCCTCGCTCCTTGCCCACATCCATTGGTCCCGGTTCGTGGCTTGAACCGGGACAGAAGGGGGTCCTTTAGTCCCGGTTCCACGCACGAACCGGGACCAATGAGGTGGCTATATATACCCCATCTCCGGCGAGCAGAGCACTCCACACAGCTCTTTTTTTTCTGGCCGGCGAGGGGAGAGCTTTGTGGTGCTCTAGCTCACCTCCTATGCACATGAGGTGTTTGATGAAATGCCTGAGCCACACTAGTTAAGCTTTCTCCTCTCGAAGCTCGACCTTCAAGCTCCATTTTCCTCAAGATTTGTCTAGCTTTAGCGGTCCGTCACGTCCCGTCCCCGTCTTCACTGCCGTCGATCGCCCGCGCCGATCTCGTCGCCGGCATAACCGTGGTGAGCCTCTTGTTCTTATCTTCTTTCTAAAAGAAAAAAATTCTCGTCGCCGGTTTTTTACACACTTAATTATATATAATGCACGCAGATGAACCAGCAATGGATGTACGGTGCCAGACGCACCTCCGAGTACATTAAGGACGTGCATAATTTTCTCGAAGTGGCTGAGGCAAACAAGCAGAATGGTTTTATGTGTTGTCCATGCCCTATATGTGGGAATACGAAGTCTTACTCTGACCGAAAAATCCTTCACACCCCCCTGCTTGAGAAGGGTTTCATGCCACACTATAATGTTTGGACCAGGCACGGAGAAATAGGGGTTATGATGGAAGACAGCGAAGAATAAAAGGACGATGACAACTATGTGCCCCCTGAATACGGTGATGCTGCAACGGGGGAAGCTGAAGATCAAGAGGAACCAGACGATGTGCCCGATGATGATCTCCGCCGGGTCATTGTTGATGCAAGGAGACAGTGCGAAAGTGAAAAGGAGAAGCTGAAATTCGATCGCATGTTAGAGGATCACCAAAAAGGGTTGTACCCCAATTACGAAGATGGCAACACAAAGCTCGGTACCGTACTGGAATTGCTGCAGTGGAAGGCAGAGAATGCTGTGCCTGACAAAGGATTTGAGAAGCTACTAAAAATATTGAAGAAGAAGCTTCCAAAGGATAACGAATTGCCCGACAGTACGTACGCAGCAAAGAAGGTCGTATGCCCTCTAGGATTGGAGGTGCAGAAGATACATGCATGCCCTAATGACTGCATCCTGTACCGTGGTGCGTACGAGGATTTGAACGCATGCCCGGTATGCGGTGCATTGCGGTATAAGATCAGACGAGATGACCCTGGTGATGTTGACGGCGAGCCCCCCAGGAAGAGGGTTCCTGCAAAGGTGATGTGGTATGCTCCTATAATACCACGGTTGAAACGTCTGTTCAGAAATAAAGAGCATGCCAAGTTGATGCGATGGCACAGAGAGGACCGTAAGAAAGACGGGAAGTTGAGAGCACCCGCTGACGGGTCGCAGTGGAGAAAAATCGAGAGAAAGTACCGGGAGGAGTTTGCAGGTGACGCAAGGAACGTATGGTTTGGTTTAAGCGCGGATGGCATTAATCCTTTCGGGGAGCACAGCAGCAATCATAGCACCTGGCCCGTGAGTCTATGTATCTATAACCTTCCTCCTTGGCTGTGCATGAAGCGGAAGTTCATTATGATGCCAGTACTCATCCAAGGCCCTAAGCAACCCGGCAACGACATTGATGTGTACCTAAGGCCATTAGTTGAAGAACTTTTACAGCTGTGGAATGGAAACGGTGTACGTGTGTGGGATGAGCACAGACAGGAGGAATTTGACCTGCATGCATTGCTGTTTGTAACCATCAATGATTGGCCTGCTCTCAGTAACCTTTCAGGACAGACAAACAAGGGATACCACGCATGCACGCACTGTTTAGCTGACACCGAAAATATATACCTGTACAAATGCAGGAAGAATGTGTACCTGGGGCATCGTCGATTTCTTCCGACCAACCATCAATGTCGAAAGAAAGGCAAGCATTTCAATGGCGAGGCAGATCACCGGAAGAAGCCCGCCATGCGTACCGGTGATCACGTACTAGCTATGGTTAATGATTTACAAGTAATCTTTGGAAAGGGTCCCGGCAGACTATCTGTTCCGAATGATGCTGAGGGACGCGCTCCCATGTGGAAGAAGAAATCTATATTTTGGGACCTACCCTACTGGAAAGACCTAGAGGTCCGCTCTTCAATCGACGTGATGCACGTGACAAAGAACCTTTGCGTGAACCTGCTAGGCTTTTTGGGCGTGTATGGAAAGACAAAAGATACACCGGAGGCACGGGAGGACCTGCAAACGTTGGCACGAAAAAGACGACATGCCTCCAAAGCAGTATGAAGGTCCTACCAGCTATGCTCTTATCAAAGAAGAGAAGGATATCTTCTTTGAATGCCTGCTCAGTATGAAGGTCCCGTCTGGCTTCTCGTCGAATATAAAGGGAATAATAAATATCCCAGAGAAAAAGTTCCAGAACCTAAAGTCTCATGACTGCCACGTGATTATGATGCAACTGCTTCCGGTTGCATTGAGGGGGATTCTACCGGAAAACGTTCGATTAGCAATTGTGAAGCTATGTGCATTCCTCAATGCAATCTCTCAGAAGGTGATCGATCCAGAAATCATACCAAGGCTAAGGAGTGATGTGGCGCAATGTCTTGTCAGTTTCGAGCTGGTGTTCCCACCATCCTTCTTCAATATCATGATGCACGTCCTAGTTCATCTAGTCGACGAGATTGTCGTTCTGGGCCCTGTATTTCTACACAATATGTTCCCCTTTGAGAGGTTCATGGGAGTCCTAAAGAAATATGTCCGTAACTGCGCTAGGCCAGAAGGAAGCATCTCCATGGGCCATCAAACAGAGGATGTCATAGGGTTTTGTGTTGACTTCATTCCTAACCTTAAGAAGATTGGTCTCCCTCAATCGCGGTATGAGGGGAGACTGACTGGAAAAGGCACGCTAGGAGGGGACTCAATAATATGCAGAGACGGGCATTCTTGGTCTCAAGCACACTACACAGTTCTACAGAACTCTACCTTGGTGACCCCGTATGTCGATGAACACAAGAACATTCTGCGCTCCAAACACCCGGAGCAGTGTGACGACTGGATTACATGTGAACACATCAGGACTTTCGGCAATTGGTTGGAAACACGTCTCAGAGGTGACAACACTATTTCTGATGAGCTGTACTTGTTGTCCAGGGGACCATCTTCGACTGTATTGACTTACAAAGGATACGAGATAAATGGGAATACATTTTACACGATCGCCCAAGATCAAAAGAGCACCAACCAAAACAGCGGTGTCCGCTTTGATGCAGCAACCAAGAGGGGAAAGGACACATATTATGGTTACATAGTGGACATATGGGAACTTGACTACGGACATGATTTTAAGGTCCTTTTGTTTAAGTGCAAATGGGTCAATCTGTCAGGAGGCGGGGTACAGGTAGAGCCACATTACGGAATGACAACAGTGGATCTAAACAATCTTGGGTACACAGACGAACCATTCGTCCTAGCCAATGATGTGACGCAGGTTTTCTATGTGAAGGACATGTCTACCAAACCGAGAAAAAGAAAAGATAAGGAAGCGAATACATCATACGATGAGCCAAAGCGCCACACAGTTCTTTCAGGGAAAAGAGACATCGTGGGAGTGAAGGGTAAGACAGACATGTCTGAAGATTATGAAAAGTTTCATGAAATTCCTCCCTTCAAAGTCAAGGCTGACCCAAGCACCCTGTTAAGCGATGAAGAATATCCATGGTTACGGCGCAATAAGCAAAGGACACAAGTGAAGAAAAAGTGAAGACAGATGAAGTCAGAAAGGGTTGAAAATTGATGATATGGCTTTGGATGGTTCATTTTGAGCACACAAAAAGTCTGGAGTTCAAATAAGTTCAAAAAAATGAAATCCCTTTGTAACAGATGAGTTTTTGTCCGAAACCCTGATACTTCGAAAGAGATTGTCCATTTTGTACACGAAGTACATCCAATTTTTTCCGTATCCCTCTCAACTTTTTAGCACATGCTATGTGCATGAAATGATGATATCATGCCAATTTTCAACCTCTTCAGAGTTCATGTGAAGTGCTTTTCAATTTCAGGGTCATTTAGCTCAAAAAAATCAGTAAATGCATGAAAAATAACAGATGAAGTCAGAAATGGTTGAAAATTGATGATGTGGCTTTGAATGGTTCATTTTGAACACACAAAAAGTCTGGAGTTCAAATAAGTTTAAAAAAATGAAATCCCTTTGTAACAGATGAGTTTTTGTCCGAAACCCTGATACTTCGAAAGAGATTGTCCATTTTGTACACGAAGTGCATCCAGTTTTTGCCGTAACCCTCTCAACTTTTTAGCACATGCTATGTGGGTGAAATGATGATGATACCATGCCAATTTTCAACCTCTTCAGAGTTCATCTGAAGTGCTTTTCAATTTCAGGGTCATTTAGCTCAAAAAAATCAGTAAATGCATGAAAAATAACAGATGAAGTTAGAAAGGGTTGAAAATTGATGATGTGGCTTTGAATGGTTCATTTTGAACACACAAAAAGTCTGGAGTTCAAATAAGTTCAAAAAAATGAAATCCCTTTGTAACAGATGAGTTTTCGTCCGAAACCCTGATACTTCGAAAGAGATTGTCCATTTTGTACACGAAGTGCTTCCAGTTTTTGCCGTAACCCTCTCAACTTTTATGAAACTCTAATAGCAAAAATAATAAACTAAAAGAATGAACTAGAAAATTTTAATGAAACTCTAATAGAAAAAAGAATGAACTAGAAAACTTTAATGAAACTCTAATAGCAAAAGGAATCAACTAAAATTTATGCAACTAAAATTATCAAAGTATTTTATGTTCAAAACATTAAAAGCAAAAAGAATTTTCATAAAGAACTTTTTTTGTTAGAAACTTTTATAGCAAAAGGAATTATCATAAAGCTTTTTTTTGATAGAAACTAAAATAACAAAAACTGTTTTTGAATATAATGAACCGGGACGTATGCCCCCCATGGGTCCCGGTTCGTGATTGAACCGGGACTAATGGGCTGGGCTGGCCCGAACCAAAGCCCTGTTTTCTACTAGTGATACTTCGAAAGAGATTGTCTGTTTTGTACATGAAGTGCATCCAGTTTTTGCCGTAACCCTCTCAACTTTTTAGCACATAATATGTGGGTGAAATGATGATACCATGCCAACTTTCAACCTTTTCAGAGTTCATTTGTAGTGCTTTTCAATTTCAGGGTCATATAGCTCAAAAAAATCAGTAAATGCATGAAAAATAACAAATGAAGTCAGAAAGGGTTGAAAATTGATGATGTGGCTTTGAGTGGTGCATTTTGAACACACAAAAAGTCTGGAGTTCAAATAAGTTCAAAAAAATGAAATCCCTTTGTAACAGACGAGTTTCCATATGAAACCCTGATACTTCAAAAGAGATTGTCCGTTTTGTACACGAAGTGCATCCAGTTTTTGCCGTAACCCTCTCAACTTTTTAGCACATGATGTGTGGGTGAAATGATGATACCATGTCAACTTTCAACCTTTTCAGACTTCATTTGTTGTGCTTTTCAATTTCAGGGTCATATAGCTCAAAAAAAATCAGTAAATGCATGAAAAATAACAAATGAAGTCAGAAAGGGTTGAAAATTGATGATGTGGCTTTGAATGGTGCATTTTGAACACACAAAAAGTTTGGTGTTCAAATAAGTTCAAAAAAAAGAAATCCCTTTGTAACAGACGAGTTTTCGTTCGAAACCCTGATACTTCGAAAGAGATTGCCCGTTTTGTACACGAAGTGCATCTAGTTTTTGCCGTAACCCTCTCAACTTTTTAGCACATGCTATGTGGGTGAAATGATGATACCATGCCAACTTTCAACCTCTTCAGAATTCATTTGTTTGAAACTTTAATAGCAAACTAAAATAACAAAATCTGTTTTTGATTAAAACAGACATTTCAAATAACCTAAAAATTACTAAATTGAATTTAATGATAAAACACAGTAATATTAAATAGCAGGAAAAACAATCACTCAAAAATCTTTTTTTATAGTAAAGTTATTCACAAACTAGTGATTCACACAAATTTCAAAAAATTCAAATTGGAAAACTAATGGCACTAACAGAAAGTTTATAATTTTTATTACCTAAAAGAAAAAAGAATCACTGAAAAACAGTAAGTATTTTGCTATAAGTAGAAACAAAATAAAATAAATAAAGCAAAAAAGAAAACAAAAAACTGGAAAAAAATATAAAAAATGCCACCTACTGGGCCACCACGGCCTGAATACGACTAGAAACCCAACCATGGGCCAGGATTCAGGCCCGCAGCAGGCCGAGTAGGCCCATAGGCAAGCAGTGACAGGTTAGGCCTGAAAGTCTGCAGTTGAGAGGAGCTCGAGAGGGTGGGCGCAGCAGCGCTTATAAACCACTCTCGAGCACTCTCAACTAGCGAGGTGGGACTAAACATCCCACCGCACTGCGCCAGCGCAGGGCCTTTGGTCCCGGTTGGTAGAACCGACCGGGACGAAAGGGGTGAGTTGGTACCGGTTCGTGGCACCAACCGGGACCAAAGGTCTCTGTTTCCCGCCCTTTGGGCTGACGAAAAGAGACCTTTGGTCCCGGTTGGTGGCACCAACCGGGACTAAAGGGTTGCATTGGTCCCGGTTGATGCTACAAACCGGGACCAAAGGTTTGGCTATATAAGCACAGACTTAGGATTTTTCCCCAGTTTCTCCCATCGCCGCGCCCTGCCTCCTCGTCACCGTCGCCGTCGACGCCCTCGCCCTGCCCTGCCCCGTTGCGCCGCCCTCCTCTCGCCGTTCCGACCGATCCGGAAGCCTCCTCGCGCTCGACCTCGTCGCCTATGCCCGTTCGTTTGCCCGGGGAAGCACCACGCCGGCGCCCGCGACCCCTTCTTCCCCGACGCCGTTCGTCACTGCCGCCACCAATTCTGGCGACCTCGAGCCCTCCCCGAGCCCGCTGCCGTTCCCTACGACCGCGCTGTGAGCCCCTGCATCCTCTCCTTTCCTTCTCATCGCCGTCCCCGCACGCCACCCTGTTTTGCTCTTCCTCTTTTGCTTTTCTGCTCATGGATGGCCGTTGCTCTGTTGATGGTAATCTTGGTCCTTTGTGCATTGGTTATGTGTGATCTAGGTTTTGGGGAGACTTGATTTGATGGCTATGATCTGCTACATAGGATTGGTGCATTGTTGGAGATGTTGCCTAATTAAGAAAAACTCATTTTAATTTGTCACTGACATATTGCTATAGTTCAGATAGACATTGTGATGTTAGTGCTGATTTGATAACACTGCTGAGATCATTGTGATGCACTACTAGTTAATTAGTTAACTGTATCTAGTTCTACTGGCACTTGCCTATGATGTTCATATATAAGTTATAGTGCCTGCTATTGTTCTGCCTCAAGTATTCTAGTACTCATGAATGACTAGTTCTCTACATTATAGCAGTTATAATCCTGATGGTATATATAGGTAATTTCTGTAAATTGGTCATGGCCTGCTTACTTTCTTATGTATTAAACAACATGAACTAGTTCCTCTTCTATTGGTATTTCTCATACATGCAACTGTTCTTTTGGTAGATTATAAAGGATATAGTTCTTTTATTTATATAGTTACAGTACTTGTAATTGCAAAGATTATAATGATTTCTCCTGTCCATAGTTCTTTTCTTGCCAGGTTATGGATAGTATCTCATCTACCCAATTTTCCCTCTCTCCTAAATCTGATTTGAACAGACACTACACTTGCCTTCTCTCTTTCTCGCGTAAATCTCTCACTGATAAGAACAGATGTGACTTGATTTTATGCCAGCCGATGATGTTGCTCTGAAGCTCCTCTCTGGGATTTGATGCTACAGATGCTACACTTCTCATGATCCTATGATGATCTAGTCCTAGCACTTCTAGGCTATCTGAGGACATCTCCCCCAAAATCCTACCTTGGGGGTGTTCTATTGCTTGTTCTTCTGGCCATGTGTCTATTTGACTTGGGATATTTTATAGAACTGCCTTTGCTGACTTGGAGTGCTTTATTTACATATTTGGTAATGCTCCTACAAAGAATATGCAAAGAAAATGTATGTATGTTTTGGTGATATTGTAATATGAACATTTTGAATATGGATGGATGGATGAACATTTTTGTAGTAGATGATGATGATGATGATGATGTATGAAAACTTGGTCAATTTTTTTTGTAGTAGATGATGATGATGATATATGAAAACTTGGTCAATTTTTTCTGTTGTAATTTTGTTCGATGATATATGATGATATATGCAAAACTTGATGATATGATGATATATGATGATATACTTATGTTTTGATGTTTTAGATGTTTCATTGAGTGGAATTTTTATGTTTTAGATGTATATATGTATGTTTTGATGTTTTAGATGTTTTAATGTATTAAAGTTTGTCATATTGAAAAAAGTTTGAATGTTGCTTATTTCAAGATGCAATATTTGATCCAATGTAACTAGATGCAATAATTTTGATCATATGTCAAAGTTTGAATTTTGACATATGCAACATTTGATCATATATCAAAGTTTGATCATATGTCAAAGTTTGAATTTTGACATATGCAACATTTGATCATATGTCAAAGTTTGATCATATGTCAAAGTTTAATATATTATTCTATTTTTTCTTCTTCTCCTCTATTCCTTCTTCTTCTCCTCTTTTTCTTCTTCTTTTTTTTCTTCGATCTTCTCCGATATTCCTTTCTATTTTTTTCTTCGATATACCCCCTCCCCGATAACTTTGACATGAGGGGGGGGGGGTCGATATACCCCCTCCCCGATAACATTTTTTTCTAAGTTACTACGGTAAAATGTTCCTATCGTGCATAGACCAATTTTAGACCACGGGAGCACCCCCCTCTCGCTCGACCAACTCTCGAGGACACCCAAACCCTAGAAAAAAACGATGTCGGTCTCCTACCCCCTCCCGCCCCTACCCGACAAACTCTCTCGAGATTTATAAGAAGATTTATCAAGAATGCCCCCATTATGGATGTGCATAATTAAGTTGATCCATATTTTTCCTGATCTCATCTACAATTCTTTATTTGCACGTTCTCTTGTGTCAAAGTATTGAAGAAATCCATGGTTTCATAATTGGCCGGAAGTAACAGGCCCATGATGGTATGAAGCTCTCCAAAATTGTTTTTGAACGGAGTCCTGATTGGATAATTCGCCTTTTGGTACGAAGTTCAGCAAAGGCCATCCAAATAGCGATATTCGAAAGGCTCTTGCTGAACTTCGTACCAAAAAGCGAATTATCCTATCAGGACTCCGTTCCATAATAATTTTGGAGAGCTTCATACCATCATGCGCCTGTTACTTCCGGCTAATGATGAAGCCATGGTTTTCTTGAATCCTTTGACACTAGACAACGTGACATATAGAAGGGTAGATGAGATCAGGAAAAATATGGACCATTTTCTGCACATCCAGAATGGCGTCATTTTGTTAAATCCCTTGTCGGTCCGGACATCGGACATTCATGAGAGAGGCGGTCCGGCCCAAACCCTAGAAGCGTTGTTGAGGGCCACCCCAAACCGTATAAGCGTTGAGCTAGCTAGGTCTACGTTTGCCACTAATATATCCATCTTTCATGTTTGTATATTAATTGCCATGTTGTAATATTTACAGAAACTATGGATCATCAAAGAGACTTCGAAGAAGAAGAGTTGTTGGGGGACATCATCCACGGAGGAGGTGATGTCATGTCGTATCTCAATGACACCGATGGTCTGGAGGGAGAGGGTGAAGCAGGCTCCGGTGATCGAACAATGGAGATGGAAGGACATGATCATGATGGCTCCGGTGACCGAATGCCAGTGGAAGAAGGAGACCGTGATGACGGCTCCGGTGACCGAACGGAGGAAGGAGCTGTTGCAAAGTCTGGCGAGGTATATATATTAATTAAGCCTGTGCTGACTAGCTAATTGATTCATTAATTGTTTTGGTATGTACACATATTAACTCTCTTCTTTCTGCTTTTCTAGCCCTCCGGATCGAGCCAAACTTTGGTAACGAGATGAGGCCCGAAGAAAAGGTTGCGCCAGGATGAAAGGTTCACGATCACAGCAATCAAGGGTGATGGCCAACCGATTGAACCCAGCTGGACCAAGGAAGCATTTTCTGCTCAGTGTGGGGTTCTTGTTAGGGACATGATCCCGATCAGCATCCACCAATGGAATAAGCCTAAGAGCGAAGACCCTCAAGTGTCTTTTGTCAACGATAGACAGAAAGATGATCTTTGGACCGCGCTGAAGGCAAATTTCACCCTACCGCCAGAGGAGGATCCGGATAAGCCAGTTATAGAGCCATTGGTCAAGGCTCATGCTCTTAAGAAGATGGCAGATCTATTCAGGAGGTGGAAGAATGAGTTGAAATCAACGTTTGTCGACAAAGGGAAGACTCCAGAATTCACCGGCCGATTTGAGAAGATAAAAGATCACTGGCTCGCATTTGTGGCCCATAAGACATCGGAGAAGAGTAAGAAGATGTCAGCGACAAACAAGAAAAATGCTGCAAAGAAGGAGTATCACCATCGCACGGGGTCAGGTGGCTACCTCAAAGCCCGGCCGTTGTTGGACAAGGCTGAGAAGGACCTGCTTGATAAAGGGGTCGAACCAGAGACATTGAACTGGCCAGACCGTTCAAGGACTTGGTTCTTCGGGGTTGGGGGAACCTTGGACCCTGAAACAGGGAAGTGCCGTTGGACGTAGGAGCAACTTGAAATACCCGTCAAGAAGCTTCAGAAGTATATCGCCGCAGCGCAGCAAGGGACGTTCGTTCCCGACAGAGAGAACGACGAGCTCACACATGCCCTCGGGAATCCTGAGCACCCAGGACGAACACGAGGCACGGCAGGCTCCGTTGCGTGGAAGGAAGGGTTTCCCAGCGTAGGCGGTTACAAAACCCGGGAGAGGAGGAGGAAAGTGGAGGAGACAGAACTGCAGAAGCTGAATGCAAGGGTACGAGCGCTAGAGGAACAAGCACTAGTTCAGAGGCAGCGACCTGCCGAAGCTACCCCAGAAGCTACCCCGCCATCTCAGCGGAGAAGCAGCGTGGCTTCCACCGAGCTCCTTCAGCAGCCTCACTTCACGGCTCCCAGCTACCCCGTGGATGCTATCACGGAGGCTCAAGATTGCCACCTTATGGCGCAATGGCAGCACCTCAAAGTCAAGGCGGCTGTCGGCTCTATTGCACCTTCTGGCCCGACGCAATTTTTCACTGCCTTTCAATTCCAGAAGGCTATGCTGTTTTGATGGTCGATGAAATAACGGAGGGATTTGAGGAGCTCGAGCTTGACCACCCTACCGGTGAAGGGGAGACTCAGCTGGGTCTTGCTCTGAAGACTCCATGTCTATGGCGGAAGGAGCTCATCAACCTTCCGAACTGGACGCCTCCGCCTCCTCCTCCGGCGAGTCAGGGCACTCCGCCTCCTCCTCTGGCGAGTGATCAGGGCACTCCGCCTCCTTCTCCGGCTGCTCCGGCGCGTGGCGGCACTCCGCCTCCTTCTCCAGCTGCTCCGGTGCGTGGCGGCACTCCGCCTCCTTCTCCGCCTGCGCCGGCGCGTCCGAGCAGCCCGCCTCCTTCTCTGCCTCATCAACAATAGCGGAAGACAGCCGCCGCCGCTCCGACTGCTCCGGCGCGTCATAGCACTCCGCCTCCTTCTCTGCCTCGTAAGCAACAAAGGAAGACAGCCGCAGCCGCTCTGGCTGCTCGGCCGGCGTCTAGCAGTACAGCCAGAGGCGGGAGGCAATACAAATTCGGTCCATCTATCAAGCCTCTAGATAGATTACCATACGAGATGATCGAGGAGGAAAACGAGGAGATCTGTCAAGCCCAAGTGAAGGACTTTTTTGCAAAGAAAAATCCACCTCCGGAGGAGAAGATGGATCCGGTGAAATTGAAGCGCACTTTGAAGAACCTGAAGCGACCACCACCGCCTCCGCCGGATGACAACCATGTCCGCGCTCTGAAAAAGGCAGTGGAAGGAGCGCGCCGGTCAGGAACTACTTCAAGTGACAAAAGGTTACAACAACGAAGAAGAGGGAAAAAAATTGAACAGCTCGGCGAACAGGCAAACCAATCGTGCCCCCCGTTCAAGGTGTCTAGCGATATCGTCGCAAATCTGCCGGGGATGCTGCCCAGTACCAATCCTGGTGATTACCTGCCCGACGATGCACATTTTGATACAATGGAGGTGGACGAACACAAATACCAGTACGGGAAGCCTCTCATCAGATCTGGTGATCCTCCTCTAACAACGATGATGCAAAGATTCCATAAGTGGTACATGGACACCTGCAAGTCCGGGAAGGATATTTTGACGCTGAGAGTTAAAGAGGAGCACGACCTCGTTGGAATTGATCTGTTGTCTATTCCATTTGAGGAGTTCTTCCAGTTTTCAATCAAAAGGACCTTGATAAAATAATCATCACTTGCTACTGTCTGTAAGTACTATACTTCTGTAATTAATTCTCTATATATAGCTCAGCTCTTTCATTGCATGTATATATAATTATCCTCACTATATTATGCAGATTGAAGATCGTCGAATGCAGAAATGCAGAAATCTATGATATTGGGTTCATTAACACAAATCTCATAGATGAATGGACGGTTACATATCATGCGAAAGAAACCGAGGCCAACTTGCTACAATCGTTGCTTAAAAATCAAAACAAAGATAAAATACTCTTTCCTTACAACTTCAAGTGAGTGTTACTGTCTTCTGCATATTCGGTTTCCCTTATTACTCGAGGTTATAGTAATGTAATTGATGAGTTATGCATGCGTGCGCAGCTTCCACTTTATTCTCCTAGAGATTAAGCTTGAGCAGGGACTAGTAACCGTCTTAGACTCAAGACGAAAAGATCCCAAGGAGTATGCGGCCATGACTGAAATGCTCCAGAAGTAAGTTCAATCGATCATTATCGCACCATATCGGCAACTTTAGTCATTTCCTGATATCAAGTAATTATTTTCTTTGTCTCGCAGAATTTGGAAAGTGTTCACCACAGAAGCTCCGGGACTGCCGGGGGAGCTGCGATTTACACACCCGAAAGTAAGTACTACTAGCTAGTTCCGCGCATCTCACATTCATTCTAGCTAGTTTCATCAATACCATTTATAATGCTTGATTATCAGTTTGATTGACATTTATTTCTCATAAAGTGGTTGTGGCAGGAAGGCGGGAATATTTTTTGTGGATACTACATTTGCGAGTACATCTACAACATGACGACCTCTAAGCGGGGCTACTCTGAAAAACAATATGAAGTGCGTAAGCAATAATATTCACAATTTTATTTTATTACCATCATTTGTGTTGAGTTTCATTCATATATATGTATTGACCCCCTTCTTCAAATTAGATTTGGCAGATGCGGGATGAACTCCTACCACAAGATCGCATAAAAGCAATTCAAGAGGAATTGGCAGGATTCTTTCATGACCACGTCATCAATCCAGCCGGAGAATACTATGTGGAACTTGACATCAAATGTTAGGGATTGTAAGAAATCTTATATTGTATATATGTAGCTAGTAGCGTCGGATAGATATACGAAAACTTGTTGTTCGACCAATCTCTCGGAGAAGGAGGAGGTCGATCACTTCTCTCTGTATATGTTCATGACGATCTTGTGTACTTCATGGTTTCCTTCATTTGCTTACTAGCTAGCGTGTCGAGTCCTCTCTGTACGTATAGTACGTAGCGTCGACCAAGCACGGAGATAAGAGAGGACACTTCTCTCTAGCTATTAGCTAGCTAACACAATATATGAAACCCCTAAATTAACCCTACAAAACCCCCAAACCCCCCCCCTTCAAAAAAAAACAAAAACCCCAGCTGCTGTGCTGCTGACACATGGATGATCTTTGGTCCCGGTTGGTGTTTCCAACCGGGACTAAAGGCCCTCCTCTCTGGGCTCGCCGCAGCGGCCACGTGGAGCCCCATCTGTCCCGGTTCGTATAAGAACAGGGACTAAAGGTGTTGGGCTTTAGTCCCGACCCTTTAGTCCCGGTTCCCGAACCGGGACAAATGGGCCTTATGAACCGGGACAAATGGGCCTTTTTCTACTAGTATACACATCTTCTCCATTGGGAATAAGTAAGGATACTTCTTAGCCACGAATTTTTGATGGTTCTCAGATGTTCTTCTTGGTCTCATGTTTTTGTACAAAACAATGATGTAACCTCTGTTTCCATTTCCCATTGTATCATTGACAATGAGGGCCGCTACTTCAGATGGTGATGACATGTTATATTGTCTGCCATTCTCTGTCACTTCCTGATTATTTTTAATTTCACACCATGATATGCACCTTCTTCAAAGTTATCCCTTGTCATTCTGGATGTTTTTGGTAGTATATTATCTCTAGCTAGCATAATTTTGAGGCCTTTAATGATATGGCAGTCTATTATTTTCCTTTTATCTGTTGAAGTTGTCGGTGCAACTATCCTTTTTTTACCTCGTCTTCCGTGTCATGGATGTCCTCGTGTTTCTAGATTGTTTTTTAGTACAAGGATTCCCCCCAAAGATACTCAGATTTTATTTGTAAGCCGTACACGAATTATTTTGCTATTCTATGTCGCTTCAGATTCCTCCCAAAGATACTCAGATTTTATTTGTAAAAGATCATGGTGCCAACAGCATGATGTTTCTATTATGTTTCAGTAGAAGTTTGGATTGTTTTGAACAGTTATAGCAGCTAACTTTTTGAATGAGTATAAAAACTATGGTACAAGGTAATGTAAGCAGTTATATTCCTCTTTGATAATAGTTGAACATATAGGCTACTTGAGGCTGCATGCCAATAACATTGCTTTCTTTATTTTCATTTGATTTTCATTGGCTGATTCATGTGTATAGTTCAATTAGGAATGGAACTGCGATAAAAGGATTATTGAAAAGCTGGAAACCAGTCCCAAAAAACTACGCTAGCAAGAGAAAGAAGCCAATATTAGGTGTGATCTATTTGATGTACTATAAGTAATTTGGTCTTCTGTTGTGCAGACCATCTATTTTTGTTGTTGTATATGTTCTATTTCTAATATGTGTAGCTGGACCTTTGTCATGTTCCATTCCAAAGATAATCAGATTTTATTTGTAAGCCTTACACAAATTATTTTGCCATTCTATGTCGCTTCAGATTCCTCCCAAAGATACTCAGATTTTACTTGTAAAAGATCATGGTGCCAACAGCATGATGTTTCTATTATGTTTCAGTAGAAGTTTGGATCTTTTTGAACAGTTATAGCAGCCAACTTTTTGAACAAGTATAAAAACTATGGTACAAGGTAATGTAAGCCGTTATATTCCTCTTTGATAATAGTTGAACATATAGGCTACTTGAGGCTGCATGCCAATAACATTGCTTTCTTTATTTTCACTTGATTTTCATTGGCTGATTCATGTGTATAGGTCAATTAGGAATGGAACTGCGATAAAAGGATTATTGAAAAGCTGGAAACCAGACCCAAAAAATTACGCTGGCAAGAGAAAGAAGCCAATATTAGGTGTGATCTGTTTGATCTACTATAAGTAATTTGGTCTTCTGTTGTGCAGACCATCTATTTTTGTTGTTGTATATGTTCTATTTCTAATATGTGTAGCTGGACCATGTCAAAGTCATCTTTTGATTTGTTGTCTCGTGTAATTGAAGAAAATGAGAAGGAAGTGGATGACGACTGTGTAGGCACGATGCAGAGATGTTTTATGCAATGCTTCTGGTCATAGTAGCATATATATCCCTAGTGAGAGGAGACCAAGAGAGTACATCAGTATATCATAAGCCATTGTCTTGCCATGAAATATTAAAAACTTGCAGACTACGTGTTCATATGACGATGTCCACAAATAGATAAATTAATTTCTGTGAGTATGCTTCTCCTTCCATCAAAATCTGAATAATTATACCACCATGTGTGTGGAGTGTCTTGTAGTGCTCCACAAAAATAGATAAATTATTTTCTATGAGTGCTTCTCCTTTTACTAGCTCCTGAAAAACTATACTGATGATGCATGCTTTATTTGTAAAATTTGTGTCTTAAGCAAGAACTCATTAGATCGAGATGAGCGCAAAAAGAAGATCGGTCTTGCCTCTTATGCAATTTGGCGGGTTAAGAACAATTTCTATTTGGACAAAAGAGATAAAGCCAGAAACGTAAGTTTCTCAAGTTATTCAGAATAAAAGAACAAATTTTATTTGAACAAATTTTGTGAAGATACTTAGTCTTGTACTAAAATTACCTTGTTACTAAATTTTTCCTTGGTACCATTCTACTAATTTTAACTATTGAGTAGGAAGGAAGAGCTCAAGGGAGCAAAAAGAACAACGAGAAAGGAGTGCTCAGGAGAGGTTAACTCGATATCCACTTAAGATGCGACCTTCAAATAACTCACAAATCCTAACAACTACTTGATTCGTGATAGCATTGCACCAGACACATAATATCCAGTTGTATAATTGTATAAGTAGAGCGTATTTGATGACTATTTTGTTTCTCCTTAACTGGTTCACTGAATTGACTTTGTTTGAAGTATATACAATGAATTTACTCCTATATGCTTTTTCGATAAATGGTGCTTTATCAAAATCCAGTCATTGGTTTTACAATAGTTGCTTAGATTCAGGAGGAGAAAATAGTGGGCGATGGAAGAAGAGTGATTTTGTGGTCCAAAAAGCTTAGCTATGTTTCATTAAAATATGTCAGCTGATGTGCTTGTGGATCCTTCCAAAGATATATGTTTGATATAGTTAATGTTGAACCACTACGGTATATACGCCCCGTTGCAACGCATGGGCAATTTAGGTATAATTTGCACCTAAATCGAGAACAAAAAATAGTTTCTTTGCCTATTTGAAGTATTAAATTTATTTAGAATTTTCTGAGTTTTGGATTTAGTTTTCATGCCATATTATTTGGAAAACATTTGCGTATGACAGACCGGCCGGAAGCTTGGCCGGTCCATCACGCGCCGTCTGATGCGACTAGATCAAGTGGCTCGCATCCCGTCTCGCACCCTTATCCCCTCGCGCGAGTTTCTGGCCACACGCGAGCTCCCTTCTCTCCCCCGAGCGACCTCCTCCTCCCCCTCTCCCTCTCTCATCCGTGGAGGACGACCATCTGCCGCCGTCATTGAGGACGACCCACCTGATGCTGTGAGCATTTTTCTTCCCCCGGTGCTTCTACGAGCATCTCGTCTCCCAGCCAAGCTGCTCATCGCCGCCATGGAGAGACGACGTCACATGCGCTCCCCCGCGCCAGCAGATGCTGCATGGTTCCGCCGATGGTGCCGCATTGCCGGAGAGGCCCACGAGTTGGTGCTGCAAGCAGAGGTGCTGGTGGCCATGGGGGCTGCTGCGGGACGGCGACGGCAAAGCCATTTTTTGTGCGCTGGAATCACAGAGATGCCTGGTGCTGGAACCGACGCCCAAAGAAGCTAAACCCAGTGATCGAAAAAGTAACAACCGGCGTCACCGAAAGCTTCAATCTAAGATGACGGAATTTGAGGTGCTGGCTACTGCATAACCGTGGAAGCTGCAACCGTTGACGAAAAAAGCTTCAGCTAGCGATGAAAAAAGTTTCAACCATAGATGACAGAAGCTATGGACTACTATGAAAAGCTACAACCGGCGGTAACAATGCTGACGACCCTAAAAAGGGTGGATCCAACCTCAGCCTATTCAAAGGGAATCTCGCACCAGCCAGTGTTTCAAATGCAGTATCTTTGGATAACGAAGAATGGCGGACCATTTCGTTGTATATCTTCAACAACCTGATAGAAGTGCGGCCGTACATCGAGTAAGTTCTCGGTACATTGTTTCGCAACTTCTATTTCCTTTGAACTGCTCTTATTCCTGGATATTTCATACAGTCGATACGTCACCATATTCTCGTATGGAGCGGTGATCCAAAAGGATTCCGTCGAAGAGTATGAGCTTCTCGCAAAGCAAGGAGGCGGCTATCCCGGTTTCATTTCTTGGTTCAAACAAACGGTAATTTCTATTAGACAATTTCATTTCATTCGCTAATTTGTGCATAATGCAACAATCCTTTCATATTAAACTTGTAGGCTAATTCAGAGTCTATGGACGCCGAATTGAGACAAGTCGCTAATGGTTTTGACTATAAGGTCCGTTCATTTGACAAATACGACAGCAACGGGTATCGCTTTCGTACCTATGGCAAAGAGCTATCTATGGCTGACCGAAAGTCTACAAATTGTTGTGTATCTGCTATCGGCAAAGGAGGTACCGAGTATTATGGGAGAGTTGAAGCAATTTATGAACTTCTATTCTATGGTGAAAACCCACCGAATGTCGTAGTCTTCAAATGTTATTGGTTTCAGCCGAAGGAGACTAGAAGGACTCATGAACATATAGGGCTAGTTGAAATCAACCAAAGCACCCATTTAGATGTTCCTGATGTCTATATTACGGCTCAACAGGCGACCCAAGTATTCTATCTACCGTGGGCCTGCCAAACTAATCCAAATCTGAAAGGTTGGGATGTCGTTTATGAAGTGCCGCCACGTGCTAGACTATCTCCCCCAAAGGAAGAGGATTATGAACCTCACATTAACCCAGACACATATGAAGGAGAATTCTTCCAAGAGACACGTCTTTCCAAAAAGCGTTTCAAGAACCGCTATACTTCACCCCAAAACATTGAAGTAGACAGCGACAGTGAATCCGACATCACCCCAGAGGAGGAACAAGAAGAGCCGGAACAAGAAGAGGTTACTGCTGCGGATGACCTGTCAATGCTTGACCGATTACGTCAAGGTGGCCTTCCACATGTTGATGCCACTGAACCCTATGAGCCCATCATTGATTATAGTGATGATGATGATTATGCATTTATTGATGATACTGATCGAGATTCTTAGTAGTGTCATGTCATATATATTTGCTGTCAAAATTGTTGCATTTAAAAAAAAAGAAAAAAATGAGGCAAAGCAGGATCCTTGCCGTCAGCCACTGATGGCAAAGCCACCTTTGCCGACAGCCGCGGACGGCAAAGGCAACTTTGCCAACAACTGCGGACGGCAAAGCAGCCACGTGGCTGCCACCTGTGCCTCCTGAGAACTGACCCATTTGGCCAGTTTGCCTACAGCGGCGGACGGCAAAGACTTTGCCTACAGTGGCTGACGGCAAAGAGTAAACAACTTTGCCTACAGCCGCGGATGGCAAAGGCCTGCCGTGTAGTGACGTCCAGCTGACATCATTCGGCGGACGGCAAAGGCCGGACAAATTTTGCCTTCAGCGGCGGACGGCAAAGGCTGCCGTTAGCCACCTAATGGACTAACAGCGTAATTATTGCCGTCTGCTTTCTTTGCCGTCAGCCGCCAAAAGCAGATGGCAAAGTAGCTCTTTGCCGACCCTTACTTTGCCGGAGCCTTTTGCCGTCCGCGGCAGACGGCAAAGACCTTTGCCGTCCGCCGTTCCTGCTTTTGCCGTCTGCCGTGGCAGATGGCAAAGTAGCTGATTCCTGTAGTGGTAGTGTTACCAGCCGGGACTAAAAGGTGTAGGGGTTTAGGGGGGGTTTATGCTTTATTTTTCCTTTTAATTTTGTGTTTTTCATTTAATTCTTTTTCATTTCAAACATATTTTATGCTACTACATACATACTGTACACGTCATGCATATATAAATAGAATTTCTTGTAGAACCAATCATATATATATATCATAGAATTTCTCGTACGACCATATGCATGCGCATACACATATATATATACAATTTGATACATATATATAATTTCTCCTACAATTTGCAGATAATTACATGCAGGCATTATGTGTAATGGTATTCTCCATGGGGATGTATAACCTGGTCAACCAAAAATCCCGCAATTTCCTCTTGAAGTGCTCGTATGCGATCCGCTGGTAGGAGCTTTTCCCGCATCTCCGTCAGCTTTACAGAAGGAAATCAAGATGAATATATTAGTTGTGTGTATATATTAGATAATGATAAAAAAATTATGGATAGTGTTCTGGCAAACGTACCCAAAGTTGTCTTTCAGATCTGCTCCTTTCGGACGTCATAATGCGAATGTTCTCGCAAACGTAGTATTGACATAAATTATTCCCCGGCGCCTGCCTCACGCACTTTACGAGAATAGAATTCAATCAGATAATAATTAATCAATCATGATAATGGTATCAAAACTAGAATTAAAGATATGCGCAGACACGTAGCTAGTACTACTTAATTACGTACCTTGGGTCGCACCCATTTCAGCTCTTGTTTCCATGCGCCCGGGACCTGTTTGATGAAGCTTTGCCAAACCCCGCCCGGCAAAGAAAATGAATAAAGAAGTTATTAATTAGTTGATATCAGGAAATGAACTAAAGAGGCTGACATAGTGCGATAATGATTGAAATTACCTGTCGACCACCCCCTTCACGATTAAGTACTCTTTAGGTTGTTTAAGTAGTGAGTCCAGTACTTTAACTTTTCCCTCGTCAACTTCAATGATTAGCAGGATACAGTGAAAACTGCATGCGCACACGTTTGTATAATTAAGCGGGCATGTGCATAACTCATCAACTACACTTATTAACATCTAGTAAGCAAAATAGAATTTGTAGTACAAGACAGTAACACTCACCCGAAGTTGTAAGAAAATAATATTTCTGGTTGGTTATTTAGTTGCTTCAAAAACTGTAGCAAGCTCTTCTCTGTCTCTTTTGGGTGACGTGACCACACCTCTTCACTAATGGTATTTGTGTCAATGAACCCAATGCCATAGCGTCCATCTCTTTTCATTTCATAAATCTTCATGCTGCATAATACCACAGAAAAGAATATAGTGAGGATAATTACAGGCAACGAACAAGCACAACTAGAGAATTAAATTACAGAAAGAAATCACTTACAGACAATATCAACTGATGAGAGATTTGTCGAGTGCGTCTTGATTAAATAACTGAAACATTTCTTGAAAGTCAACCCACAAATCTGTTGCATGGAAGTAATGCTCTTCCTTGACTTTCACCATGAGGGAATCTCGCCCCTTCTTGACTTCCCTCAGGTACTAGTCATGCAAATTGTGCATTCTCGTCGATAGATTCTTGACCTCCCTTACCAGATCTTGGCCGGGGACATATTTCCATGCTACTTCGTGATCTTGAATCTTGGGGAGTTCCTCGATGCCTAGGAGTTGTTCGACAGTTACACCGGCCTCTCTAGCCATCTGTCTATGGGCGTCGGTTATTACCGGCTGATTGGCGGTACTCACACCATGTGATTGTACAATGAGCGGGGGGGGGGTGGGGGGCGGGGGGGGGTCAATTGCACTGCCTGTTCTCCCAGCTGGGGAACGGTTTTCCCGCATTTACTACTCCTTGCTTGGCTCGAGTTCGACTTCTTATCTTTTTGTGCCTGATATAACTTCTTAATAGAACGCTCATAGTCTGAGTCCGTCCTCTTCACAGCCGGTTGAGCATTATCAATAAAGTGTTGTATGACTTCATGAGGTATTTTCTCCTTCGGCGGGGGCTGTTTCCGTGCAAAATGGGCCTTCACTTGGGAAGCCACTTTGCCGTTGGTTTCCTCGATAGTCATCTCAGAAGGCAACTTCTTTTTGGCAGGAGGAGAGGCTTTCCTGCTTGGTGCTCCCTTCCGCTTTGGAGAAGGCTGACGCGCCCGAGATCAATATGGCGGACTCACGCTGATGGGCTCCGTCTCGGGGTGGGGTGGTGGAGACGGCTGACGTGGTGGCGGACTAGAGCGGCGCTACGTCTCGGGCAGGGTTGGAGTCGGCTGACGCGGTGGCGGACTTGGAGGAGGAGGAGCTTGCTGACGCGGCGGAGTTGGAGGAGGAGCTTGCTGACGCGGCGGACTTGGAGGAGGAGTCGGTGGCCTTGGAAAGACGATGCAATCCTTTCTCCATCGAATGATACGATATATGGCCTCTCCCAGTGTGCGCTCCTCGTCACCTCCAGGAATGTCAAACTCTAGCTCGTAATATCCTGACATCACTTCATCAACCCCGACACGAGCATAGCCAGCTGGAATCGGATTGCAATGGATGTTTGTTTCAGGGGGATTTGTTAAAGCATAGCCGTCTGCCACCTTCATGGATATGTTCTTCAGTTTCATGTGTAGTGTGACGACCCCGGCTTAATCGTGCACTAATCATACAAGCAAATGCACACGATTAAGCCTAAGGACTCACTTGAAGATATCACAACACAACTCTAAAACATAAATAAATTCATACAAGCTTTATATTACAAGCCAGGGCCTCGAGGGCTCGAATACATAGCTCGATGGCATACAAGTGTCAGCGGAAGCATCAGATATCTGGGTACAGATATATTACAGAAAGAGAGTTAAGCCTTCACAAAGGCGGGGCAAAATAAAAATACTACAATCGAAAGGGCGTGGGCCTCCTGCCCTAGACCATCCGATCCTACTCCTGGTCGTCAGACAGCTCCTCGTAGTAGTAGTACTCTCCGGGCTGGTAGTAGTAGTGGTCGTCGACGGGGGCGTCTGGCTCAGGGGCTCCGACGTCTGGTGGCATCAAAAGGGATATGGGGAAAAAGAAAGTAAAGCAAACTTGAGTACTCATCCGAAGTACTCAGCAAGCAAGGATCTATACTACATATGCAACATTTTCAAAGGAGGGCTGTTTTAGTGGACTGGGCTGCAGAAATGCCGGAATAGAGGGGAAAAGCCTAGTCCTATCGAAGACTAGCATCTTCAGCTTCTTCAACAGTCTTGCAGCATTAGAAGAGAGCAGAATAACATAATATAAAGTATAACAGTGTCATCAACCTCGGCCAGAGATCCTTTCTCGACTCCCTGCGAGAAAGCTATCCCAGAGCCGTACTATCCAGTTCTCACCTCAAGTCATGTTCTAGTTGTACCGATCGGGATACAACTCCGAGTGTCCGTTACCGTAGGACAGGCTATCGATAGAAGTTTCGTCCCTGCAGGGGTGCACCAAGTTACCCACCACGCTCGCTTAACTCCGGCCGGACACACTTTACTGGGTCATGACCGGCCTCGGCTAAGCAACACTCCGCAACCCGACCTAGGCTTATAAGAGAGGTCAGCACGCCGGATTAAACCTATGCCCCAGGGGTCTTGGGCCATCGCCCTGGGAACTCCTGCACGTTATGGGGCCACCGAGAGCAGACCTAGCAACCCCTTATACAAGTGCGGTTGCGTTCCCAGTCCAACTCGGCGTGCGCCGCTCCTTACTGACGTCAAATAAGCTTCGGCTGATGTATACGACGCAGAACGCCCATAGTATGCCCACTTGATGGTTAGTGCTATCAGGCCAGAGGCCCCTCGGATCAAATATCCAAACCGTTTAGTGGTTTAGGAGCGCGCAGAAACGAGCAGAGACTCCCGATCGATGTGACCCCGTCGCCCCGTCTCGAGGACTTGCGGCAAGGGCTAAGAATGCCCGGTCACGCCTCGTAGTTATCTCGCGGGCACCTCTCAGGTCAACCCGACTCCACATCACTTCGCATTCATGCTCGCGCGGGTACCCCTCAGGGCCGACCCGTCTTTAGTATCATGGTTTAGTGTTTAGTCATAGTAACCATGTCTCCGTGTGTCTGACACCAAGGGGAACCCTGAGGAATCACCCTCGATGGAATTCCCGCTCGATGCTATCGTCAAGGTGAACGAATGAGGAATCACCCTCGAGGTCCACACTTGAGAAGTTGCACGACGACGTCGTTATCGAGGGTGGTGTAGGAGGAATCACCCTCGCTTACCACAACCGAATAACTAACCTACAAGGTTATCATTAGAAGTGCTGACGAGGTATCACCCTCGGCACTCGATAGTAACCCAGTAGTGTCGCGCAATTTAAGAGGAAGTGACGTGCGGTGCCAAGGTCTGATCTTCGATCCCGTTGCTCGGGTCTTCTAAGAGTCCAGCGGGGCAGTCGAGACAAGTGGGTCTCTGATAAGGCTCTACCCACCCTATACTAAATAGTTTAGGAAAGCAGGCAGGTATCAAAAGTAGGCTACAATAAAACAAGCTATACAGCAGATATAGGACAATAGTAGCAACAGTAACTTCAAATGCAAGCATAAGAGAGAAGAGAGTGGGCGATTTCGCAATGCTAAAAATGGGGGTGCTTGCCTGTCTGCTCGACGGCAAGGGCAGGGTCGTCGGGGACGTAATCGTACTCCGGAGCTGCGTCTGCCTCGGGAGCTACGTCAACGTCGGGGTCTACCGAAAGAGAAGACGGGGGAAGAAACAAGTAAATATAATGCAAACAGATGCAACACAGTGCGTGATATGCTATGATGCAGTGCAGGGTTGCCTAAATATGCATCTAAGTCATTTTAGTTATTTTTAGAATTATCGCGGGATTTATTTACCGGAGATTGGTCACTATTCATCTATCAGATACGGGTTCGGAGTTACGAGCTCTCCTACATAGGAGGTTCCGACAAGGAAACAAACGGCACGATTAGACTCGTCTCGTCATTCTGAGCAACTTTCATGTTTTAAGTTTTTCGATCTGAGCTACGGTTTAAAAGTTATGAATTTTCAAAGTTTAAATGATTTTTTGGAATTATTTTAATTAACAGAAAATAATAAATGACATCAGCATGACACAGAGATGACGTCAGCAGGTCAACTGCGGCTGACCATGTCAAACCTGACATGTGGGTCCAGTGGGACCCACATGTCAGCCTCTGTTTAGACTAACAGTGTGTTAACTTAATTATCAGGGTTAATTAGGAGGTGGGCCCACATGTCAGTGAGTGATTAGGCTAATTAACTTATTTAACATTTCCTTTTTCTTTTAAATCGTTTAATTATCGCGGGGCCCAAATGTCAGTGGCTGGGTTGCCCAGTCAGCGCAGTTGACAGGGTCAACCAGTCACCTGGGGCCCCCAGGGCTCACGGTCAGTGGCTCCAGGGTGGGACCCACCCATGCCACGTCGGCGACGTCGCCGGAGCGACGCCGGCGACCGAATTCGCGGCGGCGCCACGACGGAGTGGCTCGGGATTCCTCTGTGGTGCGTCGTTTCGCGCGTTTTCGGTTCTGTTCGAGCGCAGGGATAGATCCGCATCCAACTGGGCTGGTGTGGCGACTCGGCGATGGCCGGAGAGGTGCCGGCGATGAGCCGTGGCGGAGGCCGAACCCCGGCGATCTCGCGTTCGTTCAAACAAGGGCCAAATCACGCGGCGATCTACCCCTACAGCATCTACACGGCGTCGCAAACGCAACGGGCACAAGCCCAAGACCAAATGGTCATCAGGGACTCACCGGCGATGAGTTCAAGTGGAGGCGCGTTCGGGCGCCGTGGGGGAAACAGATAGTGGACGTGCGAGGCTAACAGCGATATGGGGGGAGGTAGACTGGTCACCGCGCGGCTAAGACAAGCCCGTGACGGCTTAGTAGCAGCAGATGGCGCCGGAGACGGAAGGGGATCGCCGGCGACCGAGGAAGAAGACGCGGTCGATGCGCTCGGTGCAGGCAATCTGGGCTCCTCCAAGTGGCACGAGTCGATGCGGTAGACGACGATGGAGACGAAGGACAAGACGGAGCGGCGGCGACCGCATTGGACGTCGATGGATCTGAGGGGGAAAAGAGCGAAGAGGAAGAGGGGAAAGTGGCAGGGAGGTGGCCAAGGGGAAGGAACGGGCCTCCCCTTATCCTCTCGGCCGTCGGTGGCTTAGGCGTCGTCGCCGTGTCGCCGCCCGGCTGGTGCGCGCGCGCGCGGCCATGGCGCGGCTGACACGGGGAGGAGGGAGAGAGATTGGGCCAGGTAGGCCGGCTGTCGGGGCACTGTGCACTAAGGCCAGGTGCACAGTGCCTCGTCTTATTTTTCTATTTCTTTTTTGTGTTTTTCTTTTATTTTTTTCTGTTTGGTATTAGTTAGGCCACTTGTACACTTTTGTAAAATATTGAAATTGGTACAAATAATGCAATGCAATATTACCCATCACCGAAAACTTGTTTGGACAGATTTGGATTTCATTTGAATTTGAAATGATTTTAAATGGATTTAATATTGCTGTTTTGGTGTTGTTTCTGGATGTTAGAGTCACTCATCTAACTCCAATTTAATTGATGATGGTTTTATAAATGTTCCTGGATTATTTGCCAATTAATGAACATTTTTCCAACTGTGTTTGATCAACTTCATATTTCACTTTGGGATTTGAGTCGATTTTCATAATTGAATTTGAATTGGATCCTTAACCCCTGTGACTTGGCACTGCAAATGGTCATGACTTGGCAAGATTAACAGAGTGTCACAGAGCTTATTTACAAGGGGGTGTTACAAGTTCTCCTCCTCTAAAAGAAATTCTCGTCCTGAGAATTTAGGAGGTAGAAGGAAAGTGGTCGGGATATTCTTCCCGAAGATGATCCTCGCGTTCCCAAGTGGCTTCATCTTCAGTGTGATTCGACCACTGCAATTTCAAGAACTTGGTCGTCTTCTGACGAGTTCGACATTCAGCTTCATCAAGGATGCGGATAGGATGCTCCTTATAAGATAAGTCATCTTGCAACTGAAGCATCTCGTGATCCACTGCGCGGTGCGAAGATTCCTTGAAGCATTTACGAAGTTCCGACACGTGGAAGACATCATGAATATGAGAGAATTGCGGTGGCAACTCCAATTTATAAGCCACCTGTCCATGTCTAGCCACGATGCGGAAAGAACCGATATAGCGAGGAGCTAGCATGCCCTTGATTCCGAAATGACGAGTGCCCTTCATAGGAGTGACACGAAGATAAGCTTGATCACCCGGTTGATAAGTCAGACCCCATCGTTTGCGATCATAGTTGCTCTTCTGGCGGTCCAGAGCCGCCTTGAGATTTTCTCGGACAATTCTGACTTGTTCTTCGGCATGTTGAATAATGTCCGGTCCCACGACAGGTCGTTCCCCAGTTTCTGACCAGTTCAGAGGGGTTCGACACTTACGTCCATAAAGCACTTCAAAGGGGGCCATTTTCAAGCTGGCTTGATAGCTGTTATTATAAGAGAATTCGGCAAACGGGAGAGAATCTTCCCACTTCTTACCGAATGATATAACACAAGCGCGAAGCATATCTTCAAGCACTTGATTAACGCGTTCAACTTGGCCTTGGGACTGGGGATGATAAGCTGAACTCCATGTAATGTGAGTTCCCGAAACTTCTTGGAATCTTTCCCAGAACTTGGACGTGAAAAGTCCGCCATGGTCCGAACTGATCTCCTTCGGAATGCCGTGGAGTGAAACGATTTTGGAGATATATAGTTCTGCTAGCTGGCTAGCAGTGATAGTCTCCTTGACAGGCAGAAAATGAGCATCCTTGGAGAGTTGGTCAACGATGACAAGAATAGCATCGTGACCTTTCTGAGACTTAGGAAGACCAGTAATGAAATCCATCTGCACTTTATCCCACTTCCACAAAGGAATGGGGAGTGGTTGAAGAATTCCAGCAGGCTTCTGATGTTCTGCTTTCACGCGACGACATACATCACATTCAGCAACATATCGAGCAATGTCCTGCTTCATTTTGGACCACCAGTACCTCTGTCGAAGATCGCGATACATCTTGGTGCTACCCGGATGGATAGACAGCGGTGTATCATGAGCCTCATTCATGACCTTGTCAGTCATAAGCTCGAAGCGAGGTACTACAATGCGGTCTCGGAAATATAATGTTCCATCTTCAGCAACTGAGAAATCCCGGTACTTATCGAGGTGAAGCTCTTTCTTCATCAAGTCAATTTCAGCATCTTTGGCTTGCGCTTCCTTAACAGCATTTTGAAGATCTGGCTGTACCACAAGGTTATTAAGAGAACCTTGGGGAACAATTCGTAGATTCAGCTGAGTCAGTTCTGCATAAAGACGAGGTTGAGCTCGCCTAACCATGAGGTCGTTGCAATATGACTTGCCGCTCAGGGCATCAACCATCACGTTAGCCTTGCCCGGGGTATATGAAATACCGCAGTCATAGTCCGTAATTGTTTCCAACCATCGTTGCTGACGGAGATTAAGATCTGGTTGAGTGAACAAGTATTTCAGACTCTGGTGATCGGTATAAATCTCACACCGATTACCCAGAAGGTAATGACGCCATAACTTTAATGCATAGATCACTGCCGCAAGTTCAAGATCATGCACTGGATAATTTTCTTCATGTGGACGCAATTTACGTGAAGCATACGCAATTACTCTTCGTTCTTGCATTAGTACACAGCCTAATCCCTGACGAGAGGCGTCGCAGTATATGACAAAGTCCTTGCGAGAATCAGAAGGAGCAAGCACTGGAGCAGAAGTAAGCTTGTCCTTGAGGGTCTGGAAACTCTCTTGACATTTGTCTGTCCACTCAAACTGAACGCCTTTGTGGAGCAGATTAGTCAGGGGCTTGGCGATCTTGGAGAAGTTCTCTATGAATCGACGGCAATAACTGGCTAGACCGAGGAAGCTTCGGACTTGCTTGGCATTCTTCGGAGGAGTCCAGTCAAGAATAGCCTGAACACGCTCTGGGTTAATGGCAATACCGTCCTTGGAAATCACATGTCCAAGGTAGGTCACTTCAGAAAGCCAGAATTCACATTTGGAGTACTTGGCATATAACTTGTGTTCTCGAAGTCTCTCCAGAACAAGGCGAAGATGTTCGGCATGTTCTTCCTTATTCTTCGAATATACTAGGATATCGTCCAGATATACCACGACGAACTTGTCGAGGTAGTCCATGATTATGTAATTCATCAGACGGGAGAACGTAGCTGGAGCATTCGTCAGGCCAAATGACATGACAGTGTATTCATAGGAGCCATATCGAGTAACGAATGCAGTCTTTGGAATATCCTCTTCACGGACACGGATCTGGTGATAACCCAACCTCAAGTCGAGTTTAGAGAACACCGAAGATCCAGCAAGTTGATCATATAAGTCATTGATCCGGGGAAGCGGATATTTATTCTGAATGGTTGCCTGCTTGATAGGACGGTAATCTTGGACCAACCTATTCGTGCCATCTTTCTTCATGACAAAAAGAGACGGCGCTCCCAAGGCAGAGGAACTCGAGCGAATGAAACCCTTCCTTAAGGATTTATCAATTTCTTCCTTAAGCTCAATAAGGTGATGCGGTGGCATCTTGGAAGCACGCTTCGTAATAGTAGTGGTGCCAGGATTCAAGTCGATGACGAACTCGACAGCTCTAGCAGGGGGTATTCCTGGAAGTTCTTCTGGAAAAACATCCGGGAAGTCGCAGACAACTGGGATGTTCTCGATTCCCTCGAGTGGAGAAGCGTTCAACGCATTCAAGGCATAAATCTGAGCCTCAGCGTTCTGCGTGAGGTGAGCTTGATAATTCACTATCTCATTCGATGGTTGCAGGAGGTGTACCACTTTAGTGGCACAATTGATTGAGGCGTAATGGGCCTTCAACCAGTCCATTCTCAGAATAAGGTCAATCTTTGAAGATTGTAGGATAATGGGGTTTGCATGAAAATGCAACCCTTCAATCTCAACAGTGACTTGGGGGCTTAATATAGAAGTTCGGCATCGTCCCGTGGGAGTGTTTACTACTAACGGATGTTGTAGCGTTTCGCACTTAACATCATGCAGGAGTGCAAAATGTTCTGACATGAACGAATGGGATGCTCCTGAATCAAATAAAATAGTTGCAGGTACTGAATTAACAAGAAGTGTACCCATCACAGTTGCTGGTTGTTCGGGGTCGTCATTCATGTTGACATGGAAGACCTGCCCACGACCATAAGAAGGTCTGGCATTGCTGTAGCGAGGCTGAGAATTCCCACGGCCATTACCACGGCCAGCAGAGGAAGAGCCAACTGATTCTGATTCTGAGAGCAATCTCTGGCACGGTGACCTGGCTGGCCACACTTGAAGCAGAGTCCATTGTCAGGACGTGGTGCAGGAGCTCGAGGTGTTGGAGCTTGCAGAGGCTGCCTCGATGGTGGAAGAGGCAGACGAGGTGCAGCATAAGAAGGCCTGTTCACAGGAGCTGCTGGACGGTACATGCTCTGAGGTATCCAGATGCGGCGCTTCTGGGAAGACGAGCCCGAAAATGATCCCGCCTCACGGGTGCGTCTGGTTGCTTCCTTGTGCTTCTTCAGTCCAGTCTTGACCATAATAGCCTTATTCACCAAGGTGGCGAAATCAGGATAGTCTTGGACAAGCAGAGCTAACTGAATGTCATGATGCAGCCCTTCACGGAATTTCTCCTGCCTTCGGTCATCAGTGGGAACGTCTTCTTCAGCGTAGCGAGACAAGTCAAGAAACTTGCGCTGATAAACTTCCACAGACTTGTTGCCCTGAACGAGACTACGGAACTCGGCCTTCTTCCGTGCTATGACAGCTTGAGGAATGTAGCGGGCACGGAAAGCAATCTTGAATTCTGCCCAAGTGACGACGGTACCAGGTGGTAGGGTCTGTCGGTGAGTAGCCCACCATTGTGATGCGGGACTCTTCAGAAGGTATATTGCAAAGGTGACATAATTGGCCGGGGCGACTTTAGCAGACTCCATCTCATAGGAGATGTCACGCAGCCAGTCATCGGCATCCAGCGGATTGACTGTGTTGCGAAAGAACGACGGGTTGAGCCGCATAAATTCTGGCAAGGTGATGGAAGGTGGCGGCTGGTCGGCATTGGGACGGGGGAATTGCTGCATAATCCCCGTCATGAACTGTCGGTTAAGTTCAAACTGTTGCATCATCGCTGCCATATAGTCAGGCGGTGGCGGCGGAGGTGGATTGTTATCTGCCATCCTGCTAAATCAACAGGGGTAGTTTAGCAGTAGCCAATGCGAGTGTTTAGAGACATGCATGATGTAACGCGACGGAATTTAAATAGTACAACAGATGCTTAATAGTAGTCATTAAGTCATACAGATCCATACAGAGTCGGTTACATTTGGGCAGCATAACGGCGCAAATACAAAAGCTAGACATGCTAGGCGGCGCGCAGGCACGCGGTAAGGAAGTACACAATGAGATATAGCAAAGGCTATATCAACGTCGGAGAAAACCACTGAAACGGGGTAGCTGCAAGTGCGGACGACGGACGTTCATCGCAGAAGGATCCTATGCTCCATGTGCACTCTGATGCAGAACCCGGTCTCGAGCTGAAAGAAGAGGTCCACGTGCAGGCGTGTGACCTCCCACAGCAGGCCAATCGATCCCTGATGGCATCTCGGTCCTGCTCGGGTAAAGAATGTGCTCCGGATGTATCCCTGCATGAACAGCTGGTAGCAACTGCGTCATAGCCTCATAGAGTCGTGCTCGAGTGGCGAACAACTCGACAGCAAGAGCGCGAACAGTGCGATCCAGAGCCTAAGTACAGTGAATCAGAACTCGCTCATCGTAGCGACGACACTCGTACGGGGCACAGACAGCTGTGTAGTATCCAGTAGCATTTCCAGCGGGGACATACGGAATGTACCGATACTCAGAAGCATCCAAGCTGGCGCTGAACTGTCCTCGAAGACGTGTAACAACAGAGTAGGCGGCATCATGGACTGCCATCTCAATCGTCACGCCGATACCGTGAAAATGGTGTATCTCAGTGTCAGAGTCATCCTGCTGATCGTAGATGCGAACATCAGCATAGTACTGCTCCCGGTTGAACTCACAATAAACCTCGTAGACCATGTACTCGGGGCACCAGCGGTATCCCAGCCTGATCAAGAGGCTGATCAGAACAGCTGGAAACCCAGGGACGTCTCAAGCACAAGTGCGAAGCACAAGCTGCGTCGTAGGGCGAGGTGGAAACAGACGATCCATCTGAAACAGTGAAGATTCAGGATTGTCATTCGACGACGAGAAATATAGAAGATCTCGAATTTGAAAGGTTAAAAAAACAATGGAAAGGAAAATGAATATCAGACTAATCAGATCAAAGTCAGGGAAATCGCACTGAATCCAGCTCTCCGGATGGATGGAATTAACGAGATCCTAAGTGTCGGTGTTAGTAAACTTTATTAAACCCGAATAGAAGAGAGATCAGAGTCCCAGAGTAAGATCGAGGAATAAAAGATCCTATTACCACCCAGTTGGCGACGTGGGCCCGTAAGCCACACAGCCAAGTTAGTAAAACAGTTTTTGACGTCTAGACTCAACTTCGGCCAAGGAATTGGATAGGGAGATTCCTAGAGGCAGTCGGCTCTGATACCAACCTATGACGACCCCGGCTTAATCATGCACTAATCATACACGCAAATGCACATGATTAAGCCTAAGGACTCACTTGAAGATATCACAACACAACTCTAAAACATAAATAAATTCATACAAGCTTTATATTACAAGCCAGGGCCTCGAGGGCTCGAATACATAGCTCGATGGCATACAAGTGTCAGAGGAAGCATCAGATATCTGGGTACAGATATATTACAGAAAGAGAGTTAAGCCTTCACAGAGGCGGGGCAAAATAAAAATACTACGATCGAAAGGGCGTGGGCCTCCTGCCCTGGACCCTCCGATCCTACTCCTGGTCGTCAGACGGCTCCTCGTTGTAGTAGTACTCTCCGGGCTAGTAGTAGTAGTGGTCGTCGACGGGGGCGTCTTGCTCAGGGGCTCCGACGTCTGGTGGCATCAAAAGGGATATGGGGAAAAAGAAAGTAAAGCAAACGTGAGTACTCATCCGAAGTACTCAGCAAGCAAGGATCTATACTACATATGCAACATTTTCAAAGGAGGGCTGTTTTAGTGGACTGGGCTACAGAAATGCCGGAATAGAGGGGAAAAGCCTAGTCCTATCGAAGACTAGCATCTTCAGCTTCTTCAACTGTCTTGCAGCATTAGAAGAGAGCAGAGTAACATAATGTAAAGTATAACAGTGTCATCAACCTCGGCCAGAGATCCTTTCTCGACTCCCTGCGAGAAAGCAATCCCAGAGCTGTACTATCCAGTTCTCACCTCAAGTCATGTTCTAGTTGTACCGATCGGGATACAACTCCGAGTGTCCGTTACCGTAGGACAGGCTATCAATATAAGTTTGTTCCCTGCAGGGGTGCACCAAGTTACCCACCACGCTCGCTTAACTCTGGCCGAACACACTTTACTGGGTCATGCCCGGCCTCGGCTAACCAACACGCTGCAACCCAACCTAGGCTTATAAGAGAGGCCAGCACGCCAGACTAAACCTATGCCCCCAGGGGTCTTGGGCCATCGCCCCGGGAATTCCTGCATGTTACGGGGCCACCGAGAGCAGACCTTGCAACCCCTTATACAAGCGCGGTTGCGTTCCCAGTCCAACTCGGCGTCCATCGCTCCTTACAGACATCAAATAAGCTTCGGCTGATGTATACGACGCAGAACGCCCATACAATGCCCACGTGATGGTTAGTGCTATCAGGCCAGAGGCCCCTCGGATCAAATATCCAAATCGTTTAGTGGTTTAGGAGTGCGCGGAAACGAGCAGAGACTCACGATCGATGTGACCCCGTCGCCCCGTCTCGAGGACTTGTGGCAAGGGCTAAGAATGCCCGGCCACGCCTCGTAGTTATCTCGCGGGCACCTCTCAGGTCAACCCGACTCCACATCACTTCGCATTCATGCTCGCGCGGGTACCCCTCAGGGCCGACCCATCTTTAGTATCATAGTATCATGGTTTAGTGTTCAGTCGTAGTAACCAAGTCTCCGTGTGTCTGACACCAAGGGGAACCCTGAGGAATCACCCTCGATGGAATTCCCGCTCGATGCTATCATCAAGGTGAACGAATGAGGAATCACCCTCGAGGTCCACACTTGATAAGTTGCACGACGATGTCGTTATCGGGGGTGGTGTAGGAGGAATCACCCTCGCTTACCATGACCGAATAACTAACCTACAAGGTTATCATCAGAAGTGCTGACGAGGTATCACCCTCGGCACTCGATAGTAACCTAGTAGTGTCGCGCAATTTAAGGGGAAGTGACGTGCGGTGCCAGGGTCTGATCTTCGATCCTGTTGCTCGGGTCTTCTGAGAGTCCAGCGGGGCAGTCGGGACAAGTGGGTCTCTGATAAGGCTCTACCCACCCTATACTAAACAGTTTAGGAAAACAGGCAAGTATCAAAAGTAGGCTACAATAAAACAGGCTATGCAGCAGATATAGGACAACAGTAGCAGCAGTAACTTCTAATGCAAGCATAAGAGAGAAGAGAGTGGGCGATATCGGAATGATCAAAATGGGGGTGCTTGCCTGTGTGCTCGACGGCAACGGCAGGGTCGTCGGGGACGTAGTCGTACTCCGGAGCTGCGTCTGCCTCGGGAGCTACGTCAACGTCGGGGTCTACCGAAAGAGAAGAGGGGGGAAGAAACAAGAAAATATAATGCAAACAGATGCAACACAGTGCATGCGATGCTATGATGCAGTGCAGGGTTGCCTAAATATGCATCTAAGTCATTTTAGTTATTTTTAGAATTATCGCGGGATTTATTTACCGGTGATTGGTCACTATCACTACTAGGAAAAGAGCTATAGATGATATGGCCACTAATGGCGCACCAGACATGTGGTGCGCCACTACTATATAGCAGTGGCGCACCATGTGTTGGTGCGCCATTAGTGTGAAAGACACTAATGGCGCACCAGACACATGGTGCGCCACTAGTAATAATTTTTTTTTTCAAAAATACTAATGGCGCACCATGCCAGAGTGCGCCATTACTAGTTTTAACTAGTAATGACGCACCACACACTCCGTGCGCCACTAGTAACAAATTTTTTTTTACTTTTTTTTTCAAAACTAGTAATGGCGCATCTGGGTACAGTGCGCCATTACTAGTTCAAACTAGTAATGGCGCACTATCCACTGGTGCGCCACTACTAAACTTTTTATTTTTATTTTTTTGCAAAACTAGTAATGGCGCACCACGTAACAGGTGCGCCATTAGTAACCAGGGTTACTAATGGCGCACCTGTTACGTGGTGCGCCATTACTAACTTTCTGAGTCTTATAATTTATTCACCAAATGCACCCCCCCATGGACCGCCTTTTCAGTTTAAAAAAAAAATAAAAGAAAATGATAGAAATGTCAAAAAAATAAAAGAAAATAAGATTCCCATGTGATATGTGGTCTAGTTGTTAGCAAAATTTACAAACCTGAATTTTCAACTTTTTTGCAAAATCTCTCGAGAATTTGTAAAATGGGCATAACTTTTGCATACGAACTCCGATGAAAAAGTTTTTTATATGAAAAATCATCTACTCGAAAAACCTAACAGAACGAAAGATACGGAGCATTTAAGATCTAGAGGGTAAAAAATGGAAAAAAATTCAAACTTACTAGTGGCGCACCATTTGCTAGGTGCGCCACTAGTAACAGAAAAAAAAATTGGTTTTGAATTTTTTTTTTGGAATTTTTTTTCAAAATATGATACGTAATATGACCGGGAAGTTTGAAATATTTTTTCAAAATTTCATCACACTAATGAACATGAACAAAGTCCTAGACATCAACAAGGTTTAATATGATTGATATCATAGATATATCAACAAGTGCTTGTTAAGTGAGGTGGTGCTGGGGTTGGATAGCACTGTGAAGTTAAGCGTGCTCGAGCTGGAGTAGTGTGAGGATGGGTGACCTTCCGGGAAGTTTGACCACTTAGTGCGATTTGACTTGAGATTAAGCATATTGACCCCAGATTAAGCCATAGTGACCCGAGATTAAGAAAAAAACGAAAAAAAAAATTGATTAAGCCATAGTGACCCGAGATTAAGAAAAAAACGAATTTTTTTTTTGAAAAATATTTGTTAGTAATGGCGCACTTCTATGTGGTGCGCCATTACTATCTGACTTAGTAATGGCGCACCACATAGAAGTGCGCCATTAGTAACCCAGAGCACAAGATACATATGGCCCCTGGGAGGCATACTAATGGCGCACGGTGGGCTATACTAATGGCGCACTGCGTGGTGCGCCATTAGTATACAAGATACCAATGGCGCACCAGGGGTGCGCCATTAGTATTTAATTCTAATGGCGTGGTGCTAGTGGCGCACCAGTAGTGGGCCATTAGTAGGCAAAACTGGTGCGCCACTAGCATGCCTTTTCCTAGTAGTGTATTCATCTATCTGATACGGGTTCGGAGTTACGAGCTCTCCTACGTAGGAGGTTCCGACAAGGAACCAAACGGCATGATCAGACTCGTCTCGTCATTCTGAGCAACTTTCATGTTTTAAATTTTTCGATCTGAGCTACGGTTTAAAAGTTATGAATTTTGGAAGTTTAAATGATTTTCTGGAATTATTTTAATTAACAGAAAATAATAAATGACGTCAGCATGACACAGAGACGACGTCAGCAGGTCAACTGCGGCTGACCAGGTCAAACCTGACATGTGGGTCCAGTGGGACCCACATGTCAGCCTCTGTTTAGACTAACAGTGTGTTAACTTAATTATCAGGGTTAATTTGGAGGTGGGCCCACATGTCAGTGAGTGATTAGGCTAATTAACTTATTTAACATTTCCTTTTTCTTTTAAATCGTTTAATTATCGCGGGGCCCACATGTCAGTGGCTGGGTTGCCCAGTCAGCGCAGTTGACTGGGTCAACCAGTCACCTGGGGCCCCCAGGGCCCACGGTCAGTTGCTCCAGTGTGGGACCCACCCATGCCACGTCGGCGACGTCGCCGGAGCGACGCTGGCGACCGAATTCGCGTCGGCGCAACGCCGAAGTGGCTCGGGATTCCTCTGTGGTGCGTCGTTTCGCGCATTTTCGGTTGCGTTCGAGCGCAGGGACAGAGCCGCATGCAACTGGGCTGGTGTGGCGACTCGGCGATGGCCGGAGAGGCGCCGGCGATGAGCCGTGGCGGAGGCCGAACCCCGGCGATCTCGCGTTCGTTCAAACAAGGGCCAAATCACGCGGTGACCTACCCCTGCAGCATCTACACGGCGTCGCAAACGCAACGGGCACAAGCCCAAGACCAAATGGTCGTCGGGGACTCGCCGGCGACGAGTTCAAGCGGAGGCGCGTTCGGGCGCCGTGGGGGAAACAGATAGTGGACGTGCGAGGCTAACAGCGAGATGGAGGGAGGTAGACTGGCTCACCGCGCGGCTAAGAAAAGCTCGTGACGGCTTAGTTGCAGCAGATGGCGCCGGAGACGGAAGGGGATCGCCGACGACCGAGGAAGAAGATGCGGTCGATGCGCTCGGTGCAAGCGATCCGGGCTCCTCCAAGTGGCACCAGTCGACGCGGTAGACGACGATGGAGACGAAGGACACGACGGAGCGTCGAGTGGGGCTCGGTGGCCGCAGAGATGAGCGCGGAACGGCGGCGACCGCGTCGGACGTCGATGGATCTGAGGGGGAAAAGAGCGAAGAGGAAGAGGGGAAAGTGGCAGGGAGGTGGCCAGGGGGAAGGAACGGCCTCCCCTTATCCTCTCGGCCGTCGGTGGCTTCGGCGGCGTCGCCGTGTCGCCGCCTGGCTGGTGCGTGCGCGCGCGGCCATGGCGCGGCTGACACGGGGAGGAGGGAGAGAGATTGGGCCAGGTGGGCCGGCTGTCGGGGCACTGTGCACTAAGGCCCGGTGCACAGTGCCTCGTCTTATTTTTCTATTTCTGTTTTGTGTTTTTCTTTTATTTGTTTTCTGTTTGGTATTAGTTAGGCCACTTGTACACTTTTGTAAAATATGGAAATTGGTACAAATAATGCAATGCAATATTACCCATCACCGAAAACTTGTTTGGACAGATTTGGATTTCATTTGAATTTGAAATGATTTTAAATGGATTTAATATTGCTGTTTTGGTGCTGTTTCAGGATGTTAGAGTCACTCATCTAACTCCAATTTAATTGATGATGGTTTTATAAATGTTCCTGGATTATTTGCCAATTAATGAACATTTTTCCAACTATGTTTGATCAACTTCATATTTCACTTTGGGATTTGAGTCGATTTTCATAATTGAATTTGAATTGGATCCTTAACCCCTGTGACTTGGCACTGCAAATGGTCATGACTTGGCAAGATTAACAGAGTGTCACAGAGCTTATTTACAAGGGGGTGTTACATGTAGCTCACAATTTGTCGTATCTTTGATATCATATACAGGGTATCTATCCAGCAGTGCATCATCGGCCGGGGTGGAACCCACGCTGCTTGCTGCTCCCGCTTAGACGCCCTTTCCTAGCTAAATGAGTCGATCTGCTCCTGCTGCCTTAGGAGAGCGCGTTCCAACTCCGCGTGCTTTGATTCTACCAATTGAAGGCGGTCTGCTTCCTGCTTCCTCTGCTCCTCCTCCTGCTGTCTCTTTCTCGCACGGCTTCTGTAAGTGGCGTCCCAATCCACAAACCCATCAAACCACGAAACAACGCCTTTACCTCGTGTTCGTCCTGGGTGTTCAGGATTCTTCTGGGCGCGTAAGCTCGTCATCCTCTCTGTCGTGCTTGTACTTTCCCGTTCGAGCATCTTCTATTGCATCTAGTAAAGCGTCGGAGGCTTCTTTAAGACTTGCCCGCTCCATAACCAGCCCTGTCTCTGGGTTCAACTTCCCCCATGCGCATAAAACCAAATCCTGCACCTGGGGGGCCAACTCAATGTAACTGGAGTGACCCCTGCAGCAATCATCTGTTCTTCAGCGAGATCCCACTTAGAACGGTCGACCTGGTAGCCACCTGGCCCCAGAGTATGGTGCCACTTTTTTCCGCAGCATTAATCTTGTTTATTATCGACCGTTCCTTAGCTTCTTCCGATTCTTTGAACTGCACGAAAGCGTCCCAGTGATTTTTTGCCTTCTCCAGTATTCTCTTGAATGCTGGAGTTTTCTT
The DNA here is from genome assembly GCA_011799875.1 of Thinopyrum elongatum. Classification (NCBI taxonomy): domain Eukaryota; kingdom Viridiplantae; phylum Streptophyta; class Magnoliopsida; order Poales; family Poaceae; genus Thinopyrum; species Thinopyrum elongatum. The sequence continues at coordinate 27,960,179 of CM022299.1, read as the reverse complement.
TCCGTCTACTTAGTACTTGGCCCATATTATTTTCTTGTGGTTGTTGAATGCTACCGCCATCTTCTTAAGAGCACTCTTCTTGACTTTCTCCCATTCTTTATCTGTCAAATGATCTGGTAGGGTAAAATGTGCCATGAGCGATTCCCAAAGTAGATCTTTTGCTCTTCCGTCGACAAAAGTAACTCCTTGATCTCCCTTTGCTGGCTTATTCCATTCTTGAACGAAGATTGGGATTTGCTCCCTGACAATAACTCCGCATTGACGAGTAAATTTGTCCGCATTCTTTTTAGGACCAAGTGGTTCGCCATTTTCTTTGATGGCATCGATGTTGTACTTTATGCCAGCCTGCAACCTTCTGGCCGGGCCTCGTACTGCCCTGCTTGTAGAAGATTTGCTCGATCCGGAGGGCTAAAAGAACAAAGATCAATTAATACATGTAATGATCACCAGAGGCCTTATCTATATATATACCTCGTCGGTCTTTGTTATTTGAAGAACATTTCCTTCGTCATCATTGTTGTGGCCTTCGTCTCTTCATTCGTCTTCATCAAATATTAATACTCACTCACCGGAATTGTTCAGATATTGCGAGCCGTCATCTTCGGGTTCATTCTCATCTGGGCTCAGGGAGCATATGATGTCGAACATGGTCTCTTCTCCGTCTCTGCCGGTATTGTTCATAGCTTATATTAACTAATCCAGACGAAAGACAAAACAATTTAGTATTCAAATTAGAATGCAATCAATAAGGAAAAACTGAATCATAGTAGATAATATGCATCCCTAGATTGTGTAGCCTAGTTGAAGTGACTCATGGTAGTAGCACTGCTGGGGAAGTGGCTGGATTAGTAATGCCAATAGTTACGTTGTTCTTTGTCCAAGAATCTGCAAAAATGACATGGAACAGTTGGGAGGAAATGGAAAGGGGACCCGGTAGTCTTGTCAACCTATAACAGCGCTTTGGTCTTTAAGTGAAGGAATGAATTGGTCTCTCAAACAATTTTTTGGATAGACTTTACTTTTAAGTAGTAACCGTAGCCTCCAACAAATTGGGGTTTTCCCCCAGCCTTTTGTATTAAAAACAAGGTCATTTTTAATTGAGTAAAACTTAGCGGGGGTCTTCGAACTTGGCAACTGAGTTCACTTTAGCCCATAAACTCTTGAATTGTTAAGTGGTACCTTTAACTTGGCATTTATGTTCGCTTTGATCCGAGTCTGGATACACTAGAGAAAACTTACAACCATGGCATGCTAATATGGACCGCGCGCATGCACAGAGCACATATACATGAGGGAGAGGGGGCACTTCTATAGGTCCAACACACCGTGTATTTCTGCGAAAAGGCCCTTCGTATTCTCCAACACAACCGACGAGGTTGTGTGGCAGGAAGTGACAATCACGTGCAAGCAAACAATAGCCGAACTGCAAGGTTGCGATTGATTGGAGACCTGCAATGAAACCGTACATCCCCGCCGACTATCTTACTACTCGTTTTTACTACCCGTTTAGAACAATATGATAAATACAAATTTCACCGATTAACAAAAAAGCGATGCCCGACGATGTTGTCACAGCTGTCGACACAATCTAGGGAGGGAGAGGAAAAGATATATATATTAACATTAAAATATTATTAATACAGGGTCAACTTTTTTCTATGCAACTTTTTCATATGCAACTTTTTTCTATAAGTATAAAAAACTAAAAAATAGAAAATCTATGCAAATTCCACCGTTCATCTACATATACATATATACATACATTGTATAAAAAAAACTAGTGAAAAAAAAACTAAAACATACATACATATAGTGAAAAAATAATCATCTAAAACATCAAAACATACATACATATATACATACATTATATACTAATTAATAATAATCTAAAACATATCTAGTGGAAAAAAATCGCCGGAGGGGGCGGCACGAGCTCATAGCGGGCGAGGTCGAGGCCGGCGATGGCGAGGTCGAGGCTGGCGACGGTCGAGGCCGGCGGGCGGCGTGGGCGGCGCGTCAACGGGCCGGCGTCGGGGGCGGCGTCGGAGAGGAGAGGCGCGGGCGGCGTCGGGGAAGAGGTGCGGGCGGCCGGCGTCGGGGGCGGCGACGGTGTCGGGGCAGACGGCGGCGCAGCAGCCTGGCGGCGTCTCTGTTTTTGGCGTCGAGGGAATGGAGAGGACGATGGGCAGAATTCGTAACTGCCGCTTATATATGAAAGCCTTTAGTCCCGATTGGTGGCTCCAACCGCGACTAAAGGCCCCCCTTTAGTCGCGGTTGGAGCCACCAACCGGGACTAAAGGCCTGGCTTCCCGTGTCGAATGTTTAGTCCCACCTCACTAGTTGAGAGGAGCTCGCAGCGGTTTATAAGCCCCGCCGCGGCTACCTTGTCAAGCTCCTCTCTAAGCAGGCTTTTGTGGGCCTACCGAACCTGTGCTGCCCTGTGGGACCTATTGGGCCGTGCGGGCCTGCATCCTGGCCCAACTACAGGTTGGGTTTCTAGTCGCATGCAGTCCGTGCCGGCCCAGTAGGCGGGCATTTTTTTATTTATTTTTCAGTTTTTATTTGCTTTATTTATTTTCTTTTGTTTCTACTTATAGTCAAATATTTAGAGTTTCTGAGTGAATCTTTTTGTTTTAGGTCACAAAAATTATAAACTTTCTGTTAGTGCCAGTACTTTTAAAATTTGAATAGTTTAAATTTGAATTATTTGAAATTTGTGTGAATTACTAGTTTGTGAATAACTTTACTTTAAAAATAGATTTATCAGTGATTCTTTTTTTGCTGTTTAATATTAGTGTGTTTTATCATTATATTCAATTTGGTAATTCTTAGATTATTTAAAAAATGAAATGCCTTTATAACAGATGAGTTTTCTACTGAAATCATGATACTTCGAAAGAGATTGTCCGTTTTGTACACGAAGTGTATCCAGTTCTTGCCGTAACACTCTCAACTTTTTAGCACATGCTATGTGGGTGAAATGATGATACCATCCCAACTTTCAACCTTTTCAGAGTTCATTTGCAGTGCTTTCCAATTTCAGGGTCATTTAGCTAAAAAAATTCATTAAATGCATGAAAAATAGCGAATAAAGTCAGAAAGGGTTGAAAATTGATGATATGGCTTTGAATGGTGCTTGTTGAACTCATAAAAAGTCTAGAGTGTAAATAAGTTAAAAAAATAAAATGCCTTTGTAACAGATGAGTTTTCGTCCGAAAGCCTGATACTTCGAAAGAGATTGTCCATTTTGTACATGAAGTGCATTCAGTTTTTGTGGTAACCCTCTCAACTTTTTAGCACATGCTATGTGGGTGAAATGATGATATCATGCCAACTTTCAACCATTTCAGACTTCATTTGTAGTGCTTTTCAATTTCAGGGTCATTTAGCTCAAAAAATTCATTATATGCATGAAAAATAGCGAATGAAGTTAGAAAGGGTTGAAGATTGCATCCAGTCCTTAAAGATATATTTCTTCGCCTTTCTAATGCCAAAACTCATATATACCCTAACCATTAGAAAGATTCCATCCGGTTTGTCCGAAGTTGGACTTTCGAGATAAGTCCGGAAACTCACTAGAGAGGAAAGTGATGACGGTGAAGCTGGTCACATCCCAGAGTGGGATCTTTGGGTATAAAACTTTTTCTTTTCCCTGTGAAGGGAGCAATTTCATGAAACTTTTCATAAGCTTCTGACATGTCTGTCTTGTCCTCCACTCCCACGATATATTCTTTTCCCTGAAAGAATTATGTCGCGCTTTGGCTCATCGTATGATGTATTCGCTTCCTTATCTTTTCTTTTTCACGGCTTGGTAGACATGTCCTTCACATAGAAAACCTGCGTCACATCATTGTCTAGGACGAATGGTTCGTCTGCGTACCCAAGATTGTTGAGATCCACTGTTGACATTCCGTACCGCGAGTCTTCCTTTACGCCGCCTCCTGACAGATTGACCAATTTGCAGCGAAACAAATGGACCTTCAATTCACGTCCATAGTCAAGTTCCCATATCTCCTCTATGTAACCATAATATGTGTCCTTTAGCCTATTGGTGTTTGCTGCATCAATGTGGACACCACTGTTTTGGTTGGTGCTCTTTTTATCTTGGGCGATCGTGTAAAATGTATTCCTATTTATCTCGTACCCTTTGAAAGTCAATATAGTCGAAGATGGTAACTTGGACAACAAGTACAACTCATCTCCAACACTGTTGTCATGCATGAGACGTGTCTGCAACCAACCGCCGAAAGTCCCCGTGTGTTCAAGTGTAATCCAGTCGTCAGACTGCTCTGGGTGTTTGGAGCGTAGAATATTTTTATGTTCGTCGATATACGGACCCACCAAGCTAGAATTTTGTAGAACTATGTAGTGTGCTTGCGCCCAAGAATGCCCGTCCATACATAGTACTTGGTCTTTTCCTAGCATGCCTTTTCCACCAAGTCTGCCCTCATGTCGCGATTCGGGAACACCAATCGGCTTAAGGTCAGGAATAAAGTCAACACAAAACTCAATGACCTCCTCTGTTTCATGGCCCTTGGAGATGATTCTTTCTAGCCTAGCACGGTTATGAACATATTTCTTTAAGACTCCCATGAACCTCTCAAAGGGGAACATATTGTGTAGAAATACAGGACCTAGAATGGCAATCTCTTCGACTAGTTGAACTAGGACGTGCGTCATGATATTGAAGAAGGATGGTGGGAACACCAACTCGAAACTGACAAGACATTGCACCATATCATTCTGTAACCTTGGTAGGATTTCTGGATCGATTACCTTCTGAGAGATTGCATTGAGGAATGCACATAGCTTCACAATGGCTAATCGAACGTTGTCCGGTAGAAGCCCTCTCAATGCAACCGGAAGCAGTTGCATCATAATCACGTGGCAACCATGGGACTTTAGGTTCTGAAACTTTTTCTCTGCCATATTTATTATTCCCTTTATATTCGACGAGAAGCCAGACGGGGCCTTCATACTGAGCAGGCATTGAAAGAAGATTTTCTTCTCTTCTTTGGTAAGAGCGTAGCTGGCAGGACTCTGATACTGCTTTGGATGCATGCCGTCTTTTTCGTGCATACGTTGCTGGTCCTCCCATGCCTTTGGTGTATCTTTTGTCTTCCCATACACGCCCAAGAAGCCTAGCAGGTTCACGCAAAGATTCTTCGTCATATGCATCACGTCGATTGTAGAGAGGACCTCTAGTTCTTTCCAATATGGTAGGTCCCAAAATATAGGTTTCTTCTTCCACATGGGTGCATGTCCGTCAGCGTCATTCGGAACAGATTGTTCACCAGGACCCTTTCCGAAGATTACTTTTAAATCCTTGACCATATCAAGTATATCATGACTAGTACGGTGGCGAGGCTTCTTCCGGTGATCTGCCTCATCTTTGAAATGCTTGCCTTTCTTTCTTAAGACATGATTGATCGAAAGAAATCAACGATGTCCCAGGTACACATTCTTCTTACATTTATCCAAATATATACTGTCGGTATCTTCTAAACAGTGCGTGCATGCGTGGTATCCCTTGTTTGTCTGTCCTGAAAGGTTACTAAGAGCAGGCCAATCATTGATGGTTACAAACAGGAATGCTCGCAGGTCAAATTCCTGCTGTTTGTGCTCATCCCACACACGTACACCTTCTATACTCCACAGCTGTAAAAGTTCTTCAACTAATAGCCTTAGGTACACATCAATGTCGTTGCCGGGTTGCTTGGGGCCTTGGATGAGCACTGGCATCATAATGAACTTCCATGCACAACCAAGGAGGAAGGTTATAGATACATAGAGTCACAAGACAGGTGCTATGATTGCTGCTCTGCTCCCCAAAAGGATTAATGCCATATGCACTTAAACCAAACCATACGTTCCTTGCGTTATCTGCAAAGTCCTTCCACTTTCTCTCGATTTTTCTCCACTGCGATCCGTCAGCGGGTACTCTCAACTTCCTATCTTTCTTACGGTCTTCTTTGTGCCATCGCATCAACTTGGCATGCTCTTTGTTTTGGAACAAACGTTTCAACCGTGGTATTGTAGGAGCATACCACATCACCTTGGCAGGAATATTCTTCCTGGGGCGCTCGGCCTCAACATCACCAGGGTCACCGTGGCTGATCTTATAGCGCAATGCATCGCATACCGGGCATGCACTCAAATCCTCGTACTCACCGCGGTAGAGGATGCAGTCATTAGGGCATGCATGTATCTTCTGCACCTTTAATCCTATAGGGCAGACAGCCTTCTTTGCTTCGTACGTACTGTCAGGCAATTCATTGTCCTTTGGAAGCTTCTTCTTTTGCAGCAATTCCAGCGTGGTACCCATCCTTTGGAAGCTTCGTACAACTTTTCAAATCTTTTGTCAGATACACCATTCTCTGCCTTCCATTGCAGCAATTCCAGTGTGGTACCCATCTTTTTCTTGTCATCTTCGCAATTTGGGTACAACAATTTCTTGTGATCCTCTAACATGCGCTGCAACTTCAGCTTCTCCTTTTCATTTGAGCAGTTTCTCTTTGCATCGGCAATGGCCCGACCAAGATCATCAGCGGGTTCATGTAATGCCTCTTCTTCAGTTTCTTCCCCCATTGCCGGCTCAGCTTCTTCCCCCATTGTTGTACCATCGTATTCAGGGAACCCATGGCCAGGATAGCTGTCATCATCCTCTTCTTCTTCATTATCTTCCATTAGGACCCCTCTTTCTCCGTGTTTGGTCTAACAGTTATAGACGGACATGAAACCAGACGTAAACAGGTGGACGTGAATGATTCTTGAGTTAGAGTAATTGTGATCATTCTTACAGACAGCATATGGACAACACATAAAACCATCCGCCCGCTTGTTTGCCTCAGCCGCAACCAGAAAAGTATGCACGCCATTAATGAACTGAGAAGAGCATCGGTCATCGTACATCCATTGCCGGCTCATCTTCATTACACAACACCGAAAAGTCCAAGTTAATACAAGTTCATACATATAGTTCATACACACTTATTCTTATAAAACAACATACAAACTCTCTAGCTAAAACATTTAAATGCAACAACAATTGCGATCAAGATCGCAACTAAGGTAACAATTGATCCAACAGCATAGTGATACCAAGCCTCTTGATTAACGGCATATTTTTTAAATTTTCTAATCTTCAAGCGCATTGCATCCATCTTGATCTTGTGATCATCGACGACTTTGGCAACATACAACTCCAGTTTCATCTTCTCTTCTTCAATTCTTTTCAATTTTTCTTTCAAATACTCGTTTTTTTTTCAACTAAATTTAACTTCTCGACAAGAGGGTCCGTTGCAATTTCTGGTTCACATAACTCCTAGATAAAAATATCTATGTCAACTTGATGGGCATAATTGTCATAATCATGAAATGCAATAAATAGTTATAAAAGAGAGTATATACCACATCCGAATCATAAAACCGGACGAGGGCCGACGGGGACAGATATCAAAATCATGCCACTATGTATAACAAACAACCATACAGGTAAGAAAACTATACAAGTAACTATCTAAATCAAACAAACATGATTTTTTTTTATAAAAAGGATAAGAACAAGAGGCTCACCAAGGTGGTGCCGGCAACAGGACGGTGCGGACGATCGACGGTGGTTAGGACGGGGACGAGAAGGCACTAAGTAAACTACACCTACACATGCAAACTAAGAAGTTAATTTGAGCTCAAATTGCATATAAATCAAATAAACTCCCACATATAATTACTCCCAAACTAAAACCCACAAATCACTATACTTATAGAGCATTGCAAGAGCTAATCTAGCAATGAGAGATGAAAGGACAAAGTTGCTAACCTTTGTGAACACTTGGATGGATGGGGTGCCTTCAAATCTTGAAATTTTTTGGCAAAAATGGAGGATGAGCTCGAGCAAGAGGGGAAGAACAGAGAGGAGAGAAAAGGGGAAAACAGAGAGCTTTAGCTAGGGCTGGATGAAGGGTTTATATAGTGACCCCTTTAGTCCCGGTTCGTGTAACAAACCGGGACTAAAGGTGTACCTCTAGTCCTGGTTTGTGACACGAACCGGGAATAAAAGGGCTAGTAGGGCCCCAGCCTGACACCAGCCTGCCACCACCCCTTTAGTCTCGGTCTGTGTCACAAATCGGGACTAAATGTTCAACACGAACCGGGACTAATGATTCCCCTGCCCCTAGCCGATGGAACCGGGACTAATGATGCGAACGTAAAGTCGTTTTTCTACTAGTGCACCCCTACATCTACATCGAACCAGGCATTGCTGCATCTACATCTACTAGATATTGCTCCATCTGCAACAAAAATCAGACATCTAGGAACCACCACAGACAAACTAAACAACTAGGATCCACCACTACACACGGGAACAACACACCACTAAGCTAGATCTAGCAAAATCCAACAGAAATTGCAGTGAAATGAAGACAGGGGGGAAAGGATACTGGCAAACCAACCTCATTGCGGGAAGAAGGGAGGCACAGGGTTCGAAGAACACCACAGCAAAAGGAGGAGCGGCACGAAATCAACAGAAGCAGATAAGACACCACCGCCGAATCACCATGCGTCGACTTCTCCTCTGCCTCAACGCGCTTGAAGGAGAAGCAACACGGGGGAGGGGGGAGGAGGACCGGACGCCTAACCACCGGCTCGCTCTCCTGAGATCAGCGACAGAGCTAACCAGCCAAAATCGCCATGGCTCTCTCCTCACTGCCTCCAAGATCTCGCCGCTCGAAATGGGGAAGGGAAACGGACAAAGTTAGTGGAGGAGATAAAAGGAAATTCAAAAATAAAAGAAAAAACCGGCTAGTACACGGTGTCACGGACCTGCCAGGATTAACGGGTCTCCAAGGAGAAGGTTGCGGGCCCGGTAACGAACAAAACACCCACGAGGCTGGAAAAGAGAAGGAAAAACACGAATCTTGCCACAAGAATCGGACGGACAGAAAAACGGATGAAAGCGAATTCTTTCCATCCGGATGAAAATTAGCAATTTCGTAATAAAAACCAAGTAGTTTATTAGTCCATATGGCGCCGCCGTGCACTGCCTGCTTGTAATATAGAAAGTTAGCATGCAGACGCAGCATCTCAAAGAGACAGCTTCCTGACGGCGAGGTGTGCTAGGTCGACAGCGCCGTCGTCCAAGATGACGCTCCTGTGCAGTATCTAGACGAGTCTCACCAAACCGGTCTCGACCTCATGCCGGTGCGAACCACGGTTAACATTTGAGAAAGCATAGGCTTTTCTATACCCCCTTATCTAGCCATTCATTTTTGCATCGCGATTCGTGCGAGCACTTTTGTCTTTTTTGTTTCTTCTAAATAAAACAATATATGAACTTCAAACTTTGGAGGACAACAAAACATTCAAACTAGAATGTGGGAAAAAACTTTCAAATTTTTTCGTGAATCATATATACAAAAAAATAATATTTTTTACTGAAAAAAAATCTCATTTTGTATATTTATGTCAGACCAAAAAATCTGAAAGTTTTTTCCCACATTGTAGTAAGAATGTTTGTCGTCCTGCGAAGTTTAAAGTTCATATGTTGTTTTGTTTTGATGAAACAAAAAAGAAAAAAATTCATGTAGTAAGTTAGTTGTGTAGCACCGATCTCAAAGCAACATTGGAAGGTAAGGATAAGAGGTGTCCAGAAACCTGAGCTTTATAAATCCACGTCCACAACCACGCCCCGCGGATTATGGCGCCTCCGCGCTAAACCGCCAGCACACCAGACCCCGCCGCGCTCCGCCTTTGTGCCGTGCTAGACCACCATCTGCGTGCACTGCTACCGCGCCTTGCGACGGAACAACCAAAAGCCCCGGCCGCGCGGGCTTTGCTAGGCGGCGTCTTCTGGCGGCGATGAGGGGGAGCAGCTGGAGGAGGAGGCCGAGCAGGATCCGGAACTGGGTGCCGCCCGTGTCAGCCGCGAGGAGGACGCGTGGGCAGTTAGTTCTGGCAGAGGTACAGAACGGCGGCGAGGTTAGTGAGGCAGATAATGACTAGTTGAGTACAAGCTTGATGTCAGCCATTTCATTGATGAAAGTTGCTGCTCCTGTTTGGTTGGGAGGAACGGATTTTTTTTAAATATTATTTTTTTATGAAATTTCGAAACTATGGTAGCGATTTAGTAAATTTCAAATCTATGCCCCTGTTGTCCTCTGTTGGGCCGAAGAGGTCCTCTTCGTCCTCGCATGGGCCGAAGAGCTCTCTTCCTTCCTACAATGGCCAAAGAGTGACTCTGGTTAAAAAAAGGGCTACTACCTACAGTGCTGCACGCAAAAAACACATCCCCTTTGATCTGGAGCTCTCCTTGCGAAACCCTCACGTCAACTGGACTGTATCGATGACAAAAATCTATCCAGACAAAGAATAGCTTGAACTGTACATCCTGGAGAATGAATTCTGCCGATTAATCTACACCGACCGTCGCAAGCCAACATGGTGCTCTGTGAGAAATATTCCAATTACTCTCACACATCAACACATCTAGATGCTGCCAACCTCATAGACATTGTCCCTCATCCTATTCTTGTCATTGGCCGCGCGCACCATGACCCTTGCCATCCGCGGACGTGAACCGGATGTTGCCAACTTCGGCAATAATAACAATATGACGAGGGGTAATGTCTAGGATGTTGGTGGCATCTAGATGAGTACATGTGTGGGATTAATCGAAAAATCTCTCACCGAGGGCGATGTAGGCTTGCGGTGGTCAATGTAGATTTAAACGCGAAATTCGTCCTCCATAATGCACCACATTTGTGCTTCGCAGCGCTACCGTAAAAATAAAATTTCAGTTCTTGAACACAACGGCGTCGACCTCTTCTCCCACGATCAGAAAGCTCTGGTTCTCAAAGATTTTTACACAGACCTCATTGGCTCTTCCATGCCCACCCTTTGGCATTTAGACATCAAACTTTTTTATCCTGATCACATTCCTCAACTGCGTTCTCTCTATGAGCCTTTTTCTGAGCAAGAAATTAAGGATGCTTTCCTTCAAATGAATCCTAATGCCAGTCCTGCTTTTGGGCCTGCCTTCTACCGGAAATTCTGGCCACTTCTCAAAAACTCTATACTTCCCTTCTTCCATGCCTTCCATGACCATGCCACCGACGTTGAGCGTTTCAACCGCGCCCTTATGGTCCTCCTCCCCAAAAAAGACGTAGTTAGAGCTGCTGACGCTTTCAGACCCATCTCGCTTCAAAACTGCCCACCAAAAGCTATTGCAAAACTTCTCACAAACAGACTTAAACCTTTCATCCCTCTGCTTGTTCATGGGGACCAGACTGGTTTCATCAATGGGCGAAACATCGCTGAAAATTTCGTCTATGTTGCAGACCTCACCAGCTGTTGTCGCATACGAAAAGCTCACACCATGATCATCAAACTGGACTTTCGGAAAGCGTTTGACTCAATCTCTTGGGACTCCCCCCTAACTATTTTATCCCATCGTGGATTCTCCCACAATTGGTGCTCCTGGATTCAAACGCTCCTATCCTCGGGTAAAACTACTGTTCTCCTAAATGGTGTCCCTGGGCAGTGGATCAACTGCAAAAACGGTCTTCTTCAAGGAGACCCCCTATCACCTTACCTCTTCATCATTGTCGCCGACCTCCTGCAATGGCAAATCCTGCAGGCCCACAATATCAACTCCTTCCACCACCCGCTCTTTCCAGACCGGCCGCCCTCGGTGCTCCAATATGCAGACGACACCCTGATCATCGCTCATGCCTCCGCCGAGGCCACCGAAACTTTAAAAAACATCCTAGACGACTTCACCCTCGTCACTGGCCTAGCCATTAATTTCCACAAAACAACCTTTGTTCCCCTCCACTGTGACCCCGCCGTCGCCAATGATATCGCTATTACCATCGGCTGCCCTATCTCCTCATTCCCTCAAACCTACCTCGGACTACCCCTCTCTCATACCAAGTTACCCTCCTCAGTTTACAACCCCATCACTGAAACCTTCTATAAATTTCTTTCAAGGTGGGCTGCTGGTTTGCTCTCCCGTGGCGCTAGGCTAACTCTCATCTCCTCCATCCTAGACTCCCTTTCGGTCTATTTCATGTCTGTTTTTTTGGCTACCAAAAGAAGTTTTAAAAGAACTAGATGCAATTCGTAGGGCCTTTTTAGGGACGGCTGACAAAAATTGCACGGAGGCTCAATGTCTTGTTGCTTGGAAAAATGTTTGTAAACAAAAAAATTGTGGTGGTCTAGGCATAAAAAAATTGTTTATCCAAAATAATTGCCTTCTAATGAAATTTGCTTCCAAGCTGCTTCAACAGCCAGACCTTCCGTGGGTTCATTGGTACCACTACAGATACTCCACCGTCATTGCAGACAAAATCTCCAACCCCTCCTTCATTTGGAAGGTTGTAAACCACCAGCTACCTACCCTACACAAAATTTCCTTTGTCTTCACAAACAACGGTCAGACAACTTTCTTTTGGCTTGATAATTGGATTCACCGCCAACCACTTTACTTAGCCTTCCCCCACCTTTTTTCCCACTCCACAAACCCCACAACCTTGGTCTCGCATGTCATGCAGAATGGATTGCTAGCTAACCTACGAAATCGCCTTACCGCAGTTGCCTCTTCAGAGCTTGCTGTTGTGTTGTCTTTGTTGTAGGATTTCGAGCACAACACCGCCGCCGACAAGAGGTACCTCACTCATGGGCTCCCGTTCTCGACCAAGAATGCTTACAGCCTCCTCGCCGGATTGCCCGTCCATGACACCAACGCCAACCTCATATGGGCTTCCCGCGTCCCCATCAAGGTCCAGGTCTTCGGGTGGCTCCTCTTCAAAGACCGCCTCAACTCCAAGGCCAGCCTCTTCCGCAAAACCATCGTCTGCGACGCCGCTTGTGCACGATGCGCTGCACCCTGCAAGGACGTCACGCATATCTTCCTCGAGTGCCCCGACTCCGTGGGAGTGTGGGCCGCCCTACAACTACCCACGCCCGCCTCCATCGACGACATTTCGGTCTTCGCCACACCGATCGGCCACGACGACGACATATGGCCCTTGGTGGCGGTCACCATCCGTTGGAAAGATTTGGGACTCCAGAAATTCATTGGTCTTTCGCGGGAACCGTCACCCCGTGTGTGTAACCGTTCAAAATATTGTTCATGACTTTAGTCATTGGACTACTAGATTTAGGGGTCAACATCAGAAGGTCGGCACCATGTCATGGCTCCAATACCTCTCCTCGCGTGCTGGCGCAACTCTGTAAACTTGCCTTAATGGCGCTTTGAGTAATGCATTCAGGTGGGGAGCCTCTCCCCCGGTGATTGTTCAAAAATAATAATGCACGGTTCAAATTGTTTTTCATCTGAATGGATTTTACTCGTCGATGCGGTCTTGATGACGCGAAGGTTTGACCGGGAGGAGCTGTGGTGAATAGGGCGGGGTGGATGTCAATCTTGGTGTGTTACATGAGACTCTTCGGCCTACATGTGAAAGAAGATCCACTCTTCGGCCTTGATGGATGGGAAAGAAGAGTGATCTTCAGCCCAAACGAGGATGAAAAGGCCCTCTTCGGCCCACGCGAGGACGAAGATTCACTCTTCGGCCCAACAGAGGATGACGGGGGCATATATTTGAAATTTACTAAATCAAAACTATAGTTTCGAGATTTCGTTAAACAATAATAATATTTAAAAAAATCGGGAGGAACAGCTTAGGCCACTTTGCCCGAAGCACATGAAAGTATTGTGCCTCCTACTTCTAGAACGAACAGCGGCCAGTCTAAGGACAACAAAGAAAAGGATTAAGAGTATGGTTAATAGTATAGCCAACTGTTGGCTATATGACCATGCCATGTCATCAAGAGTTAACATTATTAATTACACATACAATAGAGCTGACTATAAAGTTGGTTATAAGGTTAATACTTTTTCTTACTTTCTCTCTGTCCCTCTCTTCGTATTAAATGTTTTACCTAGGAGCACGTGTTGAGGTGGGCTCTTGCATAAGAGCCCACTCCTTCACTTTTTACATGTCTCTCTTCTCTACGTAGGTAAAAGTGTCATGTAAGTAGGCTTATAACCCACTGTTGTACATGCTCTGAAGGTGTTCATAGTTCACGAGGAAAGAGACGGAGTAGGAAACTTACGTAATGATGCTCGCGTTTATAGAAAGGCTTGCCATCGTTATTCTCGGTTTTAGCAATCCACCACTGGACTGGACGGTGACATTGTTGCAGTAGGAGCAGAGGATGAGCGGCAGAGGGGCCTGCTCGTCGAGATATGTCTGGGGGGCAAAAGAGGTTGAGCTTGAAGTGGTTATGGAGATGGAATTGCTTATGCGAGGGTGCAGATCTAAATCAGGAGAATTGGCAAAACGAACGAATGTTGGGGGATTTGGATAAGAAGAGCAGCAGTGGCGGGGATGTAGCAGGTCCATAAATGTTCGCACTATAAGGGCGTTGGCAGTTGAGAGTTGGGACACAGGAATACGTACAGGTGATAGGGCCAGGTGGGCCAGGGCCGTGGAAAAAAGACAGCAAAAAGGACGATATATACACACCCATGAAACCAACCTAAAGAAATACTACTGTAATATCGATATGACAAAACGGAAGTTGGTGATCTCGAGGTGACTTGACAGATAGCGGTGAGGTGCGCTCCCGGGAGCTCGATCCTCAGCATTTTCCCTGGGTTGCTTGGTTATAAAAGGCAGTATAAGCAGCTCAAAATGGGATGAGCGCCGCAGGAACGTAAGAAACCACACGCGCAGAGGTACTTTTAAATGGCAGGGGCAAAGGTGGTATGAGCCTTGAGGTGGTTAAAGCTGCAACACCAAACACGTCCAGCAGCAAGATTGCAGCACGCGCGGCTGAGGCGATGGCTAGTGCAAGTAGTAGCCTGGACCTGGAGATCGTACCCCACAGCGGCGATCTTGAGGTGCCGCCGATGGGCGTGCCACGGCAGGACTCTCTCTACCGCGACGCGACGAGACCTGCCCACGCCGGCCACCATGGACAGGTATATACTTTTCTTTTTCCAAAAGGAGGGTAGGGTATACCCCCGGCCGGACAGGTATATATTGTACATGGCAACACCCTTTGTTAGAATATAATAATCTTGACTTCTTGAGAGCGTAATTAGTTTCGCTATTGAGCTAGTATATCCGGCTGGCTTGAACGGTGCGTAGTACTAGTCTTTTCCGGTTCGTATGCTAGTAGGTTTAGGTAGCTAAGTTTGATTAGGTCTAAACAGTGATCAGTGATCAAGGTTGCCGTTGTTTAGATTAGGAAAGTATAATCATGTTTGAGTCCGGTTAGGTTTGGTTCTGTCCGTAGTCGTCTGTATATATAAGCACACCAGGACGTGAGTTTCTAACACGGTGAGATTTTGAGAAGAAATAAAGAAAAACGAGAGGGCAAGCCCTTGGCTAAAGCTTTCGTGTGCGTGTGTTTGTGATCTTTGCATGTGATCGATCCGTGGGCGAAAGTCCAACACCCTTAACTTGTTAGCGCGTTGACTTGCTCTTTCCCTGACCCCCTTTCCTCTTTTCTCTCGCGAGCTCCAAGGCAAATAGGAGAGTTTTTTTCTCCACCTAACTCCTCTGCCTGCCGCTGGCGGCAGGAGGGGCTGGAGACCCCAGATCTGCATTTGGGTGGTGTAAATAGGACACCTAGGGTTAGGGTTGCGGGTGCCGCTGTCATGATGTGCGTAGTGGCGATGCAGCGAATAAAGGCTCTCGGCTGTGTCCCCGTCTCCGTGTCGTCTTCGGTGGTGTCAAGCACCGCGGATGGGTGGATCCTTGCCGATCTTTCGGATTGGGCGGGCGGTGGTGCTCCAGGCATGGTTCGCGAGGTGGGCCCAGCGACCATGTGGTGGATTTTGTTTCCTCCGGCTTCGGCTCCATCGTGGCGGCGGTTGTTCCGGGGTTGTCGCGAGGCCCGGGCGGGTTGTATAGCTTCGGTTGGTGCCGCAGGATGCTCTGATGTTTTGGAGTTCGTCGATGGTGGCTGTGCTTCACGGCGTTGCTGGTGCTGGGAGTGGTCTCCCTCTTGCTTTGGTTGCTGGTTCGTTCCGGTTTCTTCTCCGGCTTGCAGGTGCGCCGTCGAGGGAAGGGTCCTTGCCGTCACGTCGGGCTTGGCCCCAGCCGATGGTCGTTCAATGTTCTAATCCCATCTCCTGGAGATGGACGTGGCTTTCGCGGCGAATCTATGTGTTACTGGCGATGGAGGTGCTGTCCACCTCCCTAACCTTGACGGCAAATCGCCGCACCACCTACTGTCGCTTCTCCCTCCGCTACCGCTTCCCCGTCAAATTAAGCTAACATTCTTGTTCTCCGCATCACCATTCCGACTGGCCGCCGCTGCCCATCGCTCTGTTCTGTGACTGATCCGAAGGTGTACAGTTTCACCGATCAACGGTACCACCACAAGGCCGGCTGCAATCTCGCACCCTGTTCCTCTCCTGATGAAGCTACTGGGTGGAGAAGGAAGAAGCGTGTGATCGAGCAGGGTGTTGCAAGTAGCACATTCCTACTGCTCTTCGACGTTGACCAACAAGACAAGTAAACTTGCCGTACGTTGTTTTCCAGACTACTCGAGGTCTCGCACACTGTGCAAGTTGTTGTTCTTACGTTTAGTACCCGCACTAGCTTGTAGGTACTACCTTGATGGAAGTCCAGGCTTTATACTACTGACTTATTCATTTGTAAATGTTACTACAGGATAGCTGGGTGAGGACGCTGCGACTGGGTTTCCAGTGCGTCGGGATCCTCTACGCCGACCTCGGAACATCGCCTTTGTATGTCTACTCCAATACCTTCAAGTACGGCATCGGCCACGAGGACGACGTCCTGGGCGTCCTCTCTCTCATCATCTACAGCTTCCTGCTCTTCTCCATGATCAAGATCATCTTCATCGCGCTGCACGCCAATGACGATGGCGATGGTGCGTCGTCACCAACATCTCTTCGTAGAGATTAATGTGTGTCATGACTATATCATTCGGAATTAGACTGCATGATGCAAACTGTCTCCATGAACTTAATTGTCAGGTGGAACGCTCGCTCTCTACTCGTTAATCTCGCGGTACGCCAAGGTGGCCCTGATCCCGAACCAACAGGCAGAGGATGAACTCGTTTCTAGGTACAACAGTTACCAAAAGCCGTCCATGACGTTGCAGAGAGCACAGTGGATGAAAAATCTGCTGGAGGCGAGCAAACCAGCAAAGCTTACTCTCTTCTTCCTCACCCTCTCCGCGACGGCGCTCGCCATCAGCGACTGCATGCTAACCCCTCCCATCTCTGGTACTGTTCTGTCCAATGAATATAGTCTGTACCCGTATGATGCTTAATTCATAATAATTGAGATTTGTTTCAGATAATTTGACTTGATCATAATTTTTTTTGTTTTGCTTGTGAAAATGGTTCAGTACTGTCAGCGGTCAACGGCCTAAAACTGAGAGCACCTCATCTGACAACAGGTACAAAGACAAAATTGTGTCACATGCATTCTTTTCCCCTTTTAATCAACTATGTAATCAGTTAAACCTGGGAAGACAAATGGAAAATGTGTCAATATGCCTACTTACCAGAATATTGAGGGATGTGGTGATGGTGTGCGTGCGTGCATGTCTATATTGTGCTCTGTGTTTCTTAAAAGAAAAAGGAACGTGCCAGCTAATGGCTAGACTGCAAGAGGCTGCTGTAGCCCTATATGTTACTACAACTTACATATCACAAGTATCTCGGACCATGGGCTGTGGAAAATTTGAGGTTATGACAGTTAAGTTTAAACTAATTAGTTGCAAAATGCTGACTGTCTCAACTGGGCATTAATTTCTCTCCACGTTTAGCTAGTAACAAAACTAGTCTTCATAGTTTTAATTACCAGCTTCGACATAAGACTTTGGGAACCAGCCGATCGCTGAGCCTTGGTACAGTAAAAGAGCAGCTAAAGGATCCCAAAAAGTTCTGGGAAAGAAATGACTTTGACCAACTTTCAAGTTGATTTCTGCAAAATATATTTTTCATAATTTGGCTCAAAATCTCTGTCGATAAATTCTTGATATGATATGGTTACTTCTGAACAGATCAAGTAGTATGGATCACAGTGGCGATTCTGGTAGCATTCTTTGCGGTGCAGCACCTCGGCACCGACAAGATTGGTTACACGTTTGCTCCTGTTGTTGTTCTGTGGCTCCTCCTCATTGCTGGTATCGGGATCTATAACCTGATCAAGTATGATATCGGCACTCTGAGGGCTTTCAACCCGAAATATATCATAGACTATTTCCGAAGGAACAAGAAGAAAGGATGGGTTTCGCTTGGTGAAATTCTTCTCTGCTTTACAGGTAGGCGGATATCATGGGACAAAACAAAGTCAGTGTAGCATTCTGAGGATAGTATATATGGCACTACATTCACAATATTTAACATCAATCAGTATTTATGCCACAAGCTCACACTGTTAGGAAAGAATGTAGTTGGCGCATATAAGAAGTAGCAGACCTTAATTTTTGTGACAGTATATATGTAGCATTTAATGAAATGGGAAGAGTTGTTCTTGTGTGACAGGCACAGAAGCCTTCTTTGCTGATTTGGGGTACTTTAGCATAAAGTCAATTCAGGTAAATAATGTTTTTTTTTCTTGACAAGATTATAAAAATGAAGGGGAAGCGTGAATATTATATTAGCGTAAACCATTTTAGTATGTTGACTGGTAATCAAGTGTATATACTGAAAGAAAGATTTGCTTTGACTGCCCCTATTTGGAAGTTCTTCCCTGGAGGAGGATTCGGAACGAAGACAGATGAACAATTAGGAGTTGGAATACCATGTACTGTGTTCTGTACATCTTGATCTTATAACTGTCAAAGTATCAGTATGAGTAGAGTCTTTACATTCAGTACATGCTTAGGTAGTTATATTAGAATATATCTGATGGCGGAACTGAACAACTTATCTTTTCCTGTTTCAGCTGAGCTTTAGCTTTGGCTTACTCCCATCGCTGTTGCTCACTTATATTGGTCAGGCATCTTACTTGAGGAAACACATGGACATGCAATATATACCCAACGCTTTCTTCAATTCCATTCCAAGTATTTAATCAACAAGATACCTCAATAGTTTATATTCCATAAGTTCTGTATCATAAACTAAGCTGGATGATGGCACTCTCATGTGTAATTTCAGGTCCTTTGTTCTGGCCAACATTCGTTCTCGCGCTTACCGCTTCAGTCATCGGAAGCCAAGCCATGGTCTCGTGTGCCTTTGCAACTGTGTCACATCTACAGACACTTAGCTGCTTCCCACGGGTGAAGATAATGCACACATCAAGGCGTTATTGGGGCCAACTGTACATCCCTGAAGTGAACTTCTTTCTTTGCCTAGCTTCTTGTATCGTGACCATAAGCTTCAGAACAACTGGTTTCATCGCCAAAGCACATGGTAAAAAATGCATCCAAATACATGGACATCTGCTTCTTTCACGTATTCTGTATGTTCTATTTGATGTCTCCACACAAGCACAAAATGCATGCTTATCTATATGGAGACGCTTATTACAATGTCCCTACTCCCTAATTGACACGTACTCAACAGAAATATGCGTGGCTCTTGTGATGCTCATCACAACACCCTTGATGACAATTGTGATGCTCTTAGTATGGAAGGTAGACATCTGGTGGATCGTCGTCTTCTTCACCATCTTCATGTCCGCAGAGATCATCTACCTGTCGGCAGTTCTGTACAAGTTCACCCAAGGCCCCTACTTCCCCTTGGCCATGTCGGCCGTTCTCATGCTGATCATGATCGTATGGCACTACGTGCACGTGAAGCGATACAAGTACGAGCTCCAACATACCGTGTCGCATGACGAGGTGAAGGAGCTCCTTGAGCGCCATGACCTGAAGAGGGTTCCGGGGCTCGGGATCTTCTACACCGAGCTGGTGCAAGGCATCCCGCCCATATTCTATCACCTCATCGAGAAGATCCCTACCATCCACTCGGTCATCGTCTTTGTCTCCGTGAAGCATCTACCGATCCCTCACGTCGATGTCTTGGAGCGCTTTCTCTTCCGGCAAGTGGAGCCCAAGGAGAGCATGGTGTTCCGGTGTGTTGTTCGGTATGGGTACCGGGACACCCTCGAGATGGCCAATGACTTCGTTACGACTCTCGTCGAGTACCTCCAATACTATGTCCGGGACCTCAACCTCTACTGCACAGCCAAGCCACTAGAGACAAGCTACCCTAGCATTCGAATTGATAGCTTTTCTTGGGAGAAAAAGCCCTCAGGGAATGGGCATGGCATCCATGGCGAGGAGATGTTTACACCAGTCCAATCCTTCTCTAGCTTTCAAATTGACAGCTTTTCTTGGGAGAAAAAGCCCTCAGGGAATGGGCATGGCATCCATGCCGAGGAGATGTTTACACCAGTCCAATCCTTCTCTAGCTTTCGAATTGACAGCTTTTCTTGGGAGAAAAAGCCCTCAGAGCATGGGCATGCCATCCATGCCGAGGACATGCTTACACCAGTCCAATCCTTCTCTGAGCTCACAATGCATCAAGTTGGTATGAGCAGCCGGCTGGCACAATTTCAGGTGAACAATTTACACATCAACTACAAATTATTCTTATCAAGCCTATTCCTCATACTATTGGTTGGTTCTAATTGTACTTGTTTTCACATAAACTAGACGGCCAAGATGAGCCTAGAGGAGATGTTAAAAATTGAGGAGGACCAAAAGGTGATCCAACGGGAGGTGGATAATGGTGTGGTTTACATACTTGGGGAGACTGAATTGGTGGCCAAGCCTAACTCCAACCTCCTTAAGACGATTGCTGTAAACTACATCTTCAACTTCCTAAGGAAGAACTCTCGGAAAGGAGAGAAGATGTTGTCCATTCCATGCGGGCAACTGCTCAAGGTTGGCATCACATATGAAATATAAATTTACACAGCAAGCGGATGGATTTTGTGCACAAAGGGTCTCTGTGCATCATCCATGCCAGAGACTTCATACGTTGGTTGATGCATGGGATTGATGGGCGTGCGGGTATACCTCTATGGGTCAGAATAAAGCTTAAGATATTACATATGTAGAAGAACGCATGTCTATGTGGCTAGACAGAGAGACGTCCAGTAAGAAATTGTGTTTTAGCAGATGCCAACATGATAAAAAGAGATGGTAAATGTAAATCTACTTTTGAGAGTGCTTAACTCTGTTCTTTAAAATTTCGTTAACGTCATTTATGTTCAGTGTCATTCATGTACATATCGAACAAAGGGTATATTTGCTTTTGTTTTCACAAGAACCTTAAGGTAATTAAGCAGTAATTATTCACTCCTAACCAATAGCACTGCTCGGTCTTGCTTACAAACCACCATATTGGTTAGTTGCACTGCAACCGCAAGGCAACCATGATTAGTTTGAAAAAAAAAATGTAAATGCAGTGAACGCACTTTGTGCACACAAAGATCAGTATGTCACATTTTTTACACGGAAGCATTTTTAAAGATCAGTATGTCACCATGGTTCCCTTTTTACACATGTAAAAAATGTAAATGCGGCCAAGAGGAATGTGTTGTTGGATGGAGAAGGCCCTTTCCATTAATAGTTGAATCGGCCTCAAAACAATTGCTCAGATTTAAGGACATGTTCCATGTTTCCTTGTAGCAGAGTCTTTTCGGATAACCTTTCAAATTATAGACGAGGATATGCAAGAAACACCAACCTAGGATTGGTTATTGTAGTGCTTGCTTTGTCTTGCTTCAGATTACCCCAGCTGGTGCTTTAAAAGCTATGCTCATTTTTTTGCTTGTTACACTACTATCATGCATGACATATTGAAATTTTCACAGGTACATAATTCCTTGGATTACGAACGGATGAAACAAACATAATTCCCCCTCGGTATATAACCCAGAAAATTGGGAAAAGTCTGCAAATCTACACACAATCTTTGGTAGCAAAGGAGAGGCTAATGTGACAGATAAGGAGTAGACAATTAACCTTGCGCTAATGTGGCAGATAAGGAGTACACAACTAACCTTGCGCTAAGAAATTCTAAATGGCAAGAAGAGGGGATGGCTCCGGGCAGAAATCATGGAGTGGCTCCTAGGGCGACCGGGGGTGATTCTGGGTATTGATGCCAGAGTCCGATGATGATGATGATGACAGCGATCCATCCCTGCCTGCTGGATCGTCTGGATCACCCACGCCATCGCTGCTCGCGGACGATGCGAGGCACGCTGGAGTGAGGCAGCTTCTTTCCTGCCTGCTCCGCCGGCACGGTGGCAGAAAATGGCAGCAGGAGTGCGCGGTTCGTCGGGGGAGCTCGCTGCAGACCTCGTTTGCCGTCTCGCTGCTCGCTGTTCGTCGCGTCCATGGCAAGGCCCGCTTCCGGTGGTGCACCGATCACGGGTAACGTTGGCAGATGTGATCAAGTCGGGGTGGACAACGGTGGAGCGGCGACGATGGTGACTCAAACGACAGGGCATCTCGAAGAAGCGAGCAACGGCGGCGTCTTCTCCGGCGACGGCAACGACGATCGTGGGGTGTGGAAAATGGTAAGAGAAAGATGGCTTGGCTAAGCTGGGAGAAAATGATCCTACCAAAAGCAATGGGGGGCATGGGGTTTCGGGATATGCGGGCGTTCAACCAAGCGCTGCTGGCCAAGCAAGCGTGGCGCCTATTGGACTGCCCGGACAGCCTTTGTGCCCGTTTATTGCGAGCTAAATACTACCCACGGGGTAATTTACTCGACACTGTTTTTTCCTCCAACTCGTCAGTGGTCTGGAAAGGTATTGTTCATGGGCTGGAACTTCTAAAGAAGGGTATTATTTGGCGTGTTGGAGATGGCACCTTAATCAAGACTTGGAGAGATGCTTGGATCCCGAGAGGACATAATTTTAGACCGGTCACACCAAAGAGGAATTGCCGGTTTAATTGGGTGGCTGACTTTTTGAATGAACACGGGGCATGGAATGTACAAAGGTTGAGGGAACACTTTTGGGAACTAGATGTTCGTGAGATTTTGAAGATCCGCACTTCACCACGGAATGGTCAGGATTTCATTGCTTGGTTCCCGGAGCGGAGTGGTCATTTTTCGGTCCGGAGTACATATCACCTTGCAACGGAGATTCAGTATGCGTTGGGTTTAGGCTCTTCGAGTGGGAACCCCTCAGGGCGCAGGCCGATTTGGCAGCGGATTTGGAGTGCAAATGTTCCTCTCAAAATGAAAATCATGGCCTGGAAAGCTGCGTCGGGGGCGCTGGCCACGAATGAATGCAAAAAGTTCAGACATATCTCTACACGGGATAGCTGTCCGGTTTGTGGAAGGGAGAAAGACACTAGCTTCCATGCTCTGGTGTCATGTGTGCATGCAAGGGAAGTCTGGACACAAATGCGAGATATATGGCGGCTGCCCCACCATTACTTGTTAAGGGACACAGGGAAGGACTGGCTGCTGAATGTTCTGGCAAATTGTGATGACATGATGCGGGACTGCACAATCATGTTGACATGGAGGATCTGGAACCTAAGATCTGACTTAACGCATGGGAAAGAGTCGCCTCCTCTAGCGGCTACGGCTGATTTTCTGCAGAGTTATATGAACTCGCTGAATATTTGCAGGAGATATTCCACAGAAGAAGTAATCAAAGGCAAGATGCCCATGCTTCAGGAAGCGGCCACGGTGGTTCCTGCCCCGTGCATTCCCTTGCCGTGGCCGAGGCCGCCGACTGACCGAGCGGCTCTGTCTGTGGACGGAGCGTTCTTGCAAGCGGATGGCACGGCGGCGGCGGGTATGATATTGCGACGGCACGACGGGAGCGTGATCTTTGCGGCATACAGATGCATATTCAATTGCAACGACGCTCTGGAGGCAGAACTACATGCAATAATGCAAGGCATGGCTCTAGCCCTGCAGCACTGCACTAGCCCGATCGTAGTGCAGTCCGATTCTTCAATGGCGCTTGCGGCAATGACTGGAGAAAGCTTATCCAGGTCGGCCTATGGACATTTAGGAGCTGAGATTC
This sequence comes from Thinopyrum elongatum, assembly GCA_011799875.1. Lineage (NCBI taxonomy): Eukaryota > Viridiplantae > Streptophyta > Magnoliopsida > Poales > Poaceae > Thinopyrum > Thinopyrum elongatum. Next base: position 27,936,174 of record CM022299.1, on the reverse strand, counting down.
GGCATCTCAGGGGTGTTCGAGAGTTTATTCCGTCAAAAATTAAACGTGAGCAGAATAGGGTAGCACATCGGTTGGCATTGTATAGCCGTACAGAAAGTACAACTGCTGTATGGCTTCGTAGTGTTCCACCATGTATTGAGGAGTTGGTGCTACTCGATTGTAACCCTATCTATTTGGAATAAAACTCTCTTACCATCGCAAAAAAAAAAAAATGACGATCGTGGCGAGGTGTCAGGTGACATTGAATTTTCCCTGCTTTCTTTCATTGGGCATGTGGCCAATTCAGATTCAAGCCCGTTGGAGAATTGTGCGGGGCAAGCGGCCCAGCCCGTTTCTCCTCCTGCCGAGGTTCTCGTTCAAGCGCGCGTGGCTGGGCATGCGGCCCAGCCCAGCATGGGCTCCTCGCTCTCTTCCAGGAGAGGTCGCATGTGCCTAGGGTTCTCGTGAGACCTGGGTCGTGGACGCGCGGCGTTCGTCTGGGTTGAGACGTTCTCTGGCGATCGGCGGCGCTTCATCGACGCGCTGATGGCTAATGAATGGGGCCAAGGGCCTCCACCTCCGATTCCTTCCGTACCTGGCCGCGGCCGGGCTGATCAACGGGAAGGCTACGAGCGGGGTGGGCCCTCTGGTTACGGCGGGAGAAGCTCTGGTGATCACCGCGGCGGCTTCGTGCGTGGTGGATACTCCGGGCAAGTGAACTACGAGGGTGGCCGTGGCGGGTACGCCGGCGGCAGGAACTATGGTGGCGGCTACGGAGATGAGTATCATGGCGGGTACTCGTCTTCGGGTAGCCGTGGCTACGACGGGCAGCGCGGATACTACGGCGGCGGTCGGAACGATGCCTGGGGTAATGAACAGTATGATCAGGGCAGTGACTACCACCACCGGCAAGGTGGACAAGGGCCCGTTCGTGACGCCCGCGAGTTCGGTGCGCCTGACGGTGGATTCGTCGAGGGGCCTATTGGGATGAACCCTAGACTGGCTCTCTCTCACTCGCAGCCGGACAGAGGTAGAAGAAGAAGGAGCGGAGGACACTGGCTGTTTCGAGGCGACGAACGCCACGCCTCACAGACGGCCTTTTTTTCAGCTCTTCCTCTCGACTCAACGAACAAGACGATTACATCGCCTTATATAGCCCAGCACACACACCGCCTAAACCAACAACCTGGCCATGTCTTCAGCGCACGCACGCAGGACCTCTAACCACTTCTGCACGAGCCACACTCATGCAATACGAGATACACGCGCACCCACACGTATGATCCGGAAGAGGCGGTCCAGCCGGATGACCACGGACTGGCTTCATGCATGCAGCTCCTCGCTGGACTGAGTGGCGGAGCTAGCATTTGACACCAGGGTGGTCCGCCTCAATTTCCGCACATTTGTCCCGGTTGCCCCGCTTTGTTTTCAGTGCCTTGATCTATGTGATCGATGTGCAGACCTTTTGGAATACATCCCTAAACACTCAAAACAAAGCGGGGCAACCGGGACCATCCTCAGCCATCGGATCTGAAACGAACGCACGAGATTAGATGACTTAAAACCCCGAAGCGGTACGCAGTAAAGTTTGGTCGCCCTCTCGTTTTTGTTTTCGGCCGCTAGATCGACCACTCAGAAACTGCCACGTAGCCCACTAGCCGATCCGTTGTTTTTTCTTAATTTCAGTTTCTGTTTTTATTTTCAGAATAGTTTCTGTTTTAGATTTGCAATAGCTTTTAGGTTTTTAATGCTTTTTGGGTGAATCTTTTTGCATTAGTTTCAAAATTGTATAAAGTTTCTATTTCTGCAATTGCATTTCAAATTTGAAAATTTATATTTGAATTTGATGAATTTTGTTCAAATATGAGTTCGATTAGCGCCAGCTTGTGGGCCCATGATGCACCTCGAGTTTAGAACCAGTACAGTCTGCACTAGTTAAGGGTGATGTGAGAGCATAATACCAAGTAAGCTTTGGTATTAGACTGCCTCGGTGTCCTTGACCACAACACACTAAAGGCATTACAATACTCTCCTCCGCTCTTTGTGGCAGTAGGTCCTGAGGAGCAAGAGGGATGATAGTGCACATCTTCCTGTCTCCACGATAGTGAAGGCGCAGTCGGCGGTGCAGAGGATGTGGCGAACTCTCCACAAGGCCTCGTGACCCTACAGTAGTGATAGACAAGAGCCTGGTCGCGCACGCATACCTGGGCGACAGCGATCCGCTGGTCCCTGTCAGGAGATGGATGGATGGGCACAAGGTCTAGTCCCGTGACCTTGTGCTTCTCCTCCTATAGGTACTGCTTCAACTTGGCGATGCAGCGCTTCACCGAGTACGGATTGTTGGTGTACATCACATTCAGCATGGTGCTGCCATGGGCCTGAACGGCGAACTCAAAGGTGAACTCCTTGCTGAAGTCCATATTCAGCAGGCTCACCCCTCGGATCGCCATTGGAGTCTCTTCTCACGTAGAGTTGATGTGGCGGTTCTCGTTTTGTGGGGATTGGGGGCAGGGGGAAGATGAAGACGATGGGGAGATATGTTCAGCGCAGGGCTCCTTATTTACACGGGGGATCGGTGTGTTGTGGGGACTGGGTGGCGGCAGTATTAGTGATATTTTGGCAGAAATCGCTGCCCTCTGCCTTCCAACTCCGTCCTACAGCTGCCGAAATTAAACCCCCTTGATCATGTCGGGGCGTCTGGCATCAAGCTTGAACTTGTACTTGGGTGTACAAATGTACACCCATTATTTTGCAATAAAAACATTGAGTACCTATATATAATTCATATGTACAGCATAATATACATCATATAAATTAGAAAACATGAGTAAAGCTGTGAATTAGGGACTTTGTACACCCATTTGTATGAATGCTAGCTCCGCCACTGAGTGCAACCAATGGGGGTGTATGGCGCTAATCAGTCGGCTGTGCTGCCGGTGCAGCGCGCGGGAGCTTAGATGGCTGGGGCACAGCCTGACCTAGTGCAGTCACATCTGCCAGGGATTGTGCGTGTCTCTGGTGGCCCTCTCTCGGCAGAACAGATTGTGGCACAACTTCAGCGACTGTTTCGTGCAGATTTTCAGTGGTCAGTTATTCAGGTGTGGAGGATAATGTGTTTAAGGTGAACTTTCCTAACAAGGCGGATCTTTCTCGTCTGATGGTGTTTGGCATTTTTCAGTCCCAGATAGTCCTTGTTCGTTGCAGTTTGCGGATTGGTTTAGTCAGGCACCTACTGGTAGCCTCTCCAAGAGGCTTGGGTGAGGTTCCATGGTGTTCCCTTTGAGGTCTTGAATGCGTTTCTTGAAATATGGAGTATTGGCTCTTTAATTGGCAAGCCCGAGGCACTGGACAGGTCCTTTACTCGCCAAAATGAGGTCGTGCGGGCACATGTTTTGGTGGTTAGTGTTGACTATATTCCACAATATGTTGAGTGGTATTATAAAAATATTGGTTATGAGCTTCGTTTGGAGATTTTGGGACATCCTTTCCTTAAGGATGATGTTGTTGATGATGGTAACTTGGAGAATAAAAAAGATGATGATGCCGACTGTGATGATGGGAGTCGGAGAGAAAGGATGGTAAACGTGCAAAAGGCAATGACAATGTTACATCCAGGAAAAATAAGTCTGGGTCTGTGGTCAAGTCTGTGTCTTTGACTGCGGTACCGGCCAACACTGGTGCCTTTTCCGGTCTCTGATATTCGGTTTGGCTCTTTTGGGGCGTTGTCGGCCCCTACACGCTTGTGGACTGATCCCGTGGAGGCCGATGATCTTGCGGAGCAGGCACTACTAGGAAATACCTTATAGGTAGAAGGTTAACAGTAGCGCGGGGATAAACGGCCACGTTACTGCTATTTAGCATTAGTGCGGGCCACGAGTGCGCGCTGCAGGTGGCATTTAGCAGTAGCGCCGGCCTAAGCTACCAGCGCTACTACTATGTTGACCCCGCCGTGTCCCCACGGGCTGGCCACAGTAGCAGCGCGTGCGGTGGGCCAGCGCTACTGCTAAGCCCATTCGCAATAGCGTTGGTCCGCCGCACGCGCTGCTACTGTGGCCAGCCCAGGCCCAGCTGCTCGTCCCCATTTAGCAGCAGCGTTGGCCGGGTACCCGCGCTCCTGCTAATATGTTTAGCACTAGCGTTGGTCCCCACCCTGCGCTGCTGCTAAGCCATCTTTATCCCCTACTGCTCGGCGCCCGTTGCTCACTCTCCCTCTCCACTCTCTACCTCCTCACCTCCCACGCCGTCGCCGCACCGCCGTCCTTCTCGGTAAGCCTCCTCCCTCCTCGCCCTCCTCCCCACTTCGCCCTACTCCCCACCTCCCTCCTCCCTCCTCCAGCTAACTGCCGCCCCTCCTCCCTCTTCCAGCGTCGGCCGCCCCTCCTCCCTCCTCCAGCAACTGCTACCCCTCCTTCCTCCAGTAGCCGCCGGTCCTCCTCTCTCCTCCAGCCGCTGCCCTCCTCCCTCCCCCCTCCCTCCATCCCTCCCTTCTCCCTCCCTCCCTCCCTCCGACCCTCTCCCTCCATCCCTCCCTTCCTCCCACCCCTCTCCCTCTGACCCTCTCCCTCCATCCCTACTGCATTGCATAAATAGATAGATGGATATATAGATGTATATATAGAAATAGGCTATTTTTGGTAGATGAACTGCATTGGATAGATAGATGGATATATAGAACTAGGCTATTTTTGATACATTGCATAAATAGACAGATAGATGGATAGATGGGTATATAGAACTAGGCTATTTTTGATACATTGCATAAATAGACAGATGGATGGATATATAGATGGATAGATAGATGGATAGATGGATAGATGTTAGGGTTAGAACTAGGGTATTTTTAGTAAATGTAGGTCTTTTCAATTATATTTTTAGTAAAAAAATAGTAATTGAATAGAATTTTTTAAGTAAAAAAATAGTAATATCATATAAAATTGTTGTTGCCAATTATATTGATGATTTAGTTTTATTTTAATATATATGTAGATGTATGTATGTTTGCTAGAATGGATGGTTAGATGGATGGATGCATTATTGATTGTTGCACTTTTGTTTCATTATTGATTTTGAAAAATGCCGACAAAATGGATGCACAGATGCATTTTGCAGGGAACACCTCCGAGTGGCCTATGTTTTGCCGGAATGCTAATTCATTTCCGTTCCGCCAAATTTCAGGCGCTTGATATGTCCTAATTTAGCAAAGGTCATGCCAATTTTTTTCGTGAATTTTGGCATGACTTGTGCTAGAAAGTAGGAAATATCGAGTGCCCGTGTTTTGCCGGAACGGGAATTAATCGACATTTGGGTAGAAGGTAGGCCATTTTTTATGCCATTGCTCCATATATGTAACGGGTTGACATTCAGTCTATTGGGGCTCCTTGCTCCATATATGAGAGAGACTAGCAAAAATGCCCGTGCGTTGCAACGGGAGAAAAAGACATTATGTGCAAGCACAATCTACCATTCATAAAGATTCCAATACTTTATGCACAACTATATGTGCTAATGGATGTTGCGGTGATATGCGTCGTTGCCCCCGGCTCCGGGCAACTCATTGTCTCTCCACCTTGGTCGGAGCTCTATGATTTCGAAGTTCTTATTGAAGAAAGGATTAGATGAGCAAGCAAGTAATGTTGTAGAGCATACACATACTGTAGTACTCATATGAATTGGAAGGTCGAGCTTCAACTACGACATCAGCTCCTCTTGTCCTCATCTAAGTAGAGTCGGTCGGAGAAGTAAACCCTGTGGAGCCGGCAGTTTACGTGAACTTGCACTTGGAGTGCCCCAACATAGCTTGTGCCATTGGCTCTTTTTGTCATGATCTCTGTTTGGGAGATTCGACTGACTGTTGTTTCAGCCATCGTTAAGCTTCAGACATCGTGAGGATATATGGCTTTACCCTTGTGACATGTTCGACACGAAATGTACGTTGCTACAAGTTAGTACACGGTGGTTGTATGAGCAACATGTAGACACCCATGAGGCTTGACCCATCTCTGCATTTCAAATTTCAATTAACACTGTTCAGGCAATATACACACTACACACTTTCTAGTTGAAAGTGGAGAAATAGGAATCAACACATCACTATGCATTATATTTTGTCAACCATATCATAGTATCAGACACAGATATTAAAATTATAAAAACTAATATAGACACTGCGTCTATGTTAACAGATACACAAAGACCAGAGGTTCTGTCCAGTTTGGAGTTGGCGAGTTTAAGCTCTTTTTTCTTTTTTCCAAGAGCCAAGTTGAAATGAACAACTCATGTAAGGTTGATGGCATACTGGCATTGCTCAAATAAATAATCTAGTTTGAGAGGTAAACAAAAGTATTATTCTCTCAAGGCATGAACTGGAATATCAGTTATTAATCCGAGCTAATGGTATTATTCTAAGTATATTCCAAGTTGAAATGAACAACTCATGTAAGGTTGAAAGCATATTTGTATTGCTTAAAGAAATAATCTAGTTTGAGAGGTAAACAAAAGTATTATTCTTTCAAGGCATGAACTGGAATATCAGTTATTAATCCGAGCTAATGGTATTATTCTAAGTATATTTCACAATATTTCAATATAGTGGAAGATCAACCAAGGATTTTAACAGTAATGGGCACTTGATAATACGGAAATTAACAATTTGCAATCGGGAGAACATGAGGAGAGGTGCATTGAAGGGACACGGTCAGATCTAATAGCAAATAAAGCACTAAGAAGTTAAGCACGATACATAATTTACTTTATCATCAACTAAATTGTGAAGAAACCATTTTTCACCATAAATATAAACCAAAAAAGTTCAATTATCAAATAAAATCAAATGATAAATAACTATTTACCATCCTAAATTTCATAAGATCCAGATCCATTCATGTGTATAGTGAGCCTAACACAAATTTATCATCTACTATGTGAATCAATGGATGCATGATAGCAGTGCTGCACCGTAAACTATTGGGTGTTAGCACCTAACTTCAGGAACAGTGCAGAAGAGTTAACAAAACGAACCACACACTTCGTGCATATTTGTGGACAGAATTATAATCAACTATAGAATTATAATTGATAGAAGCATTGTACCCGACTGAAATCACAGCCGGTTCAATTTTCTAAATTTAGTCTTCACAACTACAAAAAAGAGAATAAATGTAGACCATCATTTGAAATCCAATATATATTATGAAGATTAAGAAAAATCAAATCACAACATATAGTCCACTGAAATGCAGTTCTCACAGCTTGGAATCACTCTGACTCGTCTTATTTAGTGTGCTTGTTAACCTTGCCATAGAGTATTGTCCGTTGATTCAGCTAGTTAATGATTGACATGCTTACTGTTTACTGGTGAATTAGATTAATCAAAAAGATTGTTATCGCGGCGCTATCTCCGCGTGGAATCTGCCTGCGATTTAGTTCCTTCCCAGAATCGCGGGAGATCGCGCTGTTTCTTCGTTAACCATCGCAGCAAACTTTCCTTCCACTATTTCCCTTCGCCCACAATTTTAATCTTTCATTCTACTAGTAAGTATGCACGTGCAACGCACGTCTCGACTAATATTACAACCATACATAACAATTATAAAAAAATACTCCCTCCATTCACAAAAATAATATGTGTTTGAATATTTTAATATAGACTACATACGGACTGAAACAAGTGAACAAACACACTAAAACATGTCTATATACATCCGATTCGCAAAACATAGTTTAAAAACCATTATGTAAACAAAAAAGAAACAAAATAAACAGAAGAGGAATTGAACTTTGTCTGGGCCTTTGCCCTTTTCTTCTCGTATCTATAAAGTTCACATGTAGTTCTCCTTCATGGTTAAAAAAATGCAGAGAAATGACTAAATAACTCATGAAAGCCCGGAACTCGTCCAACATGATCTTCAACTTCTCAGAGGACATGAAAGGATGACAATAATCTCCAACTCATGTTGGAGACGGTCTTAAATGTAATTAGTACAACAGTGCCAACCTCATGTCATGTCTTGTGAGGAACTTCTTTCATCCCTGCTTGAAGAATATGCGACCGTCGAGTGAGATGTCTTACTCGGTCCACCTTAGTATCGCCGGCCCGTGCTTCGGGGTGTCCAAAAAGAGGCAACTTCTATTGGAATTTCTGGGTGCCCCATAATGTACACACACAAAATATATTAGGTTGGCCATTCGGGGTGTCTAAACAAAAAGACCAATTGAGGAAAAGTGAAAACATACATGCCATCAGCTGTAGTTCGGCGTTAGTCCTAGTGAAGCAGTGTATGAAGGATGGCCATGTGACCCATGGTGGAGCGGCAATAGGTTGCACAAGTTAGCTATGACATAATGACAATTAGCTAATTTAACTATGTATGACAAAATACAATACTAAATGGGGAAAATACACAACAAATATGTCCCAAAAAAAGGACCAGCTACTCTTCGAACCGAGTTTCAAAAATAATTGACAACTCTGAAATTTTGAGCTAGAATACCGATTAATGGACAGATTATAGCAACACAAAAAAAAAATGCAAGTTCTAGGATAGGTGAAGAGCGGAAAGCAGGTATCTAGCTCTGAGCATAAAACTCAGTCACAAATTCCTGTGTGTGTCAGTCTAGTTTGGAACACCCTACTCTGAATTTCCATTAGAGCAAGAGCACAACTATGTTTTCACAAAAATCTTCTCAAGCTAAAATCTGCCCCTCAGAAAGCGGCAAGTAGCCAGTGGAAACACATATCATAGCTGATCAACAAACATGTTTGTCCACGAATACATTCAGGCATCAGTCCAATGACATATTGACAAAACAGAGAATGACAATACTGGTAAATGAATAGTCATCTCTCTTAGTTCCTTTCAGGCTCATCTGGTTTGACAGTGACAAATGAGCAGTTCATCAACATCAGTAATATCAAACCCATATCCATCTCATCGTCCATATGCATGAACAGGGAGCATGCCAACTTACCTCAGGGAGAGAAAAAAAATAAAGGACAAGGATGCAGGTCGAGGGGAGGTTCTAGCTGATGCTGATGGAAATGGGCTTGATCTCCTTCAGTGCAGTGGAGATGGCAGTGCCAATCCAATCACCTGCATCATCCATATTGTACACCGATGCCTACATTTTATGGAATGAGATCATATCATTGAAAAAAAACCAAATAGACTGAAGAAAGAATACAATAAGGACAGATTGTTTTTTAGGGAATATGACCCAAAACACTAATTGACAAAGAGAAAAAATTAAAACAAGAGGGTCTGAAGACTGATATATAACTAAAATCTCCGGACTAAAAGACTGAAGAATGATGCATTTGTTGTCCCAACACTTTTACATTCAGTCAAGGAAGTGTTCTGATATCTAGACACAGCAGATGGATCTAGTAGGCACTGAGTTCTAGGAACAGAATGGCAAACATATTAAAGAAAGTATTGTGCTGAAGTGGATTTTTGGAGGTAACATGTGAACACTTATTTACTAAGTTATAACTGTTTACATTTTCACATATAATATTCTATAAAGAAGTGTTATATATGTTGATTAGGTACAAACTCTATACCATGCTGCTCTTCCGATAATCTTCGGGAAGCAACCAAATTTGTAATATTTTGAAATGGTGTACATGCTTGTACGTCAATGGACCTTGCTAAATGATTGTTTGAGTTTTCCTTGCCTTCCTTCATAGATGATCGATCATGCACAAATTAAATCGAGCTGCTGCATCATAGAGTATATCATCAAAAAATTGGTACGAAATTACATGGCAACATATATGATTGGACAGAACAAGAAACTGAAAAAATTTGTAGGCATAAACAGAAAAACTTGGTGGTCGGGATTTAGGCATAAAGACACAGACTTGGTAGTCAGGATTTAGGATTTCCGCCTCCCTCCTATAGGCGAGCACCACTACTGAGGTTGCCGTTGCTGGTCTTTGCTCCTCCCCTGCGTGTCGATCTATAGCGATGGTGTCGTCGCCATGACCGTCCCTTCCGTAGATACAACTTGTCATAGCCGGATTCGTGCAGATCGAAGTCACCGTCACCGATCCGTGGAGATCGAGGTCGTGTTCACCACCTGAACAACCCATCTATGAGCTGCGTGTTTGCATTGAATCGAGGCCGCGCACCCCACCTGAACAACCCATGGCTTCTGTTCATTTAGGTGATTTGTCTGCATAATTTTTTTGTTTGTGTATGCCGTAACGCGTCCCTGGCCGCCTGTTGCGTCCCCCGCTGCCGCCGATGGTCGAGGGGTGAGGGACCCCGCCGCCGAAGATGGAGGCCGAGCCCGCTGCGTCCCGCGCCGCCGCCACTGCTCGATGGAGGAGAGGGATCACGCCGCCCGTCGACATAGACCGAGGCCGCTGCACCCCGCTCCGCTGCCGCTGCTCGAGGGAGGAGGGTCGTGAGCCACCGGGCGTGTGGGTTTTATTTTAGCGAGGGGTGGCGGCGAGGGGTGCGAGGAGGCAGGGGCGAGAAGAGATGAGATCGCGGAGAAGAAAAGAGATGCGGACGCGGATTTCACGCTGCGAGCTACAACAATCGGAGATGGAGACGGCGATCGTTCGACGGAGCGGTGTCGGCGTGCAGGGAGCCGATTTCGTTCAGTTTCCTTAGCGATCATAATCCCGTGATTGTAGGGGACGACGGGCACTGGTAGGTAGAATATTCCTCTGCTGGTGGAGTACGGTCAGTCATTGAAAATTGCTAAGTCCACACCATAGAGCTATTAGATCACTACTGGCTGTTGGATTGAAATTTGTGGGACTAATCGTGCGGTGCTAATCGGTTGTGTGGTTTTGTGGGACAATTTGTTGGGTGCATGTAAGAAAGTTCTTGTTTGATTGTTTAATAGTAGTGGAGATGTCCACAATACGTCAGTAGGTAAGAACAGTTTCTCTACCAGTTCAGATCTCAAAAAATTAGTTGAGTATGAAAAATGTAGCAGAAGGGATAACCTGAAGTAACTATTATCAACCATCAGATATATCAGCTGCCCATGATTGTGCACTGCGTAGAATGTCAACAATTGCTGTTGAAGTAATAAAATTGATGGAAGACCTCAAGTAGATCCAGCCAGGCATGAAATGCAGTTCTAGTTCACAGGAAACAAAACTGGCTCTCGTAGGCCAACTGATGTGTACAACCAAAACAGCTATCTCTATCAATCTATATAAGTACTGCTCCTATAAGTACTGATCAAGCACCTTGAACGACTTAGCATTGCTTGAGCACATGCGGACATAACTGAGGCAACAATTGATAGTGCAGTGGCTATTAATCAATGTAGAAACCGTGGCCATCCCGACCAGATGGTGAGAGCAAGAATGATCTGCAGTCAGCGACCATGTAATTCACAAACCTCACCGCTCGTATGGCTCTGCTTTGAAGCATTCAACAGCCTGAGGCCCTTAATGTACACCATGGCCATTAGCCTTGACATGGATACCAGGCCCCTTGCTGGAGTACTCCATACATTGGTGCTCATGTATCAGAATTTCGCACGATTTTGTGAGCCAGCAAGGGTATGTCAGCCAACTCGAGCAGCCTCTTCGATACAAATGAGAGTAATAGGTTGTGCCACGACAACCTCATGAGGCTGACAATCCCGGCATCCCCAGTAGGGAGTCTCCCACAAGAAGTTGTCTCCTTCTCGACATCTCTGTGCTACTCTCCGGACAACACCAGCATGCCCAGATGCTTCTCCACGCGGGACCAGTTCATGCGGTGGAGGACGATGCGGCACTGCGGCTCGTCTTGATCTGGCCAGAACTCGCCGCCTATGGGGTGGAGTGGCTCAACAAAGGTTGTGGTGCACGTGGTCCAACAGGTCGACCCCATTTCAGGCGGTGGAGGACGATATGGCATTGCTGCTCGTCTTGACCTGGCCAGAACTCGCCGCCTACGGGGAGGAGCGGCTCAACAAAGGTTGCGGTGCGCGTCGTCCAACAGGCCTACGGTGGCGCGCGCCTACGGAGAAAAGGTAGGAGGAAGGGAAGAGGATCGTACCGCCGACGGGGACGGTAAGCGACGCGGCAGGCTGACGGCCAGAGGCGAGGAAGCGTTTGTGTGGCGGATAGGTCGCGTTCGTGCTCCATAGCAGCGGCGCCGCCGCCATCTCCACCTGATCCTCTCAAACTCCCGAACCCCACAATCCCAGCCGCCAACAAGCTCATGCTCCGGATCCGTCGCCGCCATCGCGCTCTTGCACAGAACTTGGGACTCGATGTCTTTTTATATGTGCCTTCCGCTTGCGGAACAGGCAAAGGATTCTGTGTCAGAGATCCCATGGGTACGTGCTCGAGCAGAGTTCGTATCAGAGTACGTGATGGACTCCCGCAAAAAAAGTACGTGATGGACGGGGTAGAGAAGAATTAGGGAAGGCGCAGGAGGTGAGATCGGGTCGGCCCCGGCGGCTGGTGCGCCTGAGGAACCGAGGGCGAGAGCGAGAGGAGACGTGTGCTGTTTCTTTTCCGTCAAGGCCCAGCTTGACTTCCTTGGCTCATGTTCGCGTGCAAAGCCCAACATGGTGCAGGTAGCTTCTTTCAATCTAATTCGAAACAAACAGATCGATTGACCAAAGAAACTTTGACGTACCGACGAAAATTAGGGAGGAAGAAGCATTAGCCCCTTTATTATTATTAGGTAAAGAAGAATCCCGACTGTTGTTGTGGGGGTTGCTTCCTTTCCTTCTTCTCGTGATATACCTTGGTAATGCACGAGAAGAGGAGGGGAAGCAACCAACACCGATGGTTGAAATATCTGTGAGGGAGTGTCCATCATATACGGTCCAAGGAAGTAGCGACCATCACCGTCGGTCGAATATATCACCGAAAGTCAACCCGTGATGAGTAATAATGATCTGTGTGTTGAGTTCCTGTTATTTGCCGTCGATTTTTAATCTTTGACTTACGAACACAGGAAATGTCTGACGATGATATGATTCCTGAGTGCGACTACTGCGAAGACGACCAGGGTATGTGCGACAGGATGCCTTATATGCAAAACGGTAGGTACTTCACCATCATGCTGAAGGAGACTTTCGATGATTTTACGGTACGTAACGACGATAAGTATTTTTCCGTAATTATGCATGACTTGTGAATTTTGGCCTCAACGTGTAATTTTCTATTTTTTTCAATTGAAATAGTTCATCCCATGTCATGCAAGACCGTATGTCTTGGAAAAGCTCGGTTTTGAAGATAGGGAGAGAACAGAGACGAAGAGTGCTCACTTTAGGACGAAGCATGGTTTCACTTTTTAGGTTAAGCTATTTAATGCACCAAATAGCTCGCATTTCGGTTGCTGAACTTGAAGAGGATTTTGCAAGCCCTATGAATTTATGGAGGATATGCAAATCACCTTCGGTCTTCGGCCCGAAGATGAAATTGACGATAATATCGACATTTGGGTGGATGTCGAGACGCTTCCAGTTCTACCTCTTTGTGAGTTTGTCAAATAAATTTGTTAAGTAATTTATATTGTTTATTTAAAAATCATTGACGGCTTATTTCCATTGACAGCTTATTTCCATTCTTCAAAAAATGTACGGAAGATAGTAGACAGAACCTACTACACTGATGACTCTGAACTAAGTTGAGGAGAAAGATCATCTTATCTCATTTATAATTGATGTTGAGAATTTCAATATCAATTATAAAACTCCTCCACATTATGGTCAATACGTGCCACTAGTGCACGTGTTGAACTACGGTAACATCGATGGAGATGGCATGCTAAGATTTTTTACTATTACGACATCAGTGCATCTTTTGCATACATTCTTCTAAAGCTAAACTACATTGCTAACTACGTTATTATTATGTTCTTTAACAGAAAATCCCGAAGGATTGTGTGCCTCATCTGATGTTTACGAAAGGTCGCATTGATGTTATTAGATTAGGGCCAAGTCCGCCTAGGGTTCACCGCTGTTCATACAAGATTTCTCAAACCGATGAAGACATCACAATCAAAGAATGGAAAAAAGTTATGAATAATTATAGCAAGCTACTTGGAAGCAACATTGTGCGAAGCGCACGAATTGGACACAGGATAATTTCCATTCTTCATAATGGAGAGTCAGGGGCTATGTTGTTTTATGCTATTTTACTTTAGAGAGCGTAGCAGGTCCTAGCTAATACTCATGCACTAGTAGAAAACAGTGCTTTGGTCCAGGCCTGAAAAGGGCTTTAATCCCGGTTCACTCATGAACCGGGACCAAAGGGGGCATCACTCCCGGTTCGTGAGGCAAGGGTGCCGGCCGGGCCTCGGGGGCCATTGGTCCCGGTTCGTCTGACCCCTTTGGTCCCGGTTCTAGACACCAACCAGGATCAATGGGCCTCGCTCCTGGTCGGTCGGAGAAGTAAACCCTGTGGAGCCGGCAGTTTACGTGAACTTGCACTTGGAGTGCCCCAACATAGCTTGTGCCATTGGCTCTTTTTGTCATGATCTCTGTTTGGGAGATTCGACTGACTGTTGTTTCAGCCATCGTTAAGCTTCAGACATCGTGAGGATATATGGCTTTACCCTTGTGACATGTTCGACACGAAATGTACGTTGCTACAAGTTAGTACACGGTGGTTGTATGAGCAACATGTAGACACCCATGAGGCTTGACCCATCTCTGCATTTCAAATTTCAATTAACACTGTTCAGGCAATATACACACTACACACTTTCTAGTTGAAAGTGGAGAAATAGGAATCAACACATCACTATGCATTATATTTTGTCAACCATATCATAGTATCAGACACAGATATTAAAATTATAAAAACTAATATAGACACTGCGTCTATGTTAACAGATACACAAAGACCAGAGGTTCTGTCCAGTTTGGAGTTGGCGAGTTTAAGCTCTTTTTTCTTTTTTCCAAGAGCCAAGTTGAAATGAACAACTCATGTAAGGTTGATGGCATACTGGCATTGCTCAAATAAATAATCTAGTTTGAGAGGTAAACAAAAGTATTATTCTCTCAAGGCATGAACTGGAATATCAGTTATTAATCCGAGCTAATGGTATTATTCTAAGTATATTCCAAGTTGAAATGAACAACTCATGTAAGGTTGAAAGCATATTTGTATTGCTTAAAGAAATAATCTAGTTTGAGAGGTAAACAAAAGTATTATTCTTTCAAGGCATGAACTGGAATATCAGTTATTAATCCGAGCTAATGGTATTATTCTAAGTATATTTCACAATATTTCAATATAGTGGAAGATCAACCAAGGATTTTAACAGTAATGGGCACTTGATAATACGGAAATTAACAATTTGCAATCGGGAGAACATGAGGAGAGGTGCATTGAAGGGACACGGTCAGATCTAATAGCAAATAAAGCACTAAGAAGTTAAGCACGATACATAATTTACTTTATCATCAACTAAATTGTGAAGAAACCATTTTTCACCATAAATATAAACCAAAAAAGTTCAATTATCAAATAAAATCAAATGATAAATAACTATTTACCATCCTAAATTTCATAAGATCCAGATCCATTCATGTGTATAGTGAGCCTAACACAAATTTATCATCTACTATGTGAATCAATGGATGCATGATAGCAGTGCTGCACCGTAAACTATTGGGTGTTAGCACCTAACTTCAGGAACAGTGCAGAAGAGTTAACAAAACGAACCACACACTTCGTGCATATTTGTGGACAGAATTATAATCAACTATAGAATTATAATTGATAGAAGCATTGTACCCGACTGAAATCACAGCCGGTTCAATTTTCTAAATTTAGTCTTCACAACTACAAAAAAGAGAATAAATGTAGACCATCATTTGAAATCCAATATATATTATGAAGATTAAGAAAAATCAAATCACAACATATAGTCCACTGAAATGCAGTTCTCACAGCTTGGAATCACTCTGACTCGTCTTATTTAGTGTGCTTGTTAACCTTGCCATAGAGTATTGTCCGTTGATTCAGCTAGTTAATGATTGACATGCTTACTGTTTACTGGTGAATTAGATTAATCAAAAAGATTGTTATCGCGGCGCTATCTCCGCGTGGAATCTGCCTGCGATTTAGTTCCTTCCCAGAATCGCGGGAGATCGCGCTGTTTCTTCGTTAACCATCGCAGCAAACTTTCCTTCCACTATTTCCCTTCGCCCACAATTTTAATCTTTCATTCTACTAGTAAGTATGCACGTGCAACGCACGTCTCGACTAATATTACAACCATACATAACAATTATAAAAAAATACTCCCTCCATTCACAAAAATAATATGTGTTTGAATATTTTAATATAGACTACATACGGACTGAAACAAGTGAACAAACACACTAAAACATGTCTATATACATCCGATTCGCAAAACATAGTTTAAAAACCATTATGTAAACAAAAAAGAAACAAAATAAACAGAAGAGGAATTGAACTTTGTCTGGGCCTTTGCCCTTTTCTTCTCGTATCTATAAAGTTCACATGTAGTTCTCCTTCATGGTTAAAAAAATGCAGAGAAATGACTAAATAACTCATGAAAGCCCGGAACTCGTCCAACATGATCTTCAACTTCTCAGAGGACATGAAAGGATGACAATAATCTCCAACTCATGTTGGAGACGGTCTTAAATGTAATTAGTACAACAGTGCCAACCTCATGTCATGTCTTGTGAGGAACTTCTTTCATCCCTGCTTGAAGAATATGCGACCGTCGAGTGAGATGTCTTACTCGGTCCACCTTAGTATCGCCGGCCCGTGCTTCGGGGTGTCCAAAAAGAGGCAACTTCTATTGGAATTTCTGGGTGCCCCATAATGTACACACACAAAATATATTAGGTTGGCCATTCGGGGTGTCTAAACAAAAAGACCAATTGAGGAAAAGTGAAAACATACATGCCATCAGCTGTAGTTCGGCGTTAGTCCTAGTGAAGCAGTGTATGAAGGATGGCCATGTGACCCATGGTGGAGCGGCAATAGGTTGCACAAGTTAGCTATGACATAATGACAATTAGCTAATTTAACTATGTATGACAAAATACAATACTAAATGGGGAAAATACACAACAAATATGTCCCAAAAAAAGGACCAGCTACTCTTCGAACCGAGTTTCAAAAATAATTGACAACTCTGAAATTTTGAGCTAGAATACCGATTAATGGACAGATTATAGCAACACAAAAAAAAAATGCAAGTTCTAGGATAGGTGAAGAGCGGAAAGCAGGTATCTAGCTCTGAGCATAAAACTCAGTCACAAATTCCTGTGTGTGTCAGTCTAGTTTGGAACACCCTACTCTGAATTTCCATTAGAGCAAGAGCACAACTATGTTTTCACAAAAATCTTCTCAAGCTAAAATCTGCCCCTCAGAAAGCGGCAAGTAGCCAGTGGAAACACATATCATAGCTGATCAACAAACATGTTTGTCCACGAATACATTCAGGCATCAGTCCAATGACATATTGACAAAACAGAGAATGACAATACTGGTAAATGAATAGTCATCTCTCTTAGTTCCTTTCAGGCTCATCTGGTTTGACAGTGACAAATGAGCAGTTCATCAACATCAGTAATATCAAACCCATATCCATCTCATCGTCCATATGCATGAACAGGGAGCATGCCAACTTACCTCAGGGAGAGAAAAAAAATAAAGGACAAGGATGCAGGTCGAGGGGAGGTTCTAGCTGATGCTGATGGAAATGGGCTTGATCTCCTTCAGTGCAGTGGAGATGGCAGTGCCAATCCAATCACCTGCATCATCCATATTGTACACCGATGCCTACATTTTATGGAATGAGATCATATCATTGAAAAAAAACCAAATAGACTGAAGAAAGAATACAATAAGGACAGATTGTTTTTTAGGGAATATGACCCAAAACACTAATTGACAAAGAGAAAAAATTAAAACAAGAGGGTCTGAAGACTGATATATAACTAAAATCTCCGGACTAAAAGACTGAAGAATGATGCATTTGTTGTCCCAACACTTTTACATTCAGTCAAGGAAGTGTTCTGATATCTAGACACAGCAGATGGATCTAGTAGGCACTGAGTTCTAGGAACAGAATGGCAAACATATTAAAGAAAGTATTGTGCTGAAGTGGATTTTTGGAGGTAACATGTGAACACTTATTTACTAAGTTATAACTGTTTACATTTTCACATATAATATTCTATAAAGAAGTGTTATATATGTTGATTAGGTACAAACTCTATACCATGCTGCTCTTCCGATAATCTTCGGGAAGCAACCAAATTTGTAATATTTTGAAATGGTGTACATGCTTGTACGTCAATGGACCTTGCTAAATGATTGTTTGAGTTTTCCTTGCCTTCCTTCATAGATGATCGATCATGCACAAATTAAATCGAGCTGCTGCATCATAGAGTATATCATCAAAAAATTGGTACGAAATTACATGGCAACATATATGATTGGACAGAACAAGAAACTGAAAAAATTTGTAGGCATAAACAGAAAAACTTGGTGGTCGGGATTTAGGCATAAAGACACAGACTTGGTAGTCAGGATTTAGGATTTCCGCCTCCCTCCTATAGGCGAGCACCACTACTGAGGTTGCCGTTGCTGGTCTTTGCTCCTCCCCTGCGTGTCGATCTATAGCGATGGTGTCGTCGCCATGACCGTCCCTTCCGTAGATACAACTTGTCATAGCCGGATTCGTGCAGATCGAAGTCACCGTCACCGATCCGTGGAGATCGAGGTCGTGTTCACCACCTGAACAACCCATCTATGAGCTGCGTGTTTGCATTGAATCGAGGCCGCGCACCCCACCTGAACAACCCATGGCTTCTGTTCATTTAGGTGATTTGTCTGCATAATTTTTTTGTTTGTGTATGCCGTAACGCGTCCCTGGCCGCCTGTTGCGTCCCCCGCTGCCGCCGATGGTCGAGGGGTGAGGGACCCCGCCGCCGAAGATGGAGGCCGAGCCCGCTGCGTCCCGCGCCGCCGCCACTGCTCGATGGAGGAGAGGGATCACGCCGCCCGTCGACATAGACCGAGGCCGCTGCACCCCGCTCCGCTGCCGCTGCTCGAGGGAGGAGGGTCGTGAGCCACCGGGCGTGTGGGTTTTATTTTAGCGAGGGGTGGCGGCGAGGGGTGCGAGGAGGCAGGGGCGAGAAGAGATGAGATCGCGGAGAAGAAAAGAGATGCGGACGCGGATTTCACGCTGCGAGCTACAACAATCGGAGATGGAGACGGCGATCGTTCGACGGAGCGGTGTCGGCGTGCAGGGAGCCGATTTCGTTCAGTTTCCTTAGCGATCATAATCCCGTGATTGTAGGGGACGACGGGCACTGGTAGGTAGAATATTCCTCTGCTGGTGGAGTACGGTCAGTCATTGAAAATTGCTAAGTCCACACCATAGAGCTATTAGATCACTACTGGCTGTTGGATTGAAATTTGTGGGACTAATCGTGCGGTGCTAATCGGTTGTGTGGTTTTGTGGGACAATTTGTTGGGTGCATGTAAGAAAGTTCTTGTTTGATTGTTTAATAGTAGTGGAGATGTCCACAATACGTCAGTAGGTAAGAACAGTTTCTCTACCAGTTCAGATCTCAAAAAATTAGTTGAGTATGAAAAATGTAGCAGAAGGGATAACCTGAAGTAACTATTATCAACCATCAGATATATCAGCTGCCCATGATTGTGCACTGCGTAGAATGTCAACAATTGCTGTTGAAGTAATAAAATTGATGGAAGACCTCAAGTAGATCCAGCCAGGCATGAAATGCAGTTCTAGTTCACAGGAAACAAAACTGGCTCTCGTAGGCCAACTGATGTGTACAACCAAAACAGCTATCTCTATCAATCTATATAAGTACTGCTCCTATAAGTACTGATCAAGCACCTTGAACGACTTAGCATTGCTTGAGCACATGCGGACATAACTGAGGCAACAATTGATAGTGCAGTGGCTATTAATCAATGTAGAAACCGTGGCCATCCCGACCAGATGGTGAGAGCAAGAATGATCTGCAGTCAGCGACCATGTAATTCACAAACCTCACCGCTCGTATGGCTCTGCTTTGAAGCATTCAACAGCCTGAGGCCCTTAATGTACACCATGGCCATTAGCCTTGACATGGATACCAGGCCCCTTGCTGGAGTACTCCATACATTGGTGCTCATGTATCAGAATTTCGCACGATTTTGTGAGCCAGCAAGGGTATGTCAGCCAACTCGAGCAGCCTCTTCGATACAAATGAGAGTAATAGGTTGTGCCACGACAACCTCATGAGGCTGACAATCCCGGCATCCCCAGTAGGGAGTCTCCCACAAGAAGTTGTCTCCTTCTCGACATCTCTGTGCTACTCTCCGGACAACACCAGCATGCCCAGATGCTTCTCCACACGGGACCAGTTCATGCGGTGGAGGACGATGCGGCACTGCGGCTCGTCTTGATCTGGCCAGAACTCGCCGCCTATGGGGTGGAGTGGCTCAACAAAGGTTGTGGTGCACGTGGTCCAACAGATCGACCCCATTTCAGGCGGTGGAGGACGATATGGCATTGCTGCTCGTCTTGACCTGGCCAGAACTCGCCGCCTACGGGGAGGAGCGGCTCAACAAAGGTTGCGGTGCGCGTCGTCCAACAGGCCTACGGTGGCGCGCGCCTACGGAGAAAAGGTAGGAGGAAGGGAAGAGGATCGTACCGCCGACGGGGACGGTAAGCGACGCGGCAGGCTGACGGCCAGAGGCGAGGAAGCGTTTGTGTGGCGGATAGGTCGCGTTCGTGCTCCATAGCAGCGGCGCCGCCGCCATCTCCACCTGATCCTCTCAAACTCCCGAACCCCACAATCCCAGCCGCCAACAAGCTCATGCTCCGGATCCGTCGCCGCCATCGCGCTCTTGCACAGAACTTGGGACTCGATGTCTTTTTATATGTGCCTTCCGCTTGCGGAACAGGCAAAGGATTCTGTGTCAGAGATCCCATGGGTACGTGCTCGAGCAGAGTTCGTATCAGAGTACGTGATGGACTCCCGCAAAAAAAGTACGTGATGGACGGGGTAGAGAAGAATTAGGGAAGGCGCAGGAGGTGAGATCGGGTCGGCCCCGGCGGCTGGTGCGCCTGAGGAACCGAGGGCGAGAGCGAGAGGAGACGTGTGCTGTTTCTTTTCCGTCAAGGCCCAGCTTGACTTCCTTGGCTCATGTTCGCGTGCAAAGCCCAACATGGTGCAGGTAGCTTGTTTCAATCTAATTCGAAACAAACAGATCGATTGACCACAGAAACTTTGACGTACCGACGAAAATTAGGGAGGAAGAAGCATTAGCCCCTTTATTATTATTAGGTAAAGAAGAATCCCGACTGTTGTTGTGGGGGTTGCTTCCTTTCCTTCTTCTCGTGATATACCTTGGTAATGCACGAGAAGAGGAGGGGAAGCGACCAACACCGATGGTTGAAATATCTGTGAGGGAGTGTCCATCATATACGGTCCAAGGAAGTAGCGACCATCACCGTCGGTCGAATATATCACCGAAAGTCAACCCGTGATGAGTAATAATGATCTGTGTGTTGAGTTCCTGTTATTTGCCGTCGATTTTTAATCTTTGACTTACGAACACAGGAAATGTCTGACGATGATATGATTCCTGAGTGCGACTACTGCGAAGACGACCAGGGTATGTGCGACAGGATGCCTTATATGCAAAACGGTAGGTACTTCACCATCATGCTGAAGGAGACTTTCGATGATTTTACGGTACGTAACGACGATAAGTATTTTTCCGTAATTATGCATGACTTGTGAATTTTGGCCTCAACGTGTAATTTTCTATTTTTTTCAATTGAAATAGTTCATCCCATGTCATGCAAGACCGTATGTCTTGGAAAAGCTCGGTTTTGAAGATAGGGAGAGAACAGAGACGAAGAGTGCTCACTTTAGGACGAAGCATGGTTTCACTTTTTAGGTTAAGCTATTTAATGCACCAAATAGCTCGCATTTCGGTTGCTGAACTTGAAGAGGATTTTGCAAGCCCTATGAATTTAAGGAGGATATGCAAATCACCTTCGGTCTTCGGCCCGAAGATGAAATTGACGATAATATCGACATTTGGGTGGATGTCGAGACGCTTCCAGTTCTACCTCTTTGTGAGTTTGTCAAATAAATTTGTTAAGTAATTTATATTGTTTATTTAAAAATCATTGACGGCTTATTTCCATTGACAGCTTATTTCCATTCTTCAAAAAATGTACGGAAGATAGTAGACAGAACCTACTACACTGATGACTCTGAACTAAGTTGAGGAGAAAGATCATCTTATCTCATTTATAATTGATGTTGAGAATTTCAATATCAATTATAAAACTCCTCCACATTATGGTCAATACGTGCCACTAGTGCACGTGTTGAACTACGGTAACATCGATGGAGATGGCATGCTAAGATTTTTTACTATTACGACATCAGTGCATCTTTTGCATACATTCTTCTAAAGCTAAACTACATTGCTAACTACGTTATTATTATGTTCTTTAACAGAAAATCCCGAAGGATTGTGTGCCTCATCTGATGTTTACGAAAGGTCGCATTGATGTTATTAGATTAGGGCCAAGTCCGCCTAGGGTTCACCGCTGTTCATACAAGATTTCTCAAACCGATGAAGACATCACAATCAAAGAATGGAAAAAAGTTATGAATAATTATAGCAAGCTACTTGGAAGCAACATTGTGCGAAGCGCACGAATTGGACACAGGATAATTTCCATTCTTCATAATGGAGAGTCAGGGGCTATGTTGTTTTATGCTATTTTACTTTAGAGAGCGTAGCAGGTCCTAGCTAATACTCATGCACTAGTAGAAAACAGTGCTTTGGTCCAGGCCTGAAAAGGGCTTTAATCCCGGTTCACTCATGAACCGGGACCAAAGGGGGCATCACTCCCGGTTCGTGAGGCAAGGGTGCCGGCCGGGCCTCGGGGGCCATTGGTCCCGGTTCGTCTGACCCCTTTGGTCCCGGTTCTAGACACCAACCAGGATCAATGGGCCTCGCTCCTGGCCCACAACCTTTAGTCCCGGTTGGTGGCTGGAACCGGGACCAAAGGTTGTCCTTTAGTCCCGGTTTTGGTCACAAACCGGGACTAAAGAGAGGCCTATATATACCCCCTGCCCGCTCACTGCTCTGTTCTCACTCTGTTTTTTTGCCCTCCTATGCACATGAGGTGTGTGTTGCTCTAGCTCACCTACTATGCATATGAGGTGTTCGATGAAATGCCCGAGCCACACTACTTAAGCTTTCTTCTCTCCAAGCTCGACCTCCATGCTCCATTTTCC
This sequence comes from Thinopyrum elongatum, assembly GCA_011799875.1. NCBI lineage: Eukaryota > Viridiplantae > Streptophyta > Magnoliopsida > Poales > Poaceae > Thinopyrum > Thinopyrum elongatum. Next base: position 27,912,942 of record CM022299.1, on the reverse strand, counting down.
TCAAGATTTGTCTAGGTTTGGCGGTTCGTCACGTCCCGTCCCCATCCTCACCGCCGTCAATCACCCACGCCGATCTCGTCGCCGGCACCACCGTGGTGAGACTCTTGTTCTTATCTTCTTTCTAAAAGAAAAAAATTCTTACTTGTATGATTTTGATAGATACTTGTATAATTTTCTTACTTTTATTATTGTTTGTTATTATATAGTGCGATGGTTTTGGTATCCACCCCCGTCGGTCCTCATCCTGTCTATGATTCAGATGTGGTATATATTATCTTTTATAACTATTTGGTTCATTTAGTGTTTATGACAATTATGACGACCAACGTGACATAGATGTTTTTATCTAGGAGGTATGTGAACCAGAAATTCAAACCGACCCTCTTGTCGAGAGGTTAAATTTAGTTGAAAAAGAAAACGATTACTTGAAGAAAAAATTGAAAAGAATTGAGGAGGAGAAGATGGAATTGGAGTTGGATGTTGCAGATATCGTCGATGATCACAAGATCAAGATGGATAAAATTCATTTGAAGATTAGAAAGATGAAAAAATATGCCATTCATACCGAGGCTTGGTATCATTATGCCGTTGGATTAATTGTTACCTTAGTTGCGATTATGATCGCATTTATTGTTGCATTGAAATGTTTTACATAATTTCAATGTATGGTTTAATTAGATGCTCTAGAGAGCTATATGTTGTTCAATGAGAACTATGTATGAACTTTATGTATTTATTTTTTCAGTAATAACATTTGATCACTACTGTACTTTGGTTTTAATGTGATGATGAACTTCTATTAATTTGGTCAGTTCTGTATTAATGATGTTCTGTAATGGTTTTGAACACACTTAATTATATATAATGCATGCAGATGAACCGGCAATGGATGTACGGTGACAGACGCACCTCCGAGTACATTAAGGGTGTGCATAATTTTCTCGAAGTGGCTGAGGCAAACAAGCAGAATGGTTTTATGTGTTGTCCATGCCCTATATGTGGGAATACGAAGTCTTACTCTGATCGGAAATTCCTTCACACCCACCTGCTTATGAAGGGTTTCATGCCACACTATATTGTTTGGACCAAGCACGGAGAAAGAGGGGTTATGATGGAAGACAACAAAGAAGAAGAGGATGATGACAACTATATGCCCCCTGAATACGGTGATGCTGCAACGGGGCAGATCAAGAGGAACCAGATGATGTGCCCGATGATGATCTTCGCCGGGTCATTGTTGATGCAAAGAGACAATGCGAAAGTGAAAAGGAGAAGTTGAAGTTCGATCGCATGTTAGAGAATCACAAAAAAGGGTTGTACCCAAATTGCAAAGATGGCAACACAAAGCTCGGTACCACACTAGAATTGCTGCAGTGGAAGGCAGACAATGGTGTATCTGACAACGGATTTGATAAGCTACTGAAAATATTGAAGAAGAAGCTTCCAAAGGATAACGAATTGCCCGACAGTACGTACGGAGCAAAGAAGGTTCTATGCCCTCTAGGATTGGAGGTGCAGAAGATACATGCATGCCCTAATGACTGCATCCTCTACCGCGGTGCGTACGAGGATTTGAACGCATGCCAGGTATGCGGTGCATTGCGGTATAAGATCAGACGAGATAACCCTGGTGATGTTGAGGGCGAGCAGCCCAGGAAGAGGGTTCCTGCCAAGGTGACATGGTATGCTCCTATAATTCCACGGTTGAAACGTCTGTTCAGAAATAAAGAACATGCCAAGTTGATACGATGGCACAAAGAGGACCGTAAGAAAGACGGGAAGTTGAGAGCACCCGCTGACGGGTCGCAGTGGAGAAAAATTGAGAGAAAGTGGGGGGACTTTGCAGGTGACGCAAGGAATGTATGGTTTGATTTAAGCGCAGATGGCATTAATCCTTTTGGGGAGCAGAGCGCCCTGTTACTATACCTTGGAAACAGGGCTGTACCAAAGAGTCAGGTTTCGATCATGTGGAACTGTTGGTTATGGGCCCACCGTGTGGTTTAAAAGTAGGAAGGGCTGTGATATTTTGCACGGTTATGATAGCAAGACATGTCAGAGGATAGCTTGTCAGCATTTTGGCAACAATGTAGGTACCAAGGGCGAGGGACGAAGAGAACCATTTTCCTGCTCGTTAAGACGAGGCGGACCAATAGGCAAAGTTCTCGTCCATCGGTGGTTACCGGAATGTCATCAACAATAGTAACAGGGTCTTATTGACATTGTTGTACATCGAGGTGTTTACATAAGCAGGGAAGTATTCCTGTTTTGTGTTGGAGGGAAGGCAATAATGTTGTCGATGATAACACAAATCCTCGAGGGGCAAGGGTGGTATTTCTGATCATGAATTTGATTAATATCCTGGAAGAGCTCATAATGTTGATGATGATCACGACACAATTGTCGAGGGATTTCATGAAGATGTAATCGATCGGCGATGACATCAAGTCAAAGGAATGATGAAGCGAAAGGTTATTGGAACCACGGTGATGTCGCTGAACTACGTCGGTATTTCTCCAAAGAGGAAGGGATGATGCAGCACAGCTACGGTAGGTATTTCCCTCAGTTATGAAACTAAGGTATCAATCCAGTAGGAGAACCAAGCAACACTATGTAAACGGTACCAGCACACAAAGAACAAATACTTGCACGATTAGGAGGGGTTGTCAATCCCTGTACGGGTAACGGTGCCAGAAATTGTGAAGTTGACGGGATAAAAATTGTGTAGATTGGATAAATAGATCTCGATAAAACGCGAAATAAAAGATGCAAATAAAAAGTGCAGCAAGGTATTTTTGGGGTTTTGGAATAATAGATCTGGAAATAAAAGTGGCAAATAATAGATCGGAAAGCCAATATGATGAAGAATAGACCCGGGGGCCGTTGATTTCACTAGTGGCTTCTCTCAAGAAAATAGCATAGGGTGGGTAAACAAATTACTGTTGGGAAATTGATAGAACCTCAAATAATTATGACGATATCCACGCAATGATCATTATATAGGCATCACGTCCAAGATCAGTAGACCGACTCCTGCCTGCATCTACTACTATTACTCCACACATCGACCGCTATCCAGCATGCATCTAGTGTATTAAGTTCATGGGGAAATAGAGTAATGCAATAAGAGCGATGACATGATGTAGACGAGATCTATTCATGTAGGAATAGCCCCCATCTTGTTATCCTTAATAGCAACGATACATGGGTGTCTTGCTGCCCCTTCTGTCACTGGGAAAGAACACCACACAATCGAACCCATCACAAAGACCTCTTCCCATGGCAAAAAAATCAATCTAGTTGGCCTAACTAAACCAAAGATTCAAAGAAGAAATACGAGGCTATAAGTAATCATGCATAAAAGAGATCAAAGAACTCAAATAACTTTCATGGATATAGATCTGATCATAAACTCAAAGTTCATCCGATCCCAACAAACACACCGCAAAAAGAGTTACGTCAAATAGATCTCCAAGAGACCATTGTATTGAGAATAAAAAACAGAGAATAAGCCATCTAGCTACTGCCTACGGACCCGTAGGTCTACAATGAACTACTCAAGCATCATCAGAGAGGCACCAATGAGGATGATGAACCCCTCCGTGATGGTGTCTAGATTGGATCTCATGGTTCGGGAACTTGCGGCGGCTGGAATTGTGTTTCGTCGACACCCCTAGGGTTTCTAGAATATTAGGGTATTTATAGGGCGAAGAGGGGTGCGGGAGGCCACCGAGGTGGGCACAACCCACCTGGGGCGCGCCCAGGTGGGTTGTGCTCCCCTCGGAGCCCCCCTCTGGTACTTCTTTGGTCCAACAGGTGTCTTCTGGTCCAGAAAAATTCTCCAAAAAGTTTCGATGCGTTTGGACTCCGTTTGGTATTGATTTTCTGCGAAGTAAAAAACAAGCAAAAAAATAGCAACTGGCACTAGGCACTATGTCAATAGGTTAGTCCCAAAAAATGATATAAAGTTGCTATAAAATGATTGTAAAACATCAAAAAATGATAATATAACAGCATGGAACAAGCAAAAATTATAGATAACTTGGAGACGTATCAGCATCCCCAAGCTTAATTCCTACTCGTCCTGGAGTAGGTAAATGATAAAAACATAATTTTTGATGTGGAATGCTGCCTAACATGTTCATCACATATTCTTTTCTTTGTAGCATGGACATATGGACTTTTATATGATTCAAAGCAATAGTCTAGTTTTGACATGAAGATTTCAATACTCAAGCATATCAACAAGCAACCATGTCTTTCAAAATATCAACACTAAAGAAAGTTATCCCTAGCCCATCATGCTCAACCATTGATCCATTCATGAAACACACTCGCATATTAGCTATAACCAATGCTCAAGTACGATCATAGTGCCCCTTAGTTGGTGCTTTATAAGAGAAGATGAAGACTCAAATAAAAATAAAAATTGCATAAAGTAAATAGATAGGCCCTTCGTAGAGGGAAGTAGGGATTTGTAGAGGTGCCAGAGCTCAAAGCTTAAATTAAGAGATAAATTTTTTTGAGAGGCATACTTTTCCCGTCAATGAAACGACCGAGTAATTCCCAACACTTTCCATGCTAGATATATCATAGGTGGTTCCCAAACAGAAAATAAAGTTTATTCCTTTTTCCATCATTCTCTCACTTTCCATGTCTAGCCGTATCCACGGGTGCCCTCCATACCAACACTTTCCAAGGAATTTATTATTTGATAACATAAAGTAAATTTATTTTTCATTTCGGGACTGTGCATCCCTATTACCGCCGCACTCTCGTGCAATGACAAGTGAATAAACACTCATCTTGAGAATAACATATCTAGCATGGAAAATATTGGCCACCCACTGCCGCTTCATGAGCGGTACGAGCACACAAAAAGGAAATTTATTTTGAAAATTAGAGATGGCACATACAAATTTGCTTAGAACGGCACGAAAATACCGCATATAGGTAGGTATGGTGGACTCATATGGCAAAACTGGGTTTAAAGATTTAAGCGCACCTGGCCCATGACTCTATGTATTTATAACCTTCCTCCTTGGCTGTGCATGAAGGGGAAGTTCATTATGATGCCAGTTCTCATCCAAGGCCCTAAGCAACCCGGCAACGACATTGATCTGTACCTAAGGCCATTAGTTGAAGAACTTTTACGGCTGTGGAATGGAAAAGGTGTACGTGTGTGGGATGAGCAAGACCAGCAGGAATTTGACCTACATGCGTTGCTATTTGTAACCATCAATGATTGGCCTGCTCTCAGTAACCTTTCAGGACAGAGAAACAAGGGATACTACGCATGCACGCACTGTTTAGATGACACCGAAAGTATATATTTGGACAAATGCAGGAAGAATGTGTACCTGGGGCATCGTCGATTTCTTCCGACCAACCATCAATGTCGAAAGAAAGACAAGCATTTCAAAGGCGAGGCAGATCACCGGAAGAAGCCCGCTGTTCGTACTGGTAATCACATACTTGCTATGGTCAATGATTTACAAGTAATCTTTGGAAAGGGTCTCGGCGGACTATCTGTTCCGAATGACGCTGAGGGATGCGCACCCATGTGGAAGAAGAAATCTATATTTTGGGACCTACCCTATTGGAAAGACCTGATGTACGTGACGAAGAATCTTTGCATGAACCTGCTAGGCTTCTTGGGCGTGTATGGGAAGACAAAAGATACACCGGAGGCACAGGAGGACCAGCAACGTGTGCACGAAAAAGACGGCATGCCTCCAAAGCAGTATGAAGGTCCTGCCAGCTACGCTCTTACCAAAGAAGAGAAGGAAATCTTCTTTGAATGCCTGCTCAGTATGAAGGTCCCGTCTGGCTTCTCATCCAATATAAAGGGAATAATAAATATCCCGGAGAAAAAGTTCCAGAACCCAAAGTCTCATGACTGCCACGTGATTATGATGCAACTGCTTCCGGTTGCATTGAGGGGGCTTCTACCAGAAAACGTTCGACAAGCCATTGTGAAGCTATGTGCATTCCTCAATGCAATCTCTCAGAAGGTGATCGATCCAGAAATCCTACCAAGGTTAAGGAGTGATTTGGCGCAATGTCTTGTTAGTTTCGAGCTGGTGTTCCCACCATCCTTCTTCAACATCATGACGCACGTCCTAGTTCATCTAGTCGACGAGATTGACATTCTGGGCCCTGTATTTCTACACAATATGTTCCCCTTTGAGAGGTTCATGGGAGTCTTAAAGAAATATGTTCGTAACCGTGCTAGGCCAGAAGGAAGCATCTCCACGGGTCATCAAACAGAGGAGGTCATTGGGTTTTGTGTTGACTTCATTCCTGACCTTAAGAAGATTGGTCTCCCTCAATCGCGGTATGAGGGGAGACTGACTGGAAAAGGCACGCTAGGAGCGGACTCAATAATATGTAGGGACGGGCATTCTTGGTCTCAAGCACACTACACAGTTCTACAGAATTCTACCTTGGTGACCCCGTATGTCAATGAACACAAGAATATTCTGCGCTCCAAACACCCGGAGCAGTGTGATGACTGGATTACATGTGAACACATCAGGACTTTCGGCAGTTGGTTGCAAACACGTCTCATGGGTGACAACACTGTTTCTGATGAGCTGTACTCGTTGGCCAGGGGACCATCTTCGACTGTATTGACTTACAAAGGGTACGAGATAAATGGGAATACATTTTACACGATCGCCCAAGATCAAAAGAGCACCAACCAAAACAGGTGTCCGCTTTGATGCAGCAACAAAGAGGGAAAAGGACACATATTATGGTTACATAGTGGACATATGGGAACTTGACTATGGACATGATTTTAAGGTCCCTTTGTTTCAGTGCAAATGGGTCAATCTGTCAGGAGGCGGGGTACAGGTAGACCCACAGTACGGAATGACAACAGTGGATCTGAACAATCTTGGGTACATAGATGAACCATTCGTCCTAGCCAATGATGTGGCGCAGGTTTTCTATGTGAAGGACATGTCTACCAAACCGAGAAAAAGAAAAGATAAGGAAGCGAATACATCATACGATGAGCCAAAGCGCCACATAGTTCTTTCAGGAAAAAGAGACATCGTGGGAGTGGAGGGCAAGACAGACATGTATGAAGATTATGAAAAGTTTCATGAAATTCCTCCCTTCAAAGTCAAGGCTGACCCAAGCACCCTGTTAAACGATGAAGATTATCCATGGTTACAGCGCAATAAGCAAAGGACACAAGCAAGGAAAAAGTGAAGACTTTCTCTCCAAAACTATTATGATGCCTTTGATCTAGAATATCACTGCGGTTACATGTGAAGAAATGAAGTGCCTTTTGTAACAGATGAGTTTTCGTCCGAAACCCCGATACTTCGAAAGAGATTGTCCATTTTGTACACGAAGTGCATCCAGCTTTTGCCCTAACCCTCTCAACTTTTTAGCGCATGCTATGTGGGTGAAATGATGATACCATGCCAACTTTCAACCTTTTCAGAGTTCATTTGTAGTGCTTTTCAATTTCAGGGTCATTTAGCTTAAAAAAATCAGTAAATGCATGAAAAATACCAAATGAAGTCAGAAAGGGTTGAAAATTGATGATGTGGCTTTGAATGGTGCATTTTGAACTTACAAAAAGTCTGGAGTTCAAATAAGTTCAAAAAAAATGAAATCCCTTTGTAACAGATGAGTTTTCGTCCGAAACACTGATACTTCGAAAGAGATTGTCCATTTTGTACACGAACTGCATCCAGCTTTTTCCGTAACCCTCTCAACATTTTAGCACATGCTATGTGGGCGAAATAATGATACATTGCCAACCGTCAACCTTTTCAGAGTTCATTTGAAGTGCTTTTCAATTTCAGGGTCATTTAGCTCAAAGAATGAACTAATAGCAAAAAGAATGAACTAGAAAACTTTTATGAAACTCTAAGAGCAAAAAGAATGAACTAAAAAAATCAATTAAAATATTCTGTTAGGATCAACTAAAACAAAACTTGTAACACCCCTAGTGGTTAGCCACAGTAATCCCATTTTGATAATGCCATGTCATCATGTTTAACAGTGCATGATCATCATTAGCATTATATTGCATTTCAATTCCTAACTCAAAATTCAAATTTAAATGAAAGTGGAATATAAAAGTTGTCCAACATAAGAACTAAAATGTTCAATAAATAGTAGATAAATCAGAGGCTATGTTAAAATTGTAAACAACATTATTAAAATTGGATAAGTGACTCAAACAACTTAAAACAGTGGCTGAAAATAACATTTAGTAACCTTTTAATTTATTTAAAACAAATATGAAATGATGTTTTGCCCAAACTAATTTTAGGTGTTAGGGAATAAAGCACTGGTATTTGTGGACTAGGTCTCCCTTTTTACAAAAATCATTTGGGGCCTAAACAATTAACAGAATAGAAAAGAAAAGAAACAGAAAAGGGAAAAAAAGGAAAAGAAGCCCACTGTGCCGGACCGCAAGTGCACAGTGGCGGCCCAGCCCAGCTAGCCCCCCTTCCCCTACCCCGTGACGCCGTAGGCGCGCTGTCGAGCAGCTAGCGCGCGCGCGCCCGGCCCCCCTCGCCCCTCTCCGTGCGGTCGACAGCGGCCTCGCCTCGCCGGGGAGGTTAAGTGCACCCCCGCTGACCCCCTGGTTCCCCCTTCGCCATTCTCTCCCTCTCTCCCTCGTCTGCCCACCGCGGCAGAACGCGGCCATGGCTCCGCCGCCATAAAACACGCAGACACCGTGCCCCGTTCGCCTCGCCGTGCTGTCCATCGTCCTCCCCGGCCTCGTCTATGCCTCGGCCTCGACTGGAGGGAGCGCGGAGCCACCGCAGTGCCTCCTCGAGCCCTCCTTCCTCCTCGGATCGCTGCCGCACGCCGTCATCGATTCACTCCGGAAAGCCCTCCCCGAGCTCGCTTACGCACACCTACAGGCCCTACGTGAGCACCCCATCCTTCTTCCCCTCTCCATGCGCTCTCCTCTGCACCGTACGCGCCGTTCCCCTCGTGCCCGAACGCGCCGCCGCCTGGCCTCGTCGCCGGCGTGGCCTCGGCGACCATAGGGCCCCGTGCGTGCCACCACCGCACACACCGCGTCGTGTAGACGCCGTAGCCACTTTGCGCTGCTCATTTACCCCACCGTAGCCCCGATTCCGTCGCACGCTCGAATCACCTCGCCGCCGGCGAGCTCGTGGCACTCAACTCCGGTCACCACAGCTCCTAGCTCCGCCACCATTCGACGCGCGACGTCGAGCCGCGTCGAACGCGCCCAACCCCAGCCTCTTAGACCCCCTGTGGGTGAATCCCGAACCCATCCCGACGCTGCTCCGCCGCGAACACGGTCGCCGGCGTGATTCCGGCGAGTCGCCGGCCGTTGCCGACGTGGCGCCGTGGGCCCCGCCCCTGTGTGGCTGACGCTGGGCCCCGCGGGGCCAGTTGACTGGTCAGCTCTGCTGACTGGGCACAGTGGCCCACTGGCGTGTGGGTCCCGCTCGCTTAAATCAATTTTAAAAATAAATAAAACTGATAATTAGTTAATTAATTAATTAGTATATTAATCAGTCACTGACGTCTGGGCCCCACCTGCTAATTAGGTTAATTAAATTAGACTAACTCTGGTTATTAACTGAGTCACTCACATGTGGGTCCCACTGGACCCACAGGTCAGGTTTGACTCTGGACAGCGGGGTTTGACCTGCTGACATCATCAATGCGTCATGCTGACGTCACCCTGCTATTGTTTTGGATAATTCGAATTTAAATAATTAAATAAATTCCTGAAAATCAATAAAACTTTAGAAAATCATATCTTTTAATACGTAACTCCGATCGAAAAACTTTATACATGAAAATTGCTCAGAACGACGAGAAGAATCCGAAAACGCGGTCCGTTCGTCCGTCACACGTCCCTAACTATCCGAACATGCAACCGTTCCCCTCCGGTCATCTGTCTGACAAATGTCCGCAGACAGGAAAACATTCCCGGATGAATCCCACCTTCGCCAGTATCACCCGGCACTGCGTTAGATCACCTCCGTCACCGCGTATTGCCATGTTATGCTTTGTGCTGCACTTGTTCGCTGTGTATTTATACTGTTGCCTCCCCCTCTTCTCTCTCGGTAGCCCCCGACACCGACGTCGTCCCCGACACCGACGCAGCTCCGGAGCCCGAAGACAGCATTGACAACCTTGCCCTTGCCGCCGAGCAACCAGGCAAGCCCCCCCCCTTTGATCATCCCGATATCGCCCATTCTATTTCTCATGCTTGCATTAGAATTGCTACTGCTGCTGCTTTACCTATTCTGATGCATAGCCTGTTCATTGTAACCTGCTGTTGATAATTACCTGCATATCCTAAACTGCTTAGTATAGGCTGGGTAGAGACCTATCAGTGACCCCACTTATCCCGACTGCCGCGCTGGATCGTCGGAAGACCTGATCAACGGGATTGAAGACCAGGCCCCGACACCGCACATCACCCCCCTTAGTTGTAACGACACTGCAGCGTTACTATAGAGTGCCGAGGGTGAAACCTCATGTAGCACTTCTGATGTGAACTCTGTAGAGTAGCTATTCGGTCGTGGACATCGAGGGTGATTCCTCCTTCACCGCTTCCGATAACGACGCTGTCATACAATACCTCAAGTGTGGACCCAGTGAGGGTGATTCCTCCGAGTTCACCTTGACGGAGACATCGAGTAGGAATCCAACGAGGGTGATACCTCGGATTCCCCTGATGTTATGGACACACGGATACTTGGACTTTACACTGTTACTTAGAAAGGCGGGTCGGCCCTCAGGGGTACCCGCGTGCGCCTGAGAGGCGAGTGTTGTGAAGACGGGTGCCAGTGTGGTGCCCGAGTGGTGAATACGAGGCGCGGCCGGGCATTCTTAACCCTTGCGGCAAGTCCTCGAGACGGGGCGACAGGGTCACATCTTTCGTGAGTCTCTGCTCGTTATCGCAAGCCCCTATTCCTAATGATTTGGATATTTAATCCGAACAGGCCTCTGGCCTGATAGCACTAACCATCACGTGGGCATAGTATGGGCGTTCTGCATCGTAGCATCAGCCGAAAGCTTTGTCAGACATCCAGTTCAGCATTGTGGCCGGGTCGGATCGTGCCGTTGGCGCTGGTATCCACCCTGCTCACAACGACCCGGAGGGCGAGGGGCGACGGCCAAGACCCCCTTGCGCTTAGGATGTAGACCGGCGGGGACCTCTCTGCTGAGCTGTAGGTAGGGTTGTGATGTGTCGTTTGGCCGAGGCCGGGCATGACCCAGGAAAGTGTGTCCGGCCGGAGTTAATCGAGCGTGTTGGGTTAGTTGGTGCACCCCTGCAGGGAAGAAAACTTCTATTGATAGCCGGTCCTACGGTAAAGGACACTCGGAGTTGTATCCTGATTGATACAATTTAGAACTGGATACTTGGATACTATGGCTCTGGGATTGCTTCTCGCAGGGAGTCGAGAAGGGATCTCAGGACGAGGTTGATGACTGTATGGCTCTGGGATTGCTTTCTCGCAGGGAGTCGAGAAAGGATCTCTGGGTGAGGATGAGACTTAATGATACTACTACATTATATTGTATTGTGCTACTCTCTTCTATTGCTGCAAGACCTCTGAAGATGCTAGTCTTCGATAGGACTAGGCCTTCTCTCTATTCTTGCATTTCTGCAGCCCAGTCCACATATACAGCCTCTCATTGAAAATGTTGCATATGTAGTGTAGATCCTTGCTTGCTGAGTACTTCTGAGTACTCACGGTTGCTTTGTTTTCCTTTTCTCCCCATATCAGCTTGTCGTAACAAGATGACGGAGCCCCTGTGACAGCTGCCCTGTCGTCGATCGTCCACTACTACCACCTAGAGAATGGATACTACTACGAGTTGACTGACGACCAGGAGTAGGATCGGAGGGTCCCAGGCAGGAGGCCTTCGCCTTTCGATCGTAGTGTTTTATTTTGCCCCGCCTTTCTAAAGGCCTTTCTGTGCTTTCTTTTATATCTGTACTCAGATATCTGATGCTTCCGCTGACGCTTGTTCGCAAGCTTATGTATTCGAGCCCTCGAGGCCCCTGGCTTGTAATATAAAGCTTGTATGACTTTATTTATGTTTTAGAGTTGTGTTGTGATATCTTCCCGTGAGTCCTTAGGCTTGATCGTGTGCATTTGCGTGTATGATTAGTGCACGATCGGGCCGAGGGCGTCACAAAACTATAATATTCTTCAATAGAAAAAGAATAAACTAAAAAGCTTTTATAAAACTCTAATATCAAAAAATTTATAAAGAATTTATAAAAAATTTATAAAGAATCAACTAGAAAACTAAAATTATAAAAAATTTATGCAACTAAAATTATCAAATAATTTTTTGTTCAAAACATTAATAGCAAAAAGAATTTTCATAAAGAATTTTTTTGGTAGAAACTTTAATAGCAAACTAAAATAACAAAATCTGTTTTTGAATATAATGATAAAACATAGTAATATTAAATAGTAGGAAAAAGAATCACTCAAAAATCTATTTTTATAGCAAAGTTATTCACAAACTAGTGATTCACACAAATTTCAAAGAATTCAAATTTAAACTATTCAAATTTGAAAACTAATGGCACTAACAGAAAGTTATAATTTTTGTGACCTAACAGCATAAAGAATTAAAAAAATAAAGCAAAAAACAAAAGAAAATAAATAATGCAAAAAACAAAACAAAAAAACTGGAAAAAATTTAAAAAAATAACGCCTACTGGGCCACCACGGCCAGAGTACGACTAGAAACCCAACCAGCAAGTTGCGCCAGGATTGAGGCCTGCAGAAGGCCCAGTAGACCCACAGGCAGATACAGAGTGGTTAGGCCCGTAAGCCTGCTTTAGAGAAGAGCTCGAAATCTCAGGCGCACCGCACTTTATAAACAGGTGCGGCACTCTCTCAACTAGCGAGGTGGGACTAAACTCCCACCACGCCGCTGTGCAAGGCCATTGGTCCCGGTTGGTGGCACGAACAGGGACCAATGCCCACCTTTGGTGCCGGTTCGTGGCACCAACCAGGACCAATGCCACCCTTTGGTCCCGGTTTGTGCCACCAACCGGGACCAAAGGTCTCTGCTTCCTGCCCTTTGGGCTGACGAAAAGAGACCATTGGTCCCGGTTGGTGCCACGAACCGGGACTAAAGGGGGGCATTGGTCCCGGTTGGTGCCACGAACCGGGACCAATGCTTCGTGTATATAAGCAGCACTTGTGAAAATTTCCGTTCAGTTCTTCGATCCTGCGCTCTCCCCCCCGACGGCGCCGATGGACACCTCGACGCCGCCAGGCCGCCGGACCGCATCGTCGCCTCCCCGAGCCCGCCGTCCTCGTCGCCGGCATCCCCAAGCCCGCCATCCTTGTCCCCGTCCCTGTCGCCTCCCCGAGCCCGCCGTCCTCGTCCCCGTCGCCGCGTGCCGCCCCGAGCCCGCCGTCCTCGTCCCCGTCGCCGCGTGCCGTCTAGAGCCCGCCATCCTCGTCGCTAGCCTCCAGCCATCGCCGCCCCCCAGTGAGCCCCCCCCCTTTCCCATGGTCCCCTACTCCCCATTTTCGCGTGCCCCCAGCCCGGCCTTGCTCTTCCACTGCTCCATGGTCGCCGCCGGCCCCGACGCATTGAAGAGCAGCAGCAATGCCGTGAAGGAGAGGAGAAGGAGTGGACAGTGAAGAGCAGCAGCAGCAGCGCCCCCCCCCCCTTTCTGAATTTTCTGAACTTTATTTCTTAATTTTTTACAGTGATGAATAGTGCATAGAAGGTGTTTGATGAAATGCTAGATGGCTTTGGGCATTTTTGAAATTTCTGAATTTTTTTGTGGTGAGGTACTGATGCAAGACAAAGGTGATGGCAAAATTTCAGAATTTTTGGAGTGGTTTAGAATAGGTTTTCAGCAGGGAATTTGAATCTGGTTCATATTTCATTTGAACGGAATTTGAAAATTTTGAACTATGGATCAGAAGGTTTTTGGTGAAATGGAGTGTGGGTACTGTCATGAAGTTGGAGTAATTTTTTAGCAAGGAAAAATAGGGTTGTAGTTCAATGCAAAGATTGGACCAAAATTGAAAAATGGAAGTTGTGCTCAAAATTTTCAAATGACCAAAGTCGGTTTTTGCATAAAAATGATCTATAGGCATCAGAGGACTTCTCAAAAAATTTGTGGCATTTGAAAAGAATTATTTGAAATAGTTCTAGTGCAACAGGGTCATTCAAGAGTTTGAAAATACTAATAAAAGAATTTTTTGAGGCCAAATCATTATAAGAATAATTACTACTGATGTTTTTGTTCATAGCATTTTTTTTCAATGTATGTATGAATGTATGGATGGATATAGAAATTGTTCATATATGATGTTTTTTTTGTTCATAGATTTTTTTTGGTCATAGCAATTTTTTTCCATGTATGTATGTATTTTTTTTTTGTAGATGTGCTCTATTTTTTCAGATGAGATGAAATGAGATGAGATGAGATGTCCATTTGTTGTATAAACATAACCCCGATAACTTCAATTCCCCTCGAGCTTATATTTTTGTGAGCATACAAATTTTTGTTACTTGTATGTGTTTGATCACCGCGGGCTTATATACTTGATTCGACTATGGAGTGAATAATTAGTCGAGTCCAACATCAATATTAGTGAATGATTTCATATTGTTGGGCACCGCGGATAGTTGCGAGAGGAGTTTTTCCTTTGATTTTGAGGCATATGATCTAGATAATGTCAATTGCCTCATATCGCGAACATAGTTATATTGGACAATTGATCTTCATATAAATGAAGCATAAAAGTTTAGCAAACAGTTTAGCAATCACTTAGAAATTTTCATGTTGTAGGAGTACATGTAAAAAATTTCAGAGTTGTTCATTCACTTAGAAATTTTCATGTTGTTCATTGACTTAGACATGAGGGGGGACATCGATCAACCCCCTCTCGCCCGACCAACTCTCGAGTCCACCCAAACCGGGACTGAAAAAGCGTTGTCAAGGCCACCCCAAACACTAGAAGAGTTGTCGACGCCACCCAAATTTACCAAGTTAAAAGAGCGTTGTCGAGGCCACCCCAAACCCTAGACGAAGAAAGAGCATTGTCGATCTACCCCCTCCCGCCCCTACCCGTAATTGTTATGTTCATTGTTGTCATTAGCTAGGTATATGTTTGTGCATATGATTCCTTGTTGTGATTAGCTAGCTAGGTCTATGTTTGCCACTAATATATCCATCTCTCATGTTTGTATATTGCCATGTTGTAATATTTGCAGAAACCATGGACCGGGACTTAGAACAAGAAGAGTTGTTGGGGGACATAATCCGCGACGGACGTGATGTCTTGTTGTTTCTCAACGACACTGATGGTCTGGAAGGAGAGGATGACGGCTCCGGTGATTGAACAATGGAGGAGGAAGGACATGATCATGACGGCTCCGGTGACCGAATGGCGGAGGAAGAAGGAGACCATGATGACGGCACCGGTGACCGAACGGAGGAGGGAGCTGTTGCAAAGTCCGGTGAGGTATATATATGAATTAAGCCTGTGCTGACTAATTGATGCATTAATTGTTTTGGTATGTACATATATTAGCGCTTCTTTCTTCTTTTATAGCCCTCCGGATCGAGCCAAACTTCCGTAATGAGACGAGGCCTGAAGAAAAGGTTGCGCCAGGATGAAAGGTTCACGATCACAGCACTCGCGGACGATGGCCTACCGATTGAACCCTAGCGGACCAAGGACGCATTTGTTGCTCAGTGCGGATCTATTGTTAGGGACAACATCCCAATCAGCATCCAGAAATGGAATAAGCCTAAGGACGACCCTGAAGTTTCTTATGTCAACGATAGACAGAAAGCTGATCTTTGGACCGCGCTGAAGGCAAATTTCACCCTACCGCCAGAGGAAGATCCAAATAACCCAGTTATAGAGCCAAAGGTCAAGGCGTGTGCTCTTAAGAAGATGGCAGATCTATTCAGGAGGTGGAAGAAAGAGTTGAACACATAGTTTGTCGACAAAGGGAAGACTCCAGAATTCACCGGCCGATGTGAGAAGATAAGAGATCACTGGCCCGCATTTGTGGCCTACAAGACATCGGAGAAGGGTAAGAAAATGTCAGAGACAAACAAGAAAAATGCTGCAAAGAAGCAGTATCACCATCACACGGGGTCAGGTGGCTACCTCAAAGCCCGGCCGTTGTGGGACAAAGCTGAGAAAGACCTGCTTGCTAAAGGGGTCCAACCAGCGACATTGAACTGGCCAGACCGTTCAAGGACTTGGTTCTTCGGGGTTGGGGGAACTTTGGACCCAGAAACAGGGGAGTGCCGTTGGACGAACGAGCAACTTGCAATACCCGTCAAGAAGCTTCAGGATTATATCACCGCAGCGCAGGAAGGGACGTTCATTCCCGACAGAGGGAAGGACGAGCTGACTGAGGCCCTCGGGAATCCTGAGCACCCTGGATGAACACGAGGCACAACAGGCTCCGTTCCGTGGGTGGTTGGGTTTGCCGGTGCAGGCGGTTACAAAAGCCGGGAGAGAAAGAGGAAAGCGGAGCTGAGCGAAATGCAGAAGATCAATGCAAGACTAGTAAAGCTAAAGGAACTTGCAGCTGCCAGCCAACCATCTCAGCGGCACGAAGCTACCCCAGAAGCTGCCCCGCCATCTCAGTGGAGAAGTAGCATGGCTTCCATGGAGCTCGTTTAGCCTGATTCCACGACTCCTCGCTACCCTGTGGATACTATCACGGAGGCTCAACATTGCGAGCTTATGACGAAATGGCAGAACCTGACTTTGAAGCCGGCTGTCGGGTCTGTTGCACCTCCTCAACCCGACGGAACTTTTCACTACGGTCCGATTCCACATGGCTAAGTTGTTGTGATGGTGGATGAAATAATGGAGGGATTTGAGGAGCTGGAGCTTGACCACCCTACAGGTGAAGGGGAGAATCAGCTGGTTTATGCTTTGAGGAGTACATGTCTATGGAGGAAGGAGTACATCAAGCTTCCAAATTGGACGCCTCCTCCTCCTCCTCCTCCTCCGGCGAGTCAAGGCACTCCGCCTCCTCCTCCTCCTCCTCCTCCCGCGAGTGATCAGGGCACTCCGCCTCCTTCTCCACCTCCTCCGGCGTGTGAGGGCACTCCACCTCCTCCTCCACCTCCTCCGGTGCGTCGGAGCACTCTGCCTCCTCCTCCGCCTTGTCAGCAACGGTGGCTAGCAGTATAAGCAGAGGCGGGAAGCAATTTAGATACGGTCCATCTCTCATGCCTCTGGAAAAGTTACCATATGAGAGGACCGACGAGGAAACCGCGAAAATCAGTGCTGCCGAAGTGCATGCACATTTTGTACAGAAACCTCCACCTCCGAAGGAGACGATAGATCCGGTGAAACTGAAGCGCACTATCGATGCCCTGAAGCGACCACCACCGTCTCCACCGCAATCCAACTATGAGCTCATTATTGAAAGGACATATAAGGAAGCGGAGCGGTCGGGAAGTACTTGCAGTCATGCAAGGTTAGCAGAACGAAGAAGTGGGAAAAAATTCCCAGCTCGGCGAACAAGCGAACCAATCATGCCCCCCGCTCAAGGTGTCTAGCGATATCATTGCTAATCATCCGGGGATGGTGCCCGGTACCAATCCTGCTGATTACCTGAGCGATGATGTAGAGTTTGAAACAATGGAGGTGGACGAATTCGGATACCAGTACGGGCAGCCTCTCGTCAAACCTGATCATCCTCCTCTAACAACGATGATGCGAAGATTGCATGAATGGTACATGAAAACATGCAGCGAGTCTGGGAAGGATACTTTGATGCTAAGAATTAAAGAGGAGCATGACCTCGTTGGAACTGAGCTGTTGCTTGTTGAATTTGTCGAGTTATTCCAGTTATACAATCAAATGGCCCTCGACAAACAACTCATCACTTGCTACTGTCTGTAAGTACTACTTCTGTAATTAAGTCTCTATATATAGCTAAGCTCTTTCATTGCATGTATATATAATTATCCTCACTATATTGTGCAGATTGAAGATCGTCGAATGCAGAAAAGCACAAATCTATGACACTGGGTTCATTAACCCAAATATCTTACATGAATGGATGGTTAAAAACAGAGTCACAGATACCGAGGACAACTTGCTACAATCGTTGCTTAAAAATCAAAACAAAGAGAAAATACTCTTCCCTTACAACTTCAAGTGAGTGTTACTATCTTGTGCATATTCGGTTTCCCTTACTCGAGGTTTTAGTAATGTAATTGATGAGTTATGCATGCGTGCGCAGCTTCCACTTTATTCTGCTAGAGATTAAGCTTGACCGGGGAGTAGTAACTGTCTTAGACTCGAGACGAAAAGATCCCCAGGACTATGCGGACATGACTGAAATGTTCCAGAAGTAAGTTCAATCGATCATTATCGCACCATATCGGCAACTTTGTTCATTTCCTGATATCAAGTAATTATTAGCTTTGTTTGGCAGGGTTTGGAAAGAGTTCACCGCAATTGCTCCGGGACTGCCGAGGGAGCTGTGATTTACACACCCGAAAGTAAGTACTACTAGCTAGTTCCGCGCATCTCCCATTGATTCTAGCTAGTTTCATCAATACCATTTATCATGCTTGATTATCAGTTTGATTGAACTCTATTTCTCGTAAAGTGCTTGTGGCAGGAAGCCGGGAATGATTTTTGTGGATACTACGTTTGCGAGTTCATCTACAATGTGACGGCCTCTCAGCGGGGCTACTTTGAAAAACAATATGAAATACGTAAACAATAATATTCACAATTTTATTTTATTACCATCATTTGTGTTGAGTTTCATTCATATATTTGTATTGACCACCTTCTTTAAATTAGATGTGGCAGATGCGGGATGAACTCCTACCACATGATCGCATACGAGCAATTCAAGAGGAATTGGCGGGATTCTTTCTTGACCACGTCATACATAAAGCCGGAGAATACCATGTGGATATAGACTTTAGATGTTAGGGATTGTAAGAGATCTTATATTGTATATATGTAGCTAGTAGCGTCGGATAGGTATATGAAAACTTGTTGTTCGACTAATCTCTCGGAGAAAGGGAGGTCACTTCTCTCTGTATACGTTCATGATGATCTTGTGTACTTAATGGTTCCTTCATTTGCTTACTAGCTATCATGTCGAGTTCTCTCTATATGTATAGTAGCTAGCGTCGACCAAGCACGGAGATAAAGAGAGGTCACTTCTCTCTATTAGCTAGCTAACACAATATGAAAGCCCTAAATTAACCCTCCAAAACCCCTAAACCCCCCCCCCCTTTAAAAAAAACAAAAACCCCAGCTCCTGCCAGATGCTGACGTGTGGATGACTTTTGGTCCCGGTTGGTGTTACCAACCGGGACTAAAGGTCCTCCTGCCTAGGCGCCCCGCATCGGCCACGTGGAGCCCCTTCTGTCCCGGTTCGTTAGCGAACCGGGACTAAAGGTTTTGGGCCTTAGTCCCGGTTCCAGAACCGGGGCTAAAGGACCTCTGGAACCGGGGCTAATTTGCCATTTTCTACTAGTGATGATCATGTGCTAAGAACAATTAACTAGGGATGGTTATGACTATGATAACGAGTAGAAGTTCTTAGATGACTATGATAATGATGAGTATGACTTGTGTTATTATGTTAATGATGATGAGTTATTATTATGATGATGATGCTAAGTTGTTATATCATTATGGGCATGATGAGCTATTATATCAGTGGGTAAAAAAAACGTGGATTAGAATCAAGTGGAGGCAACATGGCGTAGATCCAAAGTACCAAAGTACTACTAATCCAAAGTACTACCAAACTACTTTGATTAGTAGTACTTTGGATCTGCGCCATGTTGCCTCCACTTGAATCTAATCCATGTCTCTTTCACCCACTGATATAATAACTAATTATGATCATAAAATAATGTGATGAGACTACTATATAAAACATGTCCAAACACAGTGCAAATACGCAGAAGAAAATAAAAAAAGGAAAATTTTAGCAATAGCGCTGGTTGGACAGGCGCTACTGCTATGTAGTGTTAGCAGTAGCGCTGGTCACGCCAGCGCTACTGCTATGTTTGTTAGCAGTAGCCGGGGTACAATCCGCGCTACTGCTAAACATTAGCTGTAGCGCCCTGGCAGTAGCGCGGGGACCAGCACTACTGCTAGGCCAAAAACCCGCGCTACTGCTAGGGTTTTCCCAAGTAGTGAGGAGGCGCCGCCGATCTCGCCTCCACTGTATACATGTGCTCTGGACAATGACTGCATCACAGAGTATACTGATCCATTGATTTCTGCCTTGCTTGATGCATCGCCGGTGTAGCCCATGCTTACGCCCCAGCTAGGAGGGCCTCCGAGTGCTAGGAAGCAGGAGTAGTACCCTGGGCTTCCTAGCTCGCCAATGTGGCCTGATGGGCCTTCGGCTGCCTGTCTAGGGAGGCCGCCTATGCTGGGCTCACCTCACTAGTTGGATCACTGGTGCGGCCTGTTGTTGCCCAACTTGCTGTCCCGTTCAGTTCGAGCTCATAGGAGCCTACTGCTGGGCCTCCAGCAATGATGAGGAGGCTTGTTGCCTCGCCTGGGTGGCCTGCTAGGCCGCGGCCCGTCGTGTAGTTTGGGCCTACTGGCGCTCGGTCATTGCCAGGTCTGAGCATGGCATCACCCGCAGGGAGGGATCAACCACAGGCGGTGGCTGGACCTCCCTTGCAGTCCCTCGCCGTCGAAGCCGCACGGTGCTATGGAGCAGAGAGTTTTTTGCACACCTCTAGGTCTGATGAGGGTGTCACCGCCTAACCGCTCTCCTGACAAAATGAGACCTACGTCGGCGAGATGTCTCCAGCTGGAGAAATTTTTTGGTTCACCGTCAGGAGAGACTGAGTACAAGATCGCATCTGGCGAGCCAATTGATATCTAACCAGCCACAACAATTAATCAAAGTAACATGAATGGCAATATAGTACAAATTATCACCCAAATAAGTACCGATGAAAATATGAATGATGAAGGAATGCAAAGAGAGCTTTAGCTCAATGGTTAGGCATGCGGTTGTGCAGCCTAACCACCCAGGTTCAATTCCTAGAATTGACAGGTCATGCACATGGGTTTTCCCCCATTTATTGAGGATCAAGCTTGATGTGGTAGGACCACTCATCAAGGTAAAATCTTGGTACTCATAAAATTATATTCTTTGAGGACCATGCTTGATGTGTGGTGGGACTACACTTCAAGATAAACTTCATGGTACTCATACTAAAAAAGGCTGTGTGCATCCCTAGTTGGTGCAGAGGCCGGGAAGTGAAATTCTCTCCCAAAATTTTGCAAAGAGAGCCTTAGCTCAGTGGTTGGGCATGCGGTTGTGCGGCCTAGCGACCCGGGTTCAATTCCTAGAATTGACAGGTGATGCACAGGGGGTTTTCCCCATTTGTTGAGGATCAAGCATGGTGTGTGGTGGTACCACTCATCAAGATAATATCTTGGTACTCATTTAATAAAATTCTTTAAGGACCATGCTTATATTGGTACTCATACTAAAATGGCTGTGTGCATCCCTAGTTGGTGCGGAGGCCGGGAAGTGAAATTCTCTCCCAATTTTGAAGCACCCCACTTCTTCCTGAGCGAGTCCCATGTCTACTAGCTGAAGGATGGTGCGGTCGACTCTGGTGGCTTCTGGGCACCTGACCAACCCCACGACCGACGCATCGGGGGTAGCTTCTGGGCGCTAGCGGAGGGTGAGTCTGATGGAGAAGAAGCCGACGAGGAGGATGGCGGCGCACCACCGATCAAGTCGCTAGGAGTGGCATCTCTAGCGCCGTTAGACATGCTCTGCGAATCTTTGGCGGTGGGGTACTCTCAGGAGGAGGTAGTGGCTTGCATCGACACAGTTGTCACAGAATCGATTCCGGCTAGGTTTGAGCTAGGAGACGGAGATCAGGAGGAGGTGCTTCACAGGATCATGCATCGGTGCACTGCGTCATCAGCGGTTTGACAATGGAAAGGGCTGCTACCAAAGGTGAGTGTTCCTTCTCATACCTTGCAAGATTTCTTAGGTCCTGGTGTTTCGAAGATGGTGTCCAAGCAGCGAAAAAAGCAGGTGAAGGCGGTAGCGGAAGCGGCTGCGATCGGGGTTGTGACATATGCCCTTTTGAATTTTTTTCTCAGGCGCGATGGGCCAGGTCCGGAACAAATTGGTTTGGACCTTCGGTCTGCTAGGCAAGCGGTCCACGTTTCGATGGCCTCTGAGCAGGCGGCTCAGGAGGCGGCCAGGCTTGTGCTGTTGGGCCAGTGGCGACTGGTTCGTTGGGAGATGCGGGGTGTGGTTGGTCCACGGGCCACGATGGAGGGCATGCGGCCCAAATCCATCATGGGATCATCTAGGGCTAGACCGACGCATGCATGCCCTGCTTTTTGATATTTAGATCGACGAAAAGTGCCTCGTATCTGGGCGTCGATGGCGTCTGGTTATCATCGATCGTACACCGACGCCCTCATGGCTGCTTGGCGTGGGAATGGGCCTCAACCGCTGCCGCAACCTCCGGCACCTGGCGCTCCGGTTGCGCGTGTTGGGAAACGTTGCATGGAAAACAAAAAAATTTCTACGCACACGCAAGGTCTATCAAGGTGATGCATAGCAACGATAGGGGAGAGTGTGTCTACGTATCCTCGTAGACCGTAAGCGGGAGCGTTTCACAACGCGGTTGATGTAGTCAAACTTTCTTCGCGATCCAACCGATCTAGTACCGAACGTACGGCACCTCCGCGTTCAGCACACGTTCAGCTCGGTGACGTCCTCCGCCTTCTTGATATAGCAAGATGGCGAGATAGTAGATGAGTTCCATCGGCACGACGGTGTGGTAACGGTGATGGTGAAGTGATCTCCGCAGGGCTTCGCCTAAGCACTACGAAAATATGACCGGGGGTGTAAACGGTGGAGGGGGCGCCGCACATGGCTAATAATTGATCTGGTGTGTGCTAGGTGCCCCCTTCCCACATATATATAGGTGGGAGGGAGGGAGGAGCAGCCAAAGGAGGCGCCCAAGTAGGAGGAATCCTACTTGGGGTCCATCCCAAGCCGCGCCCCCCTGCCATATATAAACAAGGGGGAAGGAAAGAGGGGGGGAGAGGGAAGGAAGAGGGAGTCCTACCCCACACTTTCCTTTCCCTCCCTCTTTCCTTCTTCTCCTCATAGGGTCGACCTCTATAGGGGCGCACCAGCCCCTTATGGGCTGGTGTGTTCCCTCACTTGGCCCATAAGGCCCATATCTTTGCCGGGGGTGCCCGAAACTTCTGTCCGGTGACCCGATAAGTACCTGGTACCCTCCGAAACACTTCCGGTGTCCGAATACCATCATCCTATATATCAATATTTACCTCTCAACCATTTCGAGACTCCTCGTCATGTCCGTGATCTCATCCGGGACTCCAAACAACATTCGGTCACCAAATCACATAACACATATAATACTATATCGTCATCGAACGTTAAGCGTGCGGACCCTACGGGTTCGAGAACTATGTAGACATGACCGAGACACCTTTTCGGTCAATAATCAATAGCGGAACCTGGATGCCCATATTGGCTCCTACATATTCTATGAAGATCTTTATCGGTCGAACCATTATGAAAACATACATAATTCCCTTTGTCCATCGGTATGTTACTTGCCCAAGATTCGATCGTCGGTATCTTCATACCTAGTTCAATCTCGTTACCGGCAAGTCTCTTTACTCGTTGTGTAATACATCACCTCGTGACTAACTCCTTAGTCTTTTGCTTGCAAGCTTATGATGTGTATTACCGAGAGGGCTCAGAGATACCTCTCCGATACTCGGAGTGACAAATCCTAATCTTGATCTATGCCAACTCAACAAACACCTTCGGAGATACCTGTAGAGCATCTTTATGATCACCCAGTTATGTTGTGACATTTGATAGCACACAAGGTATTCCTCAAGTATCTGGGAGTTGCACAATATCATAGTCGAAGGAATATGTATTTGACATGAAGAAAGCAATCGCAATAAACTAAACGATCATTATGCTAAGCTAACGGGTGGGTCTTGTCCATCACATCATTCCACTAATGATGTCATCCCGTTATCAAATGACAACACATGTCTATGGTTAGGAAACTTTAACCATCTTTGATCAACGAGCTAGTCTAGTAGAGGCTTCCTAGGGACATGTTATTTGTTTATGTATTCACACATGTATTTAAGTTTCAGATCAATACAATCCTAGCATGAATAATAAACCTTTTTCATGAATAAGGAAATATAAAATAACAACTTTATTATTGCCTCTAGGGCATATTTCCTTCAGTCTCCCACTTGCACTAGAGTCATTAATCTAGTTCACATCACCATGTGATTAAGACCCGTAGTTCACAACGCCATGTGACCAACACCCAAAGAGTTTACTAGAGTCAATAATCTAGTTCACATCGCCATGTGATTAACACCCAAAGAGTACTAAGGTGTGATCATGTTTTGCGTGTGTGAGAAGTTTAGTCAACGGGTCTGCCACATTCAGATCCGTATGTATTTTGCAAATTTCTATGTCTACAATGCTCTGCATGGAGCTACTCTAGATAATTGCTCCCACTTTCAATATGTATCCAGATTGAGACTCAGAGTCATCTGGATCGGTGTTAAAGCTTGCATCGACGTAACCCTTTACGACAAACTCTTTATCACCTCCATAACCGAGAAACATTTTTTTAGTCCTCTTAGGTAACTAAGGATAATTTTGACCACTGTCCAGTGATCAACTCCTGGATCACTATAGTACCCCCTTGCCAAACTCATGGCAAGGTACACAACAGGTCTGGTACATAGCATGGCATACTTTATAGAACCTATGGCTGAGGCATAGGGTATGACTTTCATGATCTCTCTATCTTCTGCCGTGGTCGGGCTTTGAGTCTTACTCAACTTCACACCTTATAATACGGGCAAGAACTCCTTCTTTGACTGATCCATTTTGAACTCCTTCAAAATCTTGTCAAGGTATGTACTCATTGAAAGTCTTATCAAGCGTCTCGATCTATCCCAATAGATCTTAATGCTCAATACATAAGCAGCTTCACCGAGGTCTTTTATTGAAAAATTCTTTTTCAAGTATCCTTTTATGCTATCGAGAAATTCTATATCATTTCCAATCTATAATATGCCATCCACATATAATATCAGAAATGCAAAGAGCTCCCACTCACTTTCTTGTAAATACAGGCTTCATCGTAAGTGTGTATAAAACCATATGCTTTGATCACCTCATCAAAGCGTATATTCCAACTCCGAGATGCTTGCACCAGTCCATAGACAGATCGCTGGAGATTGCTCACTTTGTTACCACCTTTAGGATCGAAAAAACCTTCTGGTTGCATCATACACAACTCTTCTTTAAGATATCCATTAAGGAATGCATTTTTGACGTCCATTTGCCAGATTTCATAATCATAAAATGCGGCAGTTGCTAACATGATTCGGACAGACTTAAGCATCTCTATGGGTGAGAAAGTCTCATTGTAGTCAGCCACTTGTACTTGGCGAAAACATTTCGCGACAAGTCGAGCTTTGTAGATAGTAACATTACCATCAGCGTCATTCTTCTCCTTGATGATCCATTTATTCTCTATGGCTTGCCGATCATCGGGCAAATCCAACAAAGTCCATACTTTGTTCTCATACATGGATCCTATCTCAGACTTCATGGCCTCAAGCCATCTGTCGGAATCTGGGCTCATCATAGCTTCTTCATAGTTCGTAGGTTCGCCTTGTCTAGTAACATGACTTCCAGAACAGGATTACCCTGCCACTCTGGTGCGGATCGTGCTCTGGTCGACCTATGAGGTTCGGTAGTAACTTGATCTGAAGTTTCATGATCATCATCATTAGCTTCCTCTCTAGTTGGTGTAGGCATCACGGGAACGATTTTCTGTGATGTGTTACTCTCCAATTCGAGAGAAGGTACAATTACCTCATCAAGTTCTACTTTCCTCCCACTCACTTCTTTCGAGAGAAACTCCTTCTCTAGAAAGAATCCATTCTTAGCAACAAAGATCTTGCCTTGGATATGTGGTAGAAGGTGTACCCAATTGTTTCCTTAGGGTATCCTATGAAGACGCACTTCTCCGATTTGGGTTCGAGCTTATCAGGCTGAAGCCTTTTGACATAAGTGTCGCAACCCCAAACTTTAAGAAACGACAGCTTAGGTTTCTTGCCAAACCACAGTTCATACGGTGTTGTCTCAACGGATTTAGATGGTGCCCTATTTAATGTGAATGCGGCTGTCTCTCATGCATAACCCCAAAACAATAGTGGTAAATCGGTAAGAGACATCATAGATCGCACCTATATCTAATAAAGTGCGGTTATGACGTTCGGACACAGCATTACACTATGGTGTTCCAGGTGGCGTGATTTGTGAAATAATTCCACATTGTTTTAAATGAAGGCCAATCTCGTAACTCAAATATTCGCCTCCGCGATCAGATCGTACAAACTTTCTTCTCTTGTTACGATGATTCTCCACTTCACTCTGAAATTCTTTGAACTTTTCAAATGTTTCAGACTTGTGTTTCATTAAGTAGATATAACCATATCTACTCAAATCATCTGTGAAGGTTAGAAAATAACGATACCCGCCGCGTGCTTCAATACTCATCAGACCGCATACATCGGTATGTATTATTTCCAATAAGTCATTAGCTAGCTCCATTGTTCCGGAGAATGGAGTTTTAGTCATCTTGCCCGTGAGGCATGGTTCACAAGTATCAAATGATTCATAATCAAGTGACTCAAAAGTCCATCTGCATGGAGTTTCTTCATGCACTTTACACCAATATGACCTAAACGGCAGTGCCACAAGTATGTTGCACTATCATTATCTACTTTGCATCTTTTGGCATCAATATTATGAATATGTGTATCACTACGATCAAGATTCAATAAACCATTCACATTGGGTGTATGACCATAGAAGGTTTTATTCATGTAAACAGAACAACAATTATTCTCTAACTTAAATGAATAACCGTATTGCAATAAACATGATCTAATCATATTCATGCTCAATGCAAACACCAAATAACATTTATTTAGGTTCAACACAAATCGAAGGTAGAGGGAATGTGCGATGGTGATCGTAACAACCTTGGAATCACTTCCAGCACACATCATCACCTCGCACTTAACTAGTCTCTGTTTATTCTGTAACTCCTGTTTCGAGTTACTAATCTTAGCAACTGAACCGGTATCGAATACCCAGGTGCTACTATGAACACTAGTAAATTACACATCAATAACATGTATATCAAATATACTTTTGTTCACTTTGCCATCCTTCTTATCCGTCAAGTAGTTGGGGCAGTTCCGCTTCCAGTGACCATTTCCTTTGCAGTAGAAGCACTCAGTCTCAGGCTTGGGTTCAGCTTTGGGCTTCTTCACCGGAGCGGCAACTTGCTTGCCATTCTTCTTGAGTTCCCTTTCTTTCCCTTGCCCTTTTTCTTGAAACTAGTGGTCTTGTTAACCATCAACACTTGATGCTCTTTCTTTATTACTACCTTCGCCGATTTCAGTATTGCGAAGAACTCGGGAATCGTTTTCATCATCCCTTGCATATTATAGTTTATCACGAAGTTCTAGTAGCTTGGTGATAGTGACTAGAGAACTTTGTCAATCACTATCTTATCTGGAAGATTAACTCTCACTTGATTCAAGCGATTGTAGTACCCATACATTCTGAGTACATGCTCATTAGCCGAGCTATTCTCCTCCATCTTGTAGTCAAAGTACTTGTGAGAGGTCTTATACCTCTCGACAAGGGCATGAGTCTGAAATACCAATTTCAGCTCTTGGAAAATCTCATATGCTCCATGGCGTTCAAAACATTTTTGAAGTCCCAGTTCTAAGCCGTAAAGCATGGCGCACTAAACTATCAAGTAGTCATCATATCGTGATTTGCCAAACGTTCATAATGTCTGCATCAGCTCCTGCAATAGGTCTGTCACCTAGCGGTGCATCAAGGACATAATTCTTCTGTGCAGCAATGAGGATAATCCTTAGATCACGGACCGAGTCCGCATCATTGCTACTATCATCTTTCAACTTAGTTTTCTCTAGGAACATATCAAAAATATATGGGAGCTATATCGCGAGCTATTGATCTACAACATAGATTTGCAAATACTACCAGGACTAAGTTCATGATAAATTAAGTTCAATTAATCAAATTACTAATGAACTCCCACTTAAATCAACATCCCTCAAGTCGTCTAAGTGATACATGATCCATATCAACTAACCCATATCCGATCATCACGTGAGATAGGGTAGTCATCAATGGTGAACATCTCTATGTTGATCATATCTACTATATGACTCATGTTCGACCTTTCGGTCTCCAGTGTTCCGAGACCATGTCTGTACATGCTAGGCTCATCAAGTTTAACCCAAGTATTCTAGATGTGCAAAACTGTCTTATACCTGTTGTATGTGAACGTAGAGTCTATCAGACCCGATCATCACGTGGTGTCTCGAAACGACGAACTGTAGCAACGGTGCATACTCAGGGAGAACACTTTTAACTTGAAATTTAGTGAAGGGATAATCTTATAATGCTACCGCCGTACTAAGCAAAATAAGATGCATAAAGGATAAACATCACATGCAATCAAAATATGTGACCTGATATGGCCATCATCATCTTGTGCTTTTGATCTCCATCTCCAAAGCATCGTCATGACCTCCATCGTCACCGGCTCGACACCTTGATCTCCATCGTTGCGTCGTGGTCATCTCACCAACTATTGCTTCTACAACTATCGCTAACGCATAGTGATAAAGTAAAGCAATTACATGGAGTTTGCATTTCATACAATAAAGAGACAACCATAAGGCTCCTGCCGGTTGCCGATAACTTACAAAACATGGTCATCTCATACAATAATGTATATCACATCATGTCTTGACCATATCACATCACAACATGCCCTTCAAAAACAAGTTAGACGTCCTCTACTTTGTTGTTGCAAGTTTTACGTGGCTGCTACGGGTTTCTAGCAAGAACCGTTCTTACCTATGGCAAAAACCACAACGGTGATTTGTCAAGTTTGCTGTTTTAACCTTCTTCAAGGACAGGCCATAGTCAAATTCAATTCAACTAAAGTAGGAGAAACAGACACCCACCAGCCACCTTTATGCAAAACTAGTTGCATGTCAGTCGGTGCAACCGGTCTCATGTGCGTGGACATGTAAGGTTGGTCCACGCCGCTTCATCCCACAATACCGCCGAATCAAAATAAGACGTTGGTGGTAAGCAGTATGACTGTCACCGCCCACAACTCTTTGTGTTCTACTCGTGCATATCATCTACGCATAGACCTGGCTCATGTTGTCACTGTTGGGAATCATTGCATGGAAAACAAAAAAAATTCTACGCACCCTCGTAGACCGTAAGCGGAAGCGTTTCACAACGCGGTTGATGTAGTCGAACTTTCTTCGCGATCCAACCGATCTAGTACCGAACGTACGGCACCTCCGCGTTCAGCACACGTTCAGCTCGGTGACGTCCTCCGCCTTCTTGATCCAGCAAGACGGCGAGTTAGTAGATGAGTTCCGTCAGCACGACGGCGTAGTAACGGTGATGGTGAAGAGATCTCCGCAGGGCTTCGCCTAAACACTATGAAAATATGACCGGGGGTGTAAACGGTGGAGGGGGGCGTCGCACCCGGCTAATAATTGATCTGGTGTGTGCTAGGCGTCCCCTTCCCACATATATATAAGTGGGAGGGAGGGAGGAGCAGCCAAAGGAGGCGCCCAAGTTGGAGGAATCCTATTTGGGGTCCCTCCCAAGCCGAGCCCCCCCTGAGGGAGTCCTAGATTAGGGGGTCCTCGGGTGTCCGGACTATTCGATATGGGCCGGACTAATGGGCCGTGAAGATAAAGCAGGAGACTATCCCCCGTGTCCGAGTAGGACTCCCATATGCGTGGGTGGCAAGTTTTGTGTCCGGTTGTGTTATTTCCTTCCTCTGCGAACCAACTTTGTACAACCCTAGGCCCCTCCTGTGTGTATATAAACCGGGGGGTTTAGTCTGTAGAGGCTATCAGAATAATCATAGGCTAGGCAGCTAGGGTTTAGCCATTACGATCTTGAGGTAGATCAACTCTTGTAACCCCTATACTCATCGAATACAATCAAGCAGGATGTAGGGTTTTACCTCCATTAAGAGGGCCCGAACCTGGGTAAACATCGTGTCCCCATTGTCCATTGTTACCATCGATCCTTAGACACATAGCTTGGGACCCCCTACCCGAGATCTGCCGGTTTTGACACCGACATTGATGCTTTCATTGAGAGTTCCATTGTGTTGTCGACAGAAGGATCGATGGCTCGCCTTGTCATCGACGACGATGCTGTTTCCGGGGAGACTTTTATCCCTGGTCAACTCTTTGTGTTTGGCGGCTTCGTACTACGTGCCAACTCGACCGGTCACCTTGAGCAGGTCGACAGCTACCCCCTTGGTCACCTGATCAGGTTTGGATGTTTGAACTACATCGCCGATATCCGAGGAGATCTAATCTTCGAGGGGTTCATGACCTCGGCCGCCGCTCCCCCCCCCCCCATACAAAGAAGGCCCTTCGGATCCGCTATCAGATCCCGTCCAGGGATCGACTATCATGCCCGCCCTGGCCTTAGATCCGGAGCGGAACACTTCGTCCGAAGACGGTGGGGTGAACCCCGTCGGACACTCTCCCATTACGGAGCTTCTAGTCGGAGACCCAGATGCAACCATGCCGTCGGTGGACCCGGAGTAAAACGGGACTCTCCCTGTCATTGGGATGCCGGATTCGCCTCTGGATGTCAACTCCGAACTCTCGAGGTCTGCGTCTATCGGGCTCGGTCAAGTGGTTATTACCGAACCTTGCTCCGCAGATCCTCAGACGCCTGTCCAGCTTTCACTCTTAAACGAAACACTGGACCTAATGCAATCTCTCACCATCACGGAAGTATTACCTCCGAACTACGCCCAGCTTGAACTAGGGGCTGAGAGTAGGGAATTTTGCGTCCCACCCACCACCCACTTAACAGCCACTGTCGAGGATTTAACCGACATGCTAGATTACGCCTCCGAAGACATCGATGGCATGGACGACGATGTCGGAGTTGAACCAGGCCAAAACCCGCCCATCACTGGGCGTTGGACGGCCACGTCTAGTTATGATGTATACATGGTGGACACGCCTGAAAAGAAGGACGACGATGGCACTCAAGATCCAGATGAGGAGAAGCCCGTCGACGAACCACCAAAACGCCGGCATCAGCGGCGCCGCTCACGATCGCGTCGGGCAAGGGAAAACAATACCGGCACCGGAGATAGTGACACTCCGGACAACGCCGAAGACTCCGACCACCTCACTGAGCCTGCGTTCGAGCAGGATGAGCGGGAAGAGGGTCAAGTCAACCCCGACGAACTTGCCGATCACGGGGATTCGGAAGATAGTAACTACTTACCTGTCTCCGAAGAGGATATTAGCCTCGGTGACGAAGATTTCATCGTCCCAGAGGAACCCCTCGAACAAGAATGCTTCAAGCGATGGCTGATCACCACTGCATGGAGCCTGAAAAGGAAACAGCAGCAGATTCAAGCCGAACAGGATACGCTCAACGACAGATGGACTAAGGTCCTGGCCGCCGAAGAGGGATACGGCTTTGAGCGCCAAACAAAGAGCTATCCTAAGCACAGGCTACTGCCACAATTTGACGAGGAGGCCTTTAAGCCAATACCATCAAAATACAATCATGCCGATCAACCGGACCGACCACCACATGGACGTTACAAAACGGCCAATTTTGCCGAACATCAGCCCGTGCCCCCTCGCCGTAGAGGCAAGGAGACAACGGCTCCGGGCTACACGTACGACCTACGTCAGGACCTGACCAATAGAGTCGACCAGACCAGATCAATCTATGGATCAAGAGGACGTGCTCCAGCATGAGATAACGGCCACCAGGCCTGGAACGACAAACATAACCAAATTCGGGGTCAGCCCCGAATATAGATGTCATCCGAACTCCGTCGCGACGTCGCCCAGTATAGAGGTGCCGCGCACCCCATGTGCTTTACCAATGAGGTAATGCAGCACCAGTTTCCGGAAGGGTTTAAACTCATAAACATCGAGCCATACGATGGAACGACAGATCCCTCTGTATGGATAGAAGATTTTCTTCTCCACATTCACATGGCTCGCGGGGACGATCTCCACGCCATTAAATACCTCCCTCTAAAGCTGAAAGGACCAGCATGACACTGGTTGAACAGCCTCCCAGAAAACTCAATTGGAAGCTGGGAAGACTTAGAGGATGCTTTTCGGGACAACTTTCAGGGCACTTATGTCCGGCCACTGGATGCTGATGACCTGAGTCACATAATTCAGCAACCCGGAGAGTCCGCTCGCAAACTTTGGAATCGGTTCTTAATTAAAAAGAACCAAATCATGGACTGTCTGGATGCCGAGGCCTTAGCAGCATTTAAGTACAGTGTCCGTGACGAATGGCTCGCCTGACACCTCGGTCAGGAAAAGCCGAAGACCATGGCAGCTCTTACTGCACTCATGACCCGCTTCTGTGCGGGCGAAGATAGCTGGTTGGCTCGTAGAAGCAATAGTACCAGTGACCCCGGCACTTCTGAGGCTCGAGACGGCAATGGAAGGCCATGACACAGCAAAAACAAGCGCCGGAACAACAACGAAGAAACAGAGGATACGGCGGTAAACGCCCGATTCAGTGGCTCTAAACCCGGTCAGCGGAAGAAGCCATTCAAAGGTACTAGGGACGGTCCATCCAACTTGGACAAGATACTGGATCGACCCTGCCAGATTCATGGCACCCCTGACAAGCCTGCCAACCACACCAACAGAAACTGTTGGGTTTTCAAACAGGCCGGTAAATTAAACACCGAACATAAGGGGAAAGGACCTCCAAGCGAGGACGATGATGAGCCTCGCCCACCGCGCACCGGGGGACAGAAACAGTTTCCCCCCGAGGTAAAAACGATGAACATGATCTACGTCACCCACATCCCCAAGAGGGAGCGCAAACGCATGTTAAGGGACGTCTACGCCGTAGAGCCCGTCGCCCCAAAATTCAACCCATGGTCAGCTTGTCCGATCACCTTTGATCGCAGGGACCACCGAACCAATATCCATCACAGAGGTTCGGCGGCCCTGGTACTCGATCCTATCATTGACGGATACCATCTTACTATAGTCCTTATGGACGGCGGCAGCCGCCTCAACTTGCTCTACCAGGATACTGTCCGTAAGATGGGTATCGACCCGTCAAGAATCAAACCTAGCAACACTACCTTTAAAGGAGAGATACCTACCGTGGAGGCCCACTGCATGGGCTCCTTAACACTGGAAGTCATATTCGGCTCTCCAGATAACTTCCGAAGTGAAGACTTGATCTTCGACATCGTCCCTTTTCGCAGTGGATATCATGCACTGCTCGGACGAACGGCCTTCACCCGCTTTAATGCGGTCCCGCACTATGCTTATCTGAAGCTCCAAATGCCTGGACCTCGTGGCGTCATCACAATAAATGGGAATATGGAGCGCTACCTCCGTACTGAGGAGCATACTGCGGCCCTAGCAGCCGAAGTACAGGGTGGCCTCATCAAGCCGGACAACCCATCGGTCATCAAGACCCACGACTCTGCTAAGCGAGTCCGATCCGCACTACAACGCGATAGCCCGATGGAGCCGGAGCTTAAATTGCAGTTTAGCCTCCGCCGACCGCCCCATAAGGTTGCAGCATATGTACCGCGCGTACATAACTACGCACTTAAAATACCTTGGGCAGCACCGGAGGCACACTGCGGAAAAGGTCCATAGTACGGTTTGACCCTATTCGGACCTCAACTATTTTTTCCACTATAGGTTCGTTAAAAAACCTACCTGATCTACGGAGGCTCTTTTCTAGGTCCCTCTTTCTTACAGACGACCATCACCTCCTCCTCTTAAAGGATTTCCCACCAAGGAGAAATGGCGCAGACGTGCGGCAGGGCACCATTGGGATCTTCAAACCACTACTTTTAGGCCCTGTGTAAACCTTTTCCTTGTGTAAACTTTTGGCATGTAAAATAGCCTCGATATTTATGGCATTATCTGTAATAACACAGCTCGACATACTCATCAGGGTATAAAGGAAGCAGTTGATCACCACTTTTGTTTGGCACTCATTTATTTTTGTCATCTGTATGCCCTCCCTACTTCAGAGTGCCACACGTGCTTTAGTCCGGCCTTAACACCGGGGGCTGTATTCGGTCCTACAAATTTCAAAGTCCGAACACCTATAGGGTACTCTTCGGCGTCCCGGATATTGCATTATATGCATCGGCTCCGAATCATGTCTTTGGTCTATAGTTCGGTTGCCCGGCTCCTGTGCTTACCACCTTACGTTCCGCTCATTCGGCTAAGGTAGTAAAGGGATAACTACTACGATTGTATTTCTGGTTCGTCCGGTCAAGTACCTCAGTAGAGAAAGCCGAAAACTGACTGTCATGATAAGTGCGATTCGGCGACTTAGTATTATACTACAAATCGTTAGCGATTCACTCCGTGTTATACGAGGGGCTGGTCTTCGTCCAACGACGTGGAAAAGGCACTGTAGTCCGGATTGCCGCACATGCACCAGGGGCTAGTACTTAGCTCCACAGTCAAACTCCTATGGCTAAGTGAAAGTAATAAAGCTGCATAGTCTGATTGCCTGCTTCACCATGCTGACACCTCCTTTACGGACTAAGACGTTGGATAAAGTGTGGTCACGCGTTACGCCGAATACCCCTGTAGCATCTACATGGGGGGTGAAGCCGACGACTGGCAACTTTCAGAAATAAAACAATAAACGGCCGCACAGGAGGAAAAATCACTTGAAATAAAAGGCACAAACATAGATATATAAATAGTATGGGTTCATCACATTGTTTGTACAACCCGAACACGCTCAATCAAATATTACGTCCTTAGAGCATTGACCCTCGATCACTCGGGCTCCTTCTAGGACGTCATCGAAGTACCTCTCCGGCTTCCGGTGATCTTTGCCTCCGGGCGGGCCTACGGTTGCCACTTCGGTGGCCTTCATCTTTTCCCATTGCATCTTGACGCGGGCGAAGGCCATCCGGGCACCCTCTATGTAGGCCGAGCGCTTCAATGCATCAATCCGCGGCCGCGCATCGACAAGCCGCTTCACCAAACCGAAGTAGCTACTAGGGATTGGCTCGGTCGGCCGGAGCTGGACTATCAGGTCCTTCATGGCCAAACCTGCCACCCTATGCAGCTCCGTTAGCTGCCTCAGCTGGTCGTTCAGAGGCGTCGGGTGTTCCGGCGCGAGAAATTGTGACCAGAATAGCTTCTCGGTTGAGTTCCCCTCCTGGGCTCGGAAGAACTGTGCGGCATCGGCGGCACTCCTGGAAGATCCGCAAACACGCCTGGAGAACTCCTTACTCGGGTGAGCAAAGCAAACCTCTGACCTCCAAAGATACTCTGCAAAAGAAAGGCCTTACCAGCCGCTATCTGCATTGCCTAATGGATCTTTTCACGAGCACTCCGGGACTCGATCCGCGCCTCTTTGGCATCATGGAGAGCCTTGGCGAGATCGGTCGACTGGTCCGAAGTCTTCCGCTCCAAAGTTTCGCATTTGCTGATGGCATCCTTCAGCTCCTGCTCTACTTCAGCCACCCGAGCTTCCTGTTGGCGGCGGGCATCTTGCTCGGTCTTCAGTTCGGCAACCGCCTTGTCAGCGGCTGCCTTATTCGCCTCCGCCTCTTTTTTGGCCTAGGCAAGGGCGCCTTTGAGGGTCTCGACCTCGGCTACGCCAGCTATGATTATAATCAAGGCATTTCATGAGTTAATCTCTAAATATACATATCATTTTTGACAATCCCAGATAGACCTTGTTCATTGTAGTTTGCGGATTGGTTTAGTCGGGCACCTATTGGTAGCCTCTCCAAGAGGCTTGGGTGAGGTTCCATGGTGTTCCCTTTGAGGTCTTGAATGCGTTTCTTGAAATATGGAGTATTGGCTCTTTAATTCGCAAGCCCGAGGCACTGGACATGTCCTTTACTCGCCAAAATGAGGTCGTGCGGGCGCATGTTTTGGT
Organism: Thinopyrum elongatum; assembly: GCA_011799875.1. Classification (NCBI taxonomy): domain Eukaryota; kingdom Viridiplantae; phylum Streptophyta; class Magnoliopsida; order Poales; family Poaceae; genus Thinopyrum; species Thinopyrum elongatum. Next base: position 27,876,816 of record CM022299.1, on the reverse strand, counting down.
GTTTAGTATTGACGATATTCCACAATATGTTGACTGGTATTATCAAAATATTGGTTATGAGCTTCGTTTGGAGATTGAGGGACATCCTTTCCTTAAGGATGATGTGGTTGATGATGGTAACTTGGAGCATAAAAAAGATGATGATGCCGATGGTGATGATGGGAGTCAGAGAGAAAGGATGGGAAACATGCAAAAGGCAATGATAATGTTACGTCTAGGAAAAATAAGTCTGGGTCTCTGGTCAAGTCTGTGTCTTTGACTGTGGTACCTGCCAAGACTGGTGCCTTTTCCGGTCTCTGATATTCGATTTGGCTCTTTTGGGGTGTTATCGGCCCCTACCTGCTTTTGGAGTGATCCCGTGGAGGCCGATGATCTGGCGGAGCAGGAGGCACCACCGATCTCGCCTCCACTGTGTACATGTGCTCTAGACAATGACCGCATCACAGAGTATACTGCTCCGTTGATTTCTGCCTTGCTTGATGCATCGCCTGTGTAGCCCATGCTTACGCCCCTGCTAGGAGGGCCTCCGAGTGCTAGGAAGCTGGAGTAGTACCCTGGGCTTCCGACCTCGCCGATGTGGCCTGATGGGCCTTCGGCTTCCTATCCAGGGAGGCCGCCTATGCTGGGCTCAGCCTCACCAGTTGGATCACTGGTGTGGCCTGTTGTGGCCCAACTTGCTGTCCCGTTTAGTTCGAGCTCATAGGAGCCTACTGCTGGGCCTCCAGCAATGATGAGGAGGCTTGTAGCCTCGCCTGGGTGGCCTGCTAGGCTACGCCCCATCGCGTAGACTGGGCCTACCGGCGCTCGGTCATCACCAGGTCTGAGCGTGGCATCACCTACAGGGAGGGATCCACCACAGGCGGTGGCTGGACCTCCCCTACTGTCCCTCGTCGTCAAAGCCGCACGGTGCTACGGAGCAGAGAGTTTTCCGCACACCTCTAGGTCTGACGAGGATGTCACCACCTAACCGATCTCTTGACAAAATGAGACCTACGTCGGCGAGATGTCTCCAGCTGGAGAAAATTTCTGGTTCACCATCTATAGAGACTGAGTACAAGATCGCATCTGGCGAGCCAATTGATATCTAACCAGCCACAACATTCAATCAAAGTAACATGAATGGCGATATAGTACAAATTATCACCCAAATACGCACCGGTGAAAATATGAATGATGAAGGAATGCAAAGAGAGCTTTAGCTCAATGGTTAGGTATGCGGTTGTGCAGCCTAACCACCCAGGTTGCTTGTTGATATGCTTGAGTATTGAAATCTTCATGTCAAAACTAGACTATTGCTTTGAATGATATAAAAGTCCAAATGTCCATGCTACAAAGAAAAGAATATGTGATGAACATGTTAGGCAGCATTCCACATCAAAAATTCAGTTTTTATCATTTACCTACTCAAGGACGAGCAGGAATTAAGCTCGGGGATGCTGATACGTCTCCAACGTATCTATAATTTTTAATTGTTCCATGTTGTTTTATTATCAATCTTGGATGTTTTACAATCATTTTATAGCAACTTTATATCATTTTTGGGACTAACCTATTGACATAGTGCCTAGTGCCAGTTGTTGTTTTTTGCTTGTTTTTTTACTTCGCAGAAAATCAATACCAAACGGAGTCCAAACGCAGCGAAACTTTTTGGTGATTTTTTCTGGACCAGAAGACACCTCTTGGGCCAAGAAAGTACCTGAGGGGGGCTCCGAGGGGAGCACAACCCACCAGGGCATGCCTGGGGGCCCAGGCGCGCCCAGGTGAGTTGTGCCCACCTCGGCCACCTCCCGCACCGCCTCTTTGCTCTATAAATACCCCAATATTCCAGAAACCATAGGGGAGTCGACGAAAATCAATTCCAGCCGCTGCAAGTTCCAGAAACCACAGATCCAATCTAGACACCATCACGGAGGGGTTCATCATCCTCATTGGTACCTCTCCGATGATGCGTGAGTAGTTCATTGTAGACCGATGGGTCCGTAGTTACTAGCTAGATGGCTTTCTCTCTCTCTTTTTATTCTCAATACAATGGTCTCACTACTGGAATCAGCTTCTTTGTCGTCCGCCACGGCGGACGGCAAAGGCATAGATCACGGACGGCAAACCTCTTTGCCGTCCGCCAGCAGACGGCAAAATGTCCGGATGAACACGTGCCAGCAAAGGCCTTCTTTGCCGACCGCTTCCTGGAAACAGACGGCAAAGGATTGTGCCGTCCGCCTCTGGTGGCCAGCAGACGGCAAAGATCGTGGACGGCAGTGAGGTGGGGTGAGGGCCATTAGGGGTTAACGGCGTGCTTTGCCGTCAGCCAGAGGACGGCAAAGAGGCTAATGTCTTTGCCGTCCGCTGGCAGACGGCAAAGTGCTCAAACATGCCAGTCCCAGGAATCACAGGTAGCTGCCACGTGCCATGTTTGCCGTCAGCTAGCTGACGGCAAAGAGCCTGTATAGCCCTGTTTTTAATTTAATTCATTCAATTTGACAGCAATTCACAGATATACATATATACACAACAAGCATATCCAACACACTAGTTTCATCATATATACATACATAACCAACACATATATAGTTCCATCCTTACATATTACAAAAGTTTCACATTGTTCATCCAACACCGTTATCCATCCATCCATATAACAAGTTCCAACCATGCAAGTTCATTGATACAAAATAAAAGCACAAATGGAAAAGAAGCACTCCATCCATGCAAGCTTCCGTGAATTAAATCAAATCTGCAAAATGATAAACAAGATGTTAGAAGAAGAAGAATAAAATGAAGAAGAAGAACAAGACTATAAGAAGTAAGCATACTTAAGTAAAATGGAGCTAACCTAGATAAAATGAAGAAGAAGAAGAAGAAGAAGAAGAAGAAGAAGAAGAAGAAGAAGACTATAAGCTTATTATGTAAACTAGGTCATTTTGTGCTAACATAAGTAATTTTGGAGTTAACCTTTAGGAAAGTAAGCATAGTAGAGATAACTTAGCATATTAGAGCTAACATAGGTAACTAAGCATATTAGAGCTAACATAGGTAACTAAGCATATTAGAGCTAACTTAGAGCTAACTTATGTCATTTCGGAGGAAACAAAGCTAAGTATATATAGATCATTTTGGAGATCAAACATACCTAACATAGTTCAGTTCTCATTGTTCTTCTCCTTCTCCTTCCTCAGCCTGATGCGCCAAGAGCGGCGAGGCGGTGGAGGCAGTGGGATGTAGTCTTCTACCACAATTGGCGTGGTCATGTCGCCCAGCTGTGGGATCGCCGGCGCCACCACCGGCGCGAGGTCATTGTCAGGCACCACCACCATCGCGAGGCCATCTTCAGGCAGGATAGGCACGACCATCGCTAGGTCATCCTCAGCCACCACCATCGCTAGGTCATCCTCAGCCTGATGCCCACTCTGCTCCTCTTCTTCCCCACTCCAGTCCGGATCATCCTCCTTGCTGTTGCTTTTGCTATAGCCAGAATCGCTGTTGCTTTTGCTACAGCCAGAATCGCTGCTACTTTGGCTGTAGCCAGTGTCGCTACTGCTGCTCCCATTGCCTGTCCAAATGCAACAATGACCGTTAACAATCGATGCGAGACAAAGCCAAATGTAGAGGAATAAGAAGAGGCAGAACGTACTGGCATCATCGTCGTCAGCGTAGCGCATACGACACATAGTCGCGTTGAACACCTTCACGATGAGCATGGTGGCGTCGTCATCGTACCTGAAGAGAAGGAAGTACCCCTGCCGCAGGTCGTAGGCACGGTAGAACTTCTCCCAGCCACGACACAGGTACATGTGGCCCTCCTTGATCACCAACTCCACGTCCCACAGCCTGCGAAACCCGCTGCCGGCCTGTCGCAGCTTCACATTATTTGGCGGATCTTCACCCAGCATGTTCATAAAAGTGTCAGGCAGCCTTTGCAGTTTGGGACAATGAGTGATGTAGCAAACAACAGAGTTATCATAATGAGATGGGTGAAGGGGAGATCTCTCCTTTTATATACCTGCCTCGTGGATGATACTGAAGTCCCAAGTATGATACTGAAGAACTCGAAAGCATCCAACTCGTACTCCGGTGTGGTAGAGCGGAGTCTGCGGTGGCGGCTTCCCCCCATCTCTGATAAGCAGCAGAAGATAATCAACTACACCAAGTTATCATTTCTCATTCAAAAAAAAAAGCACTTGTGGACATATGATGGCTCTAGTTGAATTTATTAGTAGCACTAGTCGTCAAAAATGTTGACTTTAGTTGAATTTCATATAATAACTATTTTAACTTCTTTGGGTCAGCAAACTAGGCAACTAGCTAGCAGTATAAAAACATTCAACTAAAGAAAAGAAAGAAACTGCAAAACGTGGCGGAACCCGAAATAAGAAAGTATAAAAACGTGTCTTTTTCTTCTTCTTCCCCTCTTCTTCTTTTTTCCTCTTTTTCCTTTTCTTCTTCTTCCTCTTCCTCTTCTTCTTCTTCTTCTTCTTCTTTCTTGTCTCTCTTCTTCTTCTTCTTGTTCTTCTTCTTCTGTTCTTCTTTCTTATTTTTCTTCTTTTTCTCTTCTTCTTCTTCTTCTTCTTCTTCTTTTTTTTTCTTTTTCTCTCTCTTCCTCTTCTCTTCCCTTTCCTCTTCTTCTTTTCCTTCTTTTCCTTTTTCTTTTTCCTTTTTTTCCTTCTTCTTTTCTAATATGTAAAAAATCTCTAAAACTATTTATTATCTAAAACTATATCTAAAGAATTGGCGGGGGGAGGTTTTATGGTGATATTTCTTTCTATGGTGACATGTTCTATGGTGCCCTTGAAGCCAACAATGCATCTGGAAGTTTCACAAAACTTTCCAAAAAGAAAGGCGAGCAAAGAGGGAGAGAAAGAGAGGAGGGGAAGGAGGAAGAGGAGAAGGGGGAGAGGAGGAGGAGGGAGGAGGAGGAGGAGGAGAAGAAGAGGAAGAAAGAAGAAGAAGAGCAGGAAGAGGAGGAGGAAGAGGAGGAGGAGGAAGGAGGAGGAGGAGGAGCGAGGAGGAGGATTATTTCTGACTTTCTCCTCCTCTCCTCCCTCCTCTCCTCCTTAATCTTCTTCTTCTAAAGTAAAACTAAAAACTAATATAAAATAAACTAAACTAAAAAATAAAATAAACTAAAACTAAAGTAAAATAAACTAAAACAGAAACTAAATTAACTAAAAGAAATAAAATAAACTAAACTAAAAAAAGTGGGGAAAGATCACTCACCTGCAGGCAGGGGGTCGCCGGTGGAGGGGGAGGCGGGGAGGGGGAGGGGCGAGGAGGAGGGGGGGGAGGGGGGTGGAGGGGCCAGTGGAGGCGGAGGAGAGGAGGGGGGGGGGAGGGGGGGGGAGGAGGAGGAAAGGTGGGGGAGGACCGGAGGGGTGGGGAGGCGGAGCCCGGTGGGAGGGGAGGGACCAGCGGGTTGGGCGGCGGCGGCCCGGTGGAGGGGGGGGAGGCCGCGTCGAGACGGGGGCGGGGACGTCCAACGCATGGGAGGGGGCGGGGCGGCTGGACAGCGGCGTCGCGACGCGGCTGGCCGGATTGTGGAAGGGGACGGGGAGCGGGTAGGGTGGGGCGAAGGCGAGGATGCGGAGGCGGGTGGGTGGGGCGAAGGGGAAAAGGGGGGAGGCGGGTGGTCGGGGGACGGGGCGAGGGGCGGTGGCAGCGGGTGGTGGGGGCGGCGGTGGTCTCGTCGGGGAGAGAGGGACAGAAAGAGAGAGAGAGAGGGAAGGAGGGGTGGAGATCCGTTAGTTAGGTTATCTCTTTGCCGTCCGCCCCCCTTTGCGTCCGCTTGTTTTCTCTTTGCCGTCCGCTAGCAGACGGCAAAGAGGGGGCCGTTAGTTTTTTTTCTAAGCAGCTCGTTAGTGGGGCCCACCTCTCTCTTTGCCGTCTGCCAACTGATGGCAAAGATTCTTTGCCGTCCGCTAGCTGACAGCAAAGAACTGGCTGATGGCAAAGACCTTCTTTGCCATCAGCCAGTTCTTTGCCGTCCGTTTTTCGTAAGCGGACGACAAAGACCTTCTTTGCCGTCAGCCAGCAGACGGGAAAGAAGTGGCTGATGGCAACGAAGTGGATTCCAGTAGTGTCTCTTGGAGATCTATTTGATGTAACTCTTTTTGCGGTGTGTTTGTTGGGATCCGATGAACTTTCAGTTTATGATCAGATCTATCTTTTTATCCATGAAAGTTATTTGAGTCTTTTGATCTCTTATATGCATGATTACTTATAGCCTCGTATTTCTTCTTCGAATCTTTGGTTTAGTTAGGCCAACTAGATCGATTTTTCTTGCCATGGGAAGAGGTGCTTTGTGATGGGTTCGATCTTACGGTGCTTGATCCCAGTGACAGAAGGGGAACTGACACGTATGTATCGTTGCTATTAAGGATAAAAATGTGGGGTCTATTTCTGCAGAAATACATCTTGTCTACATCATGTCATCGTTCTTATTGCATTTCTCCATTTTTCCATGAACTTAATACACTAGATGCATGTTGGATAGCAGTCGATGTGTGGAGTAATAGTAGTAGATGCAGGCAGGAGTCGGTCTACTAATCTTGGACGTGATGCCTATATAATTATCATTGCCTGGATATCGTCATAATTAGTTGAAGTTCTATCAACTGCCCAACAGTAATTTGTTTAGCCACCGTATGCTATTTTTCTCGAGAGAAGCCACTAGTGAAACCTACGGCCCCCTGGTCTATTTTCTCATCATATATTTTCAGATCTATTTTGTTATTTGCCTTTTTATTTATTTTCCACTTTTATTTTCAGATCTATATTTCTAAAAACCCAAAAATATTTTGCTTCACTTTATTTTATTCGCGATCTATTTATCCAATCTACTACAATTTATCTCACGTCCGTTTGCCAATTTCTGGCGCCGTTACCCGAAAGGGACTGACAACCCCTTTAACACGTCGGGTTGCAAGTACTTGTTCTTTGTGTGCAGGTGCTGTTTATGTAGTGTTGCTTGGTTCTCCTACTGGTTCGATAACCTTGGTCTCATCACTGAGGGAAATACCTACCGTTGTTGTGCTGCATTATCCCTTCCTCTTTGGGGAAATACCGACGTAGTTCAAGCCAACTTCGGTGATCGTCGATCGTACGCCGACGTGCTCATGGCTGCTGTGCGTGGGAATGGGCCTCAACCACTGTCGCAACCTCCGGCGCCTGGCGCTCCGGTTTCATGCCCGGACGCACGTGAGCAGTGCACAACTGGCTGGTTTGCTGGCGATGATGGCAGCTGGCATGGTACATACCGCGGCCGCGGCGGGTACAACAACATCGGTGGCCGGCCCCGTTATGAAGCTAGATATGGTGGAGGACAGTGGGACTACGATGGTTATGGTACCTATGGTGATGACCGATACAGGGGCCCGTCGTCCATGGGTAGCGGTCGAGATCACAGCGGTGATCAGTGGCCCTCCGGCAGCGGCCGGGGTTTCGATGGACCGGCTGGAGGCTTCGTCGAAGGGGCGCCTACTCCGGCCCTCCCCGGTGCCGCTTTGGCTGTTGTGAGAGCATTGGCTACGGTGCCAGTGGCAGCCGTGGTGGCAATGACTGTGATTCCTGATTGGGCATGTGACAAGGCGAGTGACAAGTCGGACGCTGAGTATGCTAGTTAAGGGCAGCGAAAGAAAGAAAAATTGTATTGCTATCGGTACAGCGAAGCGGGACACTTTGTGGTGGGATGCACTGCTGAGCTGTGTGATATTTGCATGAAGCCGAAGCATGCTTTAGGTGACTGCACGCTTTTCTTGGCACCCAAGACGGTGGTAATGGTGTACGGAGTCTGTGACAGTAAGCTCATGTTCTTGGAGACTCCTTGTATGAATTCGTACATAACACATCTTCAGAGTTCCAGGACTGGCCTGGTGCGTGTCACACATAGATCCATGATGGAGGAGCAAGTGGTGCAACAACTGAGGAGGTTGGTGTATGTGAGCTTCCTGTGGTCTCTAGTGCATATAGAGGACCAAGTTTACAAGGTGGATTTTCCAAGGAAGGAGGATTTGGTGCGCCTCCTGGTGTTCGGTATGTGCAGAATTCTAGACAGTCCATGTTTTTTTGAGTTTGAAGAGTGGAAGAAAAAGGAGCCTGTGTAGATACCATTGCGTGAGATTTGGGTCAGATTTCATGGGGCATTGTCTAATCCCCTTAACGATTTTTTGAAACCTGGAGCATTTGGCCGTTGATCGGTAAAGACGGAGAAGGTGCATATGCCTTTTACTCGCAACCATGGAATTGTGAGGTTACTTGTCGGGGTGACCGGTATTGATGTTGTGCCGAAGTACACACCCTGGTTTTATAGTGGTATGATACGTCTCCGTCGTATCTATATTTTTTGATTGTTTCATGCCAATATTATACAACTTTTATACATTTTGGCAACATTTTATATGATTTATTGGACCAACCTATTGATTCAGTGCCTAGTGCTAGTTCCTGTTTGTTGCATATTTTTTATTTCGCAGAAAATCCATATCAAACGAAATCCAAATGTAATAAAATTTTATGGAGAATTATTTTGGAATATTTGTGATTTTTGGGAGTTGGAATCATCAGAAGAGGGGGCCCACAGTGACCACAACCCACCAGGGCGCGCCTGGGGGTCCAGGCGCGCCCAGGTGTCTTATGCACACCTCAAACGTCGGTTGGAGCTATACTTCGGGCACAAGGAAGCTTATATCCGGAAAAAAATCATGTTAAAATCTCAGCACAATCGGAGTTACGGATCTCCAGGAATATAAGAAACGGTTTTCGGCCAGATCTGGGAAAGGCGAAACAGAAGATAATAGAGAGGGAGATCCAATCTCGGAGGGCCCCGCCACTCCGCCACCATGGAGGCCATGGACCAGAGGAGGAACTCTCCTCCCATCTAGGGGGGAGGCCAAGGAAGAAGAAGAAGGAGGGGGGCTCTCTCCCCCTCTCTCCCGGTGGCGCCGGAGTGCCGCCGGGGCAAGGATCATGACGGCGATCTACATCAACAATCTTGCTACCGTCAACACCAACTCTCTCCCCCTCTATGCAGCGGTGTAACACCTCTCTTCCCCGCTGTAATCTCTACTTAAACATGGTGCTCAACACCATATATTATTTCGCAATGATATTTGGTTATCCTATGATGTTTGAGTAGATCTGTTTTGTCCTAAGGGTTAATCGTGATCTTGGTTGGTATGATTGTATATTTTCTTTATGGTGCTGTACTACGGTGCCCTCCGTCTCACGCAAATGTGAGGGATCCTCGCTGTAGGGTGTTGCAATATGTTCATGATTCGCTTATGGTGGATTGCGAGAGTGACAGAAGCTTAAACCCGAGTAAGTGGGTTGTTGCGTATGGGATAAAGAGGACTTGATACTTAATGCTATGGTTGGGTTTCACGACATTAATGATCTTTAGTAGGTGTGGATGCTTGCTAGGGGTCCAATCATAAGTGCATATGATCCAAGTAGAGAAAGTATGTTAGCTCATGCCTCTCCCTCATATAAAATTACAAGAATGATTACCGGTACTTGTTATCGATTGCCTAGGGACAGATGACTTTCTTGTTGACAAAAGCTATCCACTTTTATTACGTTGAAATTTATTCGTAGTTTTATTCTCGCAAAGTACTCGTAGTTTTATTCTTGCAAAATAGTTTCATACTTGCTTTAGGTAAAGCAAACGTCAAGTGTGCGTAGAGTTGTATCGGTGGTCGATAGGACTTGAGGGAATATTTGTTCTGCCTTTAGCTCCTCATTGGGTTTGACACTCTTATTTATCGAAGAAGGCTACAAACGATCCCCTATACTTGTGGGTTATCAAGACCTTTTTCTGGCGCCATTGCTGGGGAGCAATGGCGTGGGGCGAATATTCTCGTGTGTGCTTGTTTGTTTTGTCACTAAGTAGTTTTTATTTCGTGTTCTATGTTGTTCTCTGTCTTTAGTTATGGATATGGGACACGAAACACCAAGAAAATTAGTTGTACTTGCTACTCATGGAGATGGGAAACCTCCTAAAACCCTCGATGCTCGTTATGTGAAAGATATTATGCACCACTTTGATAATGCTGAGAAAACCTCATTCAACTTGATAATAGGAGACACGTTGGATCAACTTGAATACTTTAGGGATTATCGCTTAACACAAAAAGGGAAACTCTTATGGGATCGAATTCATATGTTGAAATGGTATGCTTGGAATCTATGCTCTTGATATGATTATACTTGTTGCTCTAGGATGAATGCTCCACACCTTCCCTTTTCATGCAAATTTAATGACAATGAAACCTTAGCTTCTTATGCTAATGGTAGATATGATTACTATGATGTGAAACGAATAGAAGAATTTGTTGATTTTAAGGGTGCTTATGAAATTGAATCTTTGTTTGAAAAGTTTGAAGATTTTGATGATTCAGTTTATAGACCTGAAAATTTTGCTATCTTTAAATATTGCTATGAAAATTATAAATTCAATTACGATATTGATGTATTTATTGAGAAAGTCTCCGCTATCCAAGAAGAGACTAATATTTTGCAGGAGTGTATTGAAGAAGAAATTGATGAAACTGTGAGCTCATTGGATGAAAAAGATGATGAGGAGAGCGAAGAACAAGCGGAGGAAGAGCGGATTGATCACCCGTGCCCTCCTTCTAATGAGAGTAACTCTTCAACTCATACATTGTTTAATGCCCCTTCATTCTTACCAAAGGATGAATGCTATGATAATTGCTATGATCCCGTTGATTCGTTTGAAATATCCCTTTTTGATGAACTTGATGCTTGCTATGCTTGTGGCCAAGATGCCAATATGAATTATGCTTATGGAGATGAACTTGCTATAGTTCCTTATGTTAAGAATGAAATTGTTGCTATTGCACCCACACATGATAGTCCTATTATCTTTTTAAATTCTCCAAATTACACTATATTGGAGAAGTTTGCTCTTATTAAGGATTATATTGATGGGTTGCGTTCTACCACTACACATGATGATTTTGATGAATATAATACGCATGTGCTTTCTGATCCAACTTGCAATTATTATGAAGAGGAACTATATCTCCACCTCTCTATGTTTCCAACACGATAAAATTGCAAGAAACTGCTTATGCTATGTATTGGCCTTTACTTGATGTGCATGAATTGTTCTTGTATGACATGCCGATGCGTAGGAAGAGAGTTAGACTTCGTAATTGCATGATATATGTTGCTTTGTGCTCACTACTAAATGGCAAATCATTTTTAATTAAAATTGGCTTTGATATACCTTGGGATCCGGGTGGATCCATTACTTGAGCACTTTATGCCTAGCTTAATGGTTTAAAGAAAGAGCTGCCAGGGAGACAACCCGAAAGTTTTAGAGAGTCATTTTATTTCTGTTGAGTGCTTTTATGAAGTTTAAAAACAAAAAAAAATATAGAGGGGAACCTAAAAACCTCACAAAAAGAGAAGCGATTGAAAGGTGATGCATTGGAGAAGTGAGGGTCGACCATGAACACTTGTGTTCATGCTCATGGAAAAAATGTAAATTTTTCATGAATATTCTCACAAAAATAATTATCGCCTTATACAAATCCATTTTATTATAAAAATAATGTGCCAAGATTTGCCTTTAGGATGATTAGATTGATTGTTGGTATGTGCGGTGCAAAAACAGAAACTTTGGCTGTAGTGCGCGATTTTACCTTTTTTTACTGGAATGTTGAAAGTTTCTGAAACTTTTTGCACAGTCTTGCTATACAAATTGTTTATTTTTTCATAATTTTTCAGAATTTTTGCAGTACCAGAAGTATGGTAGGTGTTCAGATTGCTACAGACTGTCCTGTTTAAGACAGATTCTGTTTTTGATGCATTGTTTTGCTTGTTTTGATGAAACTATCGATTTTTATCGGTGGTATAAGGCATGGAAAAGTTATAATAAAGTATCTACAATGGAAAAACAAAATATGAATTGGTTTTCAACAGTACTTAGAGTAGTGATTTGCATTATTATACTAACAGATCTGACCGAGGTTTCTGTTGAGTTTTGTGTGGATGAAGTGATGAAAGATCGAGGAGGTCTCGATATGAGGAGAAGGAGGAGAGGTAAGAGCTCACGCTTGGGGATGCCCAAGGCACCCCAAGTAAATATTCAAGGAGACTCAAGCGTCTAAGCTTGGGGATGCCCCGGAAGGCATCCCATCTTTCTTCAACAAGTATCGGTATTTTTTCGTCTTCGTTTCGTTCATGTGATATGTGTGAATCTTGGAGCGTCTTTTGTGTTTAGTTTTCATTTTTCCTTTTATGCACCATGCTGGTATGGGATAGTCCATGGTTGATTTATAGAATGCTCATTGCACATCACTTATATCTATTGAGTGTGGCTTTATAGAATGCTTCATGTGCTTCACTTATATCATTTGAAGTTTGGATTGCCTGTTTCTCTTCACATAGAAAACCGTTATTTGTAGAATGCTCTTTTGCTTCACTTATACTTATTAGAGCATGGTATTTTGTAGAAAGAATTAAACTCTCTTGCTTCACTTATATCTATTTAGAGAGTCAACAGGAATTGGTCAATTGCATGGTTAGTCATAAAATCCTACAAAAAACTTATGGATCACTGAATATGATATGTTTGATTCCTTGCAATAGTTTTGTGATATAGAGATGGTAATATGTGGGAGGTACTAGTAAATGGTTGTGGTTAGTAAGAATATTGGTGTTAAGGTTTGTGATTCCTGAAGCATGCACGTATAGTCTCTCGTTATGCTATGATGTTGGAGCATGATTTATTATTGATTGTCTTCCTTATGAGTGGCGGTCGGGGACGAGCGATGGTCTTTTCCTACCAATCTATCCCCCTAGGGGCATGCATAGTAGTACTTTGCTTCGAGGGCTAATAAACTTTTGCAATAAGTATATGAGTTCTTTATGACTAATGTGAGTCCATGGATTATACGCACTCTTACCTTTCCGCAATTTGCTAGCTTCTACGGTACCGTGCATTGCCCTTTCTCATCTCGAGAGTCAGTGCAAACTTCGCCGGTGCATCCAAACCCTGTGATATGATACGCTCTATCACACATAAGCCTTATTATATCTTCCTCAAAACAGCCACCATACCTACCTATTATTGCCTTTCCATAGCCATTCCGAGATATATTGCCATGCAACTTTCACCGCCTCCATTTTGATGACTTGAGCATTCATTGTCATATTGCTTTGCATGATCGTAAGATAGCTAGCATGATATTTCCATGGCTTGTCCGTTTTTTTGATATCGTTGTTATGCTAGATCATTGCACATCCTGGTACACTGCCAGAGGCATTCATATAGAGTCTTACTTTGTTCTAGGTATCGAGTTGTAATTTTTATTTCTTTTGAGTTATAAATAAATAGAAGTGGGATGATCATCATTATTCATTATTAGAGCATGTCCCAGTGAGGAAAGAATGATGGAGAATATGATTCCCCCACAAGTTGGGATGAGACTCCGGACAATGAGAGAAAAAAAGGGAAAAAGAAAAAAAAAAGAAAAAAAGAAAAAAAGAGAGAAGGGGCATTGCTACTATCTTTTACCACACTTGTGCTTCAAAGTAGCACCATGTTTTCATATAGAGAGTCTCCTATGTAGTCACTTTCATATACTAGTGGGAATTTTTCATTATAGAACTTGGCTTGTATATTCCGATGAAGGGCTTCCTCAAATGCCCGAGGTCTTCATGAGCAAGCAAGTTGGATGCACACCCACTTAGTTTTCATATTGAGCTTTCATACAATTATAGCTCTTAGTGCATCTGTTGCTTGGCAATCCCTACTCCTCACGTTGATATCAATTGATGGGCATCTCCATAGCCAGTTGGTTAGCCGCGTTGATGTGAGACTTTCTTACTTTTTGTCTTCTCTATATTTACCCCTATCATCATACTCTATTCCACCCATAGTGCTATATCCATGGCTCGCGCTCATGTATTGTGTGAGGGTTGAAAAAGCTAAAGCACGTTAAAAAGTATGAACCAATTGTTCACCTTGTCATCGGGGTTGTGCATGATAAATACTTTGTGTTAAGAAGACAGAGCATGATAAGACTATATGATTTTGTAGGGATAGCTTTCTTTAGCGTTGATATTTTGAAAGACATGATTGTTTGTTGGGATGCCTGAGTATTGATGTCTTTATGTCAAATTATAGACTATTGCTGTGAATCACTTATGTCTTAATATTCATGCCATGATTAGACATATGATCAAGTTTATGCTAGGTAGCATTCCACATAAAAATTATCTTTTTTATCATTTACCTGCTCGAGGACGAGCAGGAATTAAGCTTGGGGATGCTGATACGTCTCCGTCGTATCTATAATTTTTGATTTTTTCATGACAATATTATACAACTTTTATACATTTTTGGCAACATTTCGTATGATTTATTGGACTAACCTATTGATTCAGTGCCCAGTGCCAATTCCTGTTTGTTGCATGTTTTTTGTTTCATAGAAAATCCATATCAAATGAAGTCCAAATGCAATAAAATTGTACGGAGAATTATTTTGGAATATTTGTGATTTTTGGGAGTTGGAATCATTAGAAGAGGGGGCCCATAGTGACCACAACCCACCAGGGCGCTCCTGGGGGCCCAGGCGCGCCCAGGTGTCTTATGCCCACCTCGAACGTCGGTTGGAGCTATACTTCGGGCGCAAGGAAGCTTATATCTGAAAAAAATCGTGTTAAAATCTCAGCGCAATTGGAGTTACAGATCTCCGGGAATATAAGAAACGGTTTTCGGCCAGATCTGGGAAAGGCGAAACAGAAGAGAACAGAGAGGGAGATCCAATCTCGGAGGGGCTCCCGCCCCTCCGCCACCATGGACCAGAGGGGGAACTCTCCTCCCATCTAGGAGGGAGGCCATGGAATAAGAAGAAGGAGGGGGTTCTCTCCCCCTCTCTCCCGGTGGCGCCGGAGTGCCGCCGGGGGTAGGATCGTGAAGGCGATCTACATCAACAATCTTGCTACCGTCAACACCAACTCTCTCCCCTTCTATGCAGCGGTGTAATACCTCTATTCCCCGCCGTAATCTCTACTTAAACATGGTGCTCAACTCCATATATTATTTCGCAAAGATATTTGGTTATCCTATGATGTTTGAGTAGATCCGTTTTGTCCTATGGGTTAATCGTGATCTTCGTTGGTACGATTGTATATTTTATTTATGGTGTTGTTCTACGGTGCCCTCCATCTCACGGAAACATTAGGTATCCTCATTGTAGGGTGTTGCAATATGTTCATGATTCGCTTATGGTGGGTTGCGAGAGTGACAGAAGCTTAAACCCGAGTAAGTGGGTTGTTGCGTCTGGGATAAAGAGGACTTGATACTTAATGCTATGGTTGGGTTTCACGACCTTAATGATCTTTAGTAGTTGTGGATTCTTGCTAGGGGTCCAATCATAAGTGCTTATGATCCAAGTCGAGAAAGTATGTTAGCTCATGCCTCTCCCTCATATAAAATTACAAGAATGATTATCGGTACTTATTATCGATTGCTTAGGGACAAATGACTTTCTTGTTGACAAAAGTTATCCACTTTTATTACCTTGCAATTTATTCGTAGTTTTATTCTCGCAAAGTACTCATAGTTTTATTCTTGCGAAATAGTTTCATACATGTTTTAGGTAAAGCAAACGTCAAGTGTGCGTAGAGTTGTATCGGTGGTCGATAGAACTTGAGGGAATATTTGTTTTGCCTTTAGCTCCTCATTGGGTTCGACACTCTTATTTATCGAAGAAGGCTACAAACGATCCCCTATACTTGTGGGTTATCATGGTATCACATATGATCTGAGGATAGAGATTGAGGGGTATCCGTTTGTGGATGATGGCGCTAAGGCTAATGATGATGATATGACTGAGGGAGGAGATGAGCACTAGGATGGCACCATGGACCACGACAAGTGTGGGGACATGCCTAAGTCCACCGGGCAGCCTAGTCAGAGTTCGGATGTCCCTGTGGATAAGGGGACCGCACCCACTTCGACGGCTGTGGTGGGGCTTCGGTTCGGTTCCATAGGGATGGCCTCGGCGCCTAGCTGCCTCTAGGGGGATCGGGTCAAGACCAGGGATCCAGTGAAGCAGGAGCCACCACCGCTATCCCCGTCGATGTCGCCAGTTTGTGTATCTGCGGCTTTGGAGGCGATGGAGCCGGTTACTTCTTCGATGGTGGTCTTGGGAGGGAACCCAAGGCAGTCAGCCTCTGCTCCATCTTCTACTTCGCCTCTGGCTGCAGTGTCCACGGTGAGGATCGTGGCGTCCGGCCATGGTGGACTCCCCACTGGTAGGGGGTCCCATGTGGTACCGGTCGAGACTCTGGCAGGAGGACGTTCCACAACTGGTCATTCTGTGGAGGTCATGGTGGCTTTTGGAGGGATTCCAGACCCGATGTCTGGTGACAGGCAAGGATGTCGATGGATTCAGGCTCAGCCGGACGCGGACGACTTGGAGATGGGGTGTGCTATGCGGGCAGCCAAGCTTGGAGACATCGAAGCCACTACAGGTATGTTGGTGAATACCAGCTTTTTAGTACTACATTTTTCTGAGGACGATATCATTACCAATGCTGATAGGATTAGGGTCTCTCTGGGGGTGAATAGTCAAGAGGTACCTAGGTCTGTGAATGATTTGCTTGATCTTGAGGCAGACAGAGTGATCGAAATGCTTAAAAATATTGCGGTGTTAAACTAATGAAAGAGAGTAAAGTTAACGAGCTGGGAGTTCGGGCATTAGAATGTCTTTGTCGGGACGTAGTGCCCTATAGTGTTATGGATAGGAAGCATTGGATGTAGAGGAGCATGCGGCCCCTCTATAACAGATGAAAGATTAGGCAACAACCTCAGTCATGCGGACTCCGAGGTAGTGCCGGTCAAGCCCAAACGCACGTGGAAGAGCAAGGTATACCCACTCTCCGCGGTGTGTCGAAGTGCGAGAATCAAATTCAAACAAAAATTTCATGATGAAAAATGAGAGGCATTTTCAGGATTAGCAGAGGTCTTGCGGACTTGGCTAAGCGTAAGTTTCTGGCGGAAACTTCTAAGGAAAATAAGGTGCATTTTATTGCGTTGCTCGAGATGGGTCGAGATAACTTTACTTCGCAGTTTCTCGGAATGATTTCCGATGGTTCAGACTATGATTGGCATTGTCTCCCACCACGGGGAAGATTTGGCGGGATCTTACTTGGGGTTAATTATGGATCCCTGGAAGTCGTGAATGTTATTCTGGGAGACTATGCTGTCAAATTTCATGTGTGATCGAAAGTTGATGGGTATAGGTGGGCTCTAGTCACTATGTATGGCACGGCACAACCGGAGTTCAAGCCTGACCCCCTAGCAGACCTGGTGAGGGTTTGCGGGGATGAGAGGTTATCATATTGGTCGATACAGACTTTAACATTATTAGGCGGTGAGAAGAAAAAAATAATGATAACTTCGATGGGAGGTTGTAGTTTATGTTTAATGCCATCATTGAGAGTCTGGACCTAAGAGAGATTGATCTTGCAAGCAGGTAGTACACTTGGGCGAACAATTTGGAGATTCCAACTTATGAGAATTTGGATCGAGTTCTAACCAGTGTTGAATGGGAACAGAAGTTTCCTTTAGTAATGGTGCGACTGCTACAAAGGGGACTTTTCGATCATACTCCCCTCCTTGTTGATTCGGGTGATGCGACTCACATCGGCAACAAGAATATTTTCCCATTCAAACTGGCGTGGTTCGAAAGGGAGGGCTTCCTAGATTTGATAGCCAGGGAGTGGGCTAAGGAGAAGAGAGGAGAATGAAACGTCGAAAGATGGCAATATAAAATTAGACACTTAAGATAATTCTAATGGGGCTGGGCAAAAAATGAGAGTGGCATTTATAAACTGGAAAAAGAAAGGCTACTTAATCTCATTAACAATCTAGATTTAAAGGCTGAGGTCAGTATGCTCGATATGACTGACAGTGCAGCCAAATGAGAGGTCGAGGAGAAGCTTTCGAATCTTCTTAGAGAAGAAGAGATAAAATGGGCACTCAGAGCTGAAGTTCGTCAGGTGGTTCAAGGTGTTGGAAATATGCCCTAGAGGCAAGAATATTTGTATTATTATATTTCCATGTTCATAATTAAGAGTTTATATTTCATGCTATAACTGCTATGATCCTGAAATATGCGATTCCGTGGAAAACTCATATGCACGTGTGGAATGATAAACAGTTAAATAAAAAGTTCCTAGTCTTGCCTCTAGGACTAGCTCAAGTGTTCTTAGTGATCACATTTTCTGGATCTTAGGATATTGTTAAGTGTAACGATAATCCTAAAAATGACATTGAGATTATGACGTTGGAAGACCTATCATATTGAATCGACCCATACTTGTCTGTTATGAATTGAGATAATATCGTTTGTAATCAATTGTAATAAAATGGAGTGTTAACATGTGATTTTGCTCCTTAGACCATGAGAGTATCATAGTCACTTCTTACCGTACGGTGGACTTTGGGGTTGCTCAAACGTCACCTGTAACACAATGATCATAACGACAACTTACAGGTTCATCGAAAAGTTTGACAAGGGACTAGATATCTCGAGAGTGGGATTTGCTCCTCTGACGATGGAGAGATATTCTTAGGGCCCTCTCGGTGTGATGACATCCATCATCGTCTGGCCAGACACAGGTGACTTCGTCATGGGGATGCCGGAACACGACAACGAGAAAGAAGAACAAAACCGGAAACGAGGATATCGGTATAGTGAGCATGTGATGACTCAGGAGGTTACTGACACATACTGGGTTTTGTGAAGTATCATGAAACAAAGGGAACATCACAAGATAACAAATGTTCACTCGAATATCATTCGTGTGCTCACAGGGATCGATATGGACGTCCACGGTTCCGCTATCGGTCATTGAACGAAGGGATTTCATTCATGTCTGTGAGTTACCGCACCTACGGGGTCACTGGCATAAGCAATCACGATATGCTGAGTGTTAGTAGCACGGGAGTGATGAGAACATATTTGTGGAATTGTTTTAATAATATTCGGAATAGTTCCGAGAGGATCCGGAAGCGTTTCGGGGTCACCGGAGGGTTTCGGAGAGTATCGGGTAATACCGGTTATTACCGATAAATATATATAGGTGGAAAATGTTTTCAAGGATGTTAAATTATATATAAAATAGTCTGAAAGTATTAAGATCAATTTTATATTTAATTTAATATCAACGGGCCTGAAAAGGCCAAGTGGTGGAAGGCAACTTGGGCCACAAGGGCCCAAGTAGGGGAGGCGCCCCTTCCCTAAGGAAGGAGGCCGAATTGGAGAGGGGGGGGGGGGAGGATTCCTCCTTCCCTCCCCTGGCCGGCGCACCAAGGGGGACTCCTTTCCCCTTGGTGGCAGCCCGCCCTCTCCCGTCTAACCTATATATACTTGAGGATTTGTTCTCTTTTATATATACAAGTTTTGGAGCCTCCTCTAGTTCATCTAGCCCTAGTTCAAGTTGTCCTAGTTGACTAATTAGAGCTAGGTCTAGTTCCTCTAATCCCCATAATTAGAAGCCCAGTGTGGTTCTAATCTCCTCCCTCTAATTCTCTGGCGTCGGTTAGCTCTGGACGGCGAAGCGCTGCCGGATTGTGAAGACCATACACTTGCAACCAAGTAGAGAGGCTGTGCTTTCGGTCTTCTGTTCGAGGGATTGTCCGAGGGAGGTTCGCGGGATCGTCATCAACTGTTCGAGGGACTCCAAGTACGATCTGTACTGACTCGTCAACTTCCGCTGCACTCCGGAGTCGGTAGCGATTGTTGATCCAAACCCTATATGCATCTTCATATTGTTCGTGGGTGATCATAGGGCGATTTTTTTCTACTACGTTTCCCAAGAGTGGCATCATGAGCGGTTCTATGAGTAGATGTAGATTTCAATCTAGATCACATGTGGATGTGAGGGCTGATGTTCTTGTTATGCTTCCCTTGAGTGTTGCTTCGATTCAGTTCCTTGATGTCATGGTGTTGCTTATCACAAGGTTCTAACAATCCATCGGCTCTGGCTGTCGACGATCTGCTAACAATTCCTTGGGCTTCACCATAGTCAAGAGTAGTGAACCATCGTTTACGCAAGAGGGCGATGAAGATGAACGATCTTCTAGGGGGTCACGCGTATTTGATGAAGTTTAGTGTGGGGGAACGAGATTTTTTAATTAAGTCTCTTCTTTCACACACCCCGAAAGTTAATCTAGCAACAATAATTATCGCCTTGATGGTGTGCACGTAGGTAGCTAGTGTTGTCTGGAAACCCTAGAAGTCACGTAATTAAAATTTGCCAAACATATTACAGGACGTCTAACTTGGTTTTGCAGGGATTGCATATGATGTGGTATAGCCTTCGTCATGATAATGAGTTTA
Organism: Thinopyrum elongatum; assembly: GCA_011799875.1. Classification (NCBI taxonomy): domain Eukaryota; kingdom Viridiplantae; phylum Streptophyta; class Magnoliopsida; order Poales; family Poaceae; genus Thinopyrum; species Thinopyrum elongatum. The sequence continues at coordinate 27,856,444 of CM022299.1, read as the reverse complement.
TGTATGAGATGGTTATATGTTGTAATGTTTAGTGGTCTGCGTATCACGGCATGATGGATGGAGCCACGAGATTGCCACCTTAATGTAAATATCATAGAGATAGGTTACAGGTGACGGTGGCAGGCGTACATGTAGGACCCCGACGAGGGGAAGGTGTACTAGGATCAGGACGAGGAGCTATAGTTTCGTGCCACTGCGAAATTTCTGAATTTAGTGCCACGACAACGTTTTCTGAAACGGTCGCCATGGCAACATTTCTTGAAATTGCCGCCCCGGTATCATTTTTGAAACGGTTGCCACGACAACAAAATATTGGCCGTCACGACGTTTCAACTGAAGATTGAAGATGATCATGGAGGATTCCCGGCGCCCAGGGCTATACCATTTCATGCTATTATGAATTGCCTGAGATATTTATCTCTTTGTTGTTTGCACCCTTTGATTGCGCAGTAGTCAATTATTAGGGTGATCTCCCACAGTAAATATCAAGTTAAAAGGTGCTCATCCCACTATTGCAACCGTCTATAACATGTAGCATTCCGGAGTGCGTCATGTCCACATGAGTACAAATGGGACGTGAGGTGTAAGACAGGGATGGACAGACCATGTATGTAGATAGCACTCGGTTGTCTTGAAGTTCTAGCAGAATCGTTCTGAGCTCGAAGCACGAAGCATCGAAAGATGAACAAGAGTCCTATGGAGATATGATCGGCAAAAGTTTGCCCACCAGTCAAAATTCTCCTCATCAGTGATGTCCACATCAATGATTGAGAACTAGATTTGGATCTTGAATCGCTCACTATTAATTATGAGAGATATTAATTTGAGTGGGACTACACTTTAAATTAAATTAGTTTAAATACTAGTGCAATATTAATTATTAATTGTGTCTAAAATTATTTGTGCGTTTATCATTGTAGATCAAATGGCTTGCAATATGTTCAACTTAGCCCCTATGTTAGAGAAAGAAAACTTGGCTGCTAATGGTGGAAACTATGAAAATTGGATCCGGAACCTGAGATTTGTTCTCGAGAGTGCTAAGAAGGAGTATGTGCTGGATCAGCCCCTGTGTGATGCTCCTGCAAAGGATGCACCACTAGAAGAAGTTACTGCTTATGCCGCTCGTAGTGATGACTATGTGTCAGTCCAGTGCCTCATGTTGACTTGCATGGATCCTGAACCACAGAAACGTTTGGATTGATCTACCACTCAATTAATAATTGGGTCACTAGAATTTCTGTATAAGAAGCAGGCAAGGACCGAACGTTTTGAATTAATCATGGCCTTGATTGAATGCAAGATGAAAGAGGGTTCCTCAATGAGTGAGCATATAGTGAAGCTTGCTGGCTATGTTGATAGACTGGCTTCTCTGGAATTTGGTATTCCTCCGACACTCGGTACAGATATTGTGTTGCTTCACTTCCCCCATGTTACGATGGTTTTATCATGAATTACAACATGGACAGGATGGAGAAAAGTGCAAACGAGTTGTTTGCTATGCTCAAAACTGCGGAAGCTGGGATGCAGAAGCACAAAGAAGTGTTGATGGTCAACAAAACTACCAGTTTCAAGAAGAAGGGCAAGTCGAAGAAGAAATCTGCTGGTGCCAGTAAGACCGTCTCTCAGAAGAAGAACAAGGGCGAAACCACTAAGGAGACTGAATGTTTCTATTGCAAACAGAAGGGACACTGGAAGCGCAACTGCAAGAAGTACTTCGTGAATAAGAACAACGATTCTTTTGGTAAAAGTATAAAATTTATACAAAGTTAATGTTATTTTACTTGTTTCTGTATGTCACGAGTATTTGATGTTGATCGGCTGCTTTCATTTGCAATCCAATACAGGCACTACAGAAAGCTCACAACATGAGAAGAAATGAAGACGTGATGCAAATCAGGAATTGTTGGGGATATTATTACTGGGCGTAAACCGGCCAGGAGAGGCCGGGTTATCCCCATAATGAGTTATTATACTTGAAGCCCACTTGGACAAAGATGGAGGCGCTTTATGAAGGCCCGAGGCCCAACGGCGGATTAAGGCCTGCAGACATAAACCGACATTGATATGTAAACTTGTGTTATAAGATAGAAAGAGTAGAGACCAAGCCGGACATGTTCATGAGCCGGCCTCGGGATCCTGTAAACCGACGGGCGTCAACCCATGCATATAAGGGGATGACCCGGCGGCGGTTTGAGGGGAGACAGGCAACAACTCGAGAGCCAGGCATAGCAGATTCGCTCCCTGGTCATCGAAACCCTAGCAATTCCACAACAACTGGATTAGGCCTTTACCTTCACCGCAAGGGGCCGAACCAGTATAACTCTCTGCGTCCCTTGTCCGCTTTAACCCCTTTAAGCTAACCCGTCGCGATGGCTCCACGACTAAGTCCTTTCTCTAGGACATCTGCCGTGACAAAACCACGACAGTTGGCGCCCACCGTGGGGCCATCGCACGATGGTTTCGAGTTCTTAGAGGGCAGCTTTGAAGGACTCAAGGGATACGCTGTGGGCCGGATGATCAAAAGTCGTCGCGGCAAGCTCTACATTGACGACGCAGGCTGGGGCCCTGAGGCCGTCTCGATTGAGTACGGGTACCGGGTCCCCTTCGGCGGCATTCACGTGTTCATTGGCAAGATTGGCGAACCGGGCCCTGGGCCGGACATCTGCACCGACATCGTCGAAACGGCTCAGCGTGCGAGGTCTGCTCGGGTTAAGCCTGTCATGAAGCATGCCTTCGTGGGAGTCATCCATGGAGTGGAATCTGAAGATGGATCGGAGTATGATGGCGAAACCATTTGTTTTATTCTGGTGATGAGTCATCTACTAGAGAGACCGAGTCATTGTACCAGCTGCAAGATGGCCAGTTTGGTGGTTGTTCCGATGGCGACAGTATTCTGGACTCTCTCGACCCGCCAAGCCGGGTTGCGATCTTCATGGCCGGTACGCAGTCAGCGCCACAATCTTCGACCGCTGCGGCAATGATCTCCGGTTCAGCAGCGGCGATGGCCGCTGGGGCAGGAGGCCCTGCGCTATCACCGGCTCAGGCTCTGTCCGATTTATTCGACACCTTGGCAGCACTGTTAGCGGCCGAAGTCCGCCCGGTGGATCAGGAGCGGCACAACGCAGAAGTGGCGAAGGTGAAGGATCAGATAGCCCAAGCCAAGGTGGATCTGGTAGCTGAAAACACCAGGATGGCTGCAGAGCGGGCCGAGTTAGATGCACAGGCCTATCGGCTTACGTTGGATCAGAACGCGTCCAATGATATAATGAGGAGAAGGTACCGGTCTCACCTACCTCTGGTTTACGAAGCCAGGAATCTCTTCAATACGCCAGGGGCCGGAACCAGCAACCAGCCAGTGGTAAACCGGGTAGAAGCACCTGGAATGGGGACGCCATTTCAGCCGCGCGCAATGGATCCGCCTCTTCAGAATAACCCATCCCAGCATGTGCCCACGCCTCAGGGTCATTATTCCAACCCCTTGGATAACATAGTCGCGGCCGCTTCACGATTGGCAGCCCTTCCGGTCGATGGTGAGTCCCTGGTAGCGGTGGAGACGCGACGGGCTAGGGAGCTCCTTCAGACAGCTTTGACTCAGCAACAGGCTTATTCATACAGTCGCGAGAGGATTCATGCCACCCCCCACCCAAGCCGGAGTAACAGCAGGCATGTTGATGAATTGGCTGTGTCTAGCAGTGCCCGCAATTGTAATCCGCTACGAGGCCATAACCCGGCGGGTGGCGGTGTTGATGCTCAGGATGTGGTGGACCGTGCTAGGACACATCGGGAGGCTGAGTTAGCTACACAGAACACGGCCCGTCAGCTTACTCCGGTTCGTCCAACAACTCCGGTGGAACCAGCGGTTACCTCCAGCTATTTGGGGGTGCCGTGTCTCGTCCCAGCATTACGCAATGTACGGCTACCCAAGGACTTCAAGGGCCCACGTAAAGTGCCGAATTACACTGCTGATTTATCCCCCGAGTCGTGGGTGGAGAGTTATGAAATGGCGATGGAGATGCTGGACGTAGATGATGTGGCATGTGCTAAGTACTTCACCATGATGTTGGAAGGGACAGCTCGCACTTGGTTGAAAAACCTACCAGCTAACTCCATTGGGTCATGGGCTGAGCTAAGAGCCCGGTTTATTCAGAATTTCAAAGACACGTGCAAGCAGCCCATGTCAATTGTGGATTTAGCTGCCTGTGTCCAGGAGGAAGGAGAATCAACAACCCATTGGGTGCACCGGGTTTCAGAGATTTTGCATTCATCGGACCGCATCAACGCTGATACGACCGTTTTGACGTTGGAAGGCAATTGCCGGTTTACGCCTCTTAAGTTGAAGCTGGGACGGCTCAAATGCCATTGCAATGACATGGGGACGCTTATGGCAGCTCTGGTGAAATACGCCGACTCTGATAGCACCAAGGACCCTGAATCTGATGATGACAAGACAGGAGAGGGAAAGAAGGGTGGCAGCACCATAGGGCAGCAGCATAACTCGGCGGGGCATGGAAACAGCGGTAAACGTAAAGCGGATAACAGTTCAGATTTTGTAGCTAATACCAACGCGCAGGGTAATGGTCAGCGTCGAAAGGGTAAACCACCCTCGCGTGGAAGAGAACCAAGTCCCAATCCGGAGCGCCTGAATTACCTGTTGAACCAGCCCTGCCAAAAGCACGGATAGCGGGACAAGCCGGCCATGCACCTCTGGAAGGATTGTTATATTATGCGAGAATTCAAAGATTCAGATTTTTTCTGGAATGACAATGGACCGGCTGGCGGTTCAAGCCCCGGGTCTCATGGGCCGGGTTATGGAAGAGGCAGTTCCGGTTCAGGGTTCCATGGTAATCAAAGCGGACATGGCAATCAAGGCAACCAAGGTGGTTATAATCATCAGGGGAACCAACAGCAGCAGCAGCAGTCGGGTTACCAGAGCAACCCGAAGCAGTTAAATAGTGGACAGTACCATGTCTTCACCACCAGCCTGTGCAAGCGCGATCAGAAGCTTCATAAAAGGGCAGTGAACTCCGTTGAACCGGCGGTGCCTCGTTACTTACGCTGGTCTAAACAGCCCATTGTATGGAGCCGAGAGGATCATCCACCTCGGGTTGATAATCCGGGTCATCTGGCATTGGTGGTGGCACCTCAGGTGGGAGGTTACAAGTTCACTAAAGTACTCATGGATGGGGGGAGTAGTATCAATATCCTTTATTATGAAACCTTCCGTCGCATGGGGTTAACAGATAAAAATCTTAAACTGTCCAGCACGGTCTTCCATGGTGTGGTACCTGGTAAATCGGTGTATCCGGTCGGTAAGATAGCTCTGGAGGTTGCTTCTGGTGATGAGCATGATTCAAGATCAGAAACATTGACCTTTGAAGTGGTGAAAATCAAGAGCCCGTATCATGCCCTGTTTGGGCGGCCGGCTTATGCTAAATTCATGGCGAGGCCCTGTTATGTTTATCTGTAGCTCAAGATGCCGGGTCATAAGGGGACCATCACGGTACATGGGAGTCGTAAGATCGCTTTGGAATGTGAAGAAGGTGATGCGGCTTATGCGGAGTCGGTTTGTGCAACAGAGGAGTTGAAGTTTTACAAAGACAATGTTGATCCGGCAGATATGACTTCCTTGAAGAAGCCAACTACAAAGCATGATCCGGCCTTGAAGTTTAAGTCGGCTGATGAGACTAAGCTGGTTGATTTCGTTCCTAGCGATTCATCCCAGCAGTTCAGCATCAGCGCTACCTTGGATCCGAAATAGGAAAGCGCAGTCATCGGGTTCATCCGTGAGAACCGGGACATCTTTGCGTGGAAGCCTTCTGACATGCCAGGTGTACCGAGGGAACTCGCTGAGCACACTCTTAATGTTGATCCCAAGTTTAAACCGGTCAAGCAGTTTCTCTGCCGGTTCAATGAAGAAAGACGCAAGGCTATTGGTGAGGAAGTGGCCAGGCTCTTGGCAGCTGGCTTTATTGTGGAGGTATTTCATCCTGAGTGGTTGGCTAATCCGGTGCTAGTACTTAAGAAAAACGGCACTTGGCGTATGTGTGTGGACTACACAGATTTGAACAAGGCTTGTCCAGCGGATCCTTTTGCCCTCCCTCGTATTGATCAAATCATTGATGCTACGGCGGGTTGCGAGCCTTTGAGTTTTCTGGATGCGTATTCTGGCTACCATCAGATCAAAATGGCAGTTAAGGACCAGGAGAAGACAACTTTCATAACTCCCTTTGGAGCCTTCTGCTATGTGTCTATGCCCTTTGGGCTAAAGAGTGCCCAGGCGACTTATCAGCGCTGTGTGCAGAACTTTCTTCATGATCAGATCGACCGCATTGTTCATGCTTATGTGGATGATATTGTGGTGAAATCCAGAGAGAAGAACACATTGATAGATGACTTGAAGGAGACATTTGATAACCTCCGGGTTTATAAGATGATGCTTAATCCGGCCAAATGTGTCTTTGGTGTACCGACAGGTAAGCTTTTGGGCTTTCTGGTGTCTAACAGGGGCATTGAAGCTAATCCGAAGAAAATCAAGGCCATAACTTCTTTGGCTAAACCGAAGTGCATCAATGATGTGCAACGCTTGGCAGGCCGGATTGCAGCCTTGAGCCAGTTTATCAGTCGCCTCGGGGAGAAGGCTATCCCTTTATATCAGATGCTGAAGAAGACGGACAATTTCGTCTGGAGCGACGCCGCCAATGAAGCGTTTGAGGATTTAAAGCGGCAGCTAGCCGAGCCGCCTGTCCTTGCTGCTCCTGTTGATAAAGAGCCTTTGCTGTTATATGTGGTTGCCAATGCCCGGGCAATTAGCGTGGCTATTGTGGTGGAGCGCAAGGAGACCGGAAAGGAGTATCCGGTTCAATGGCCGGTTTATTACATCCGTGAGGTACTCATTGAGTCTAAGCAAAGGTACCCACATTGGCAGAAGCTGGTGTATGGAGTTTTTATGGCAAGCCGAAAGCTTAAGCAATATTTCCAGGGTCATCCCATCACTGTGGTCAGCTCTGCTCTTTGGGGGAAATAATCCGGAACAGGGAAGCGACTGGCCGGATTGCCAAGTGGGCCATTGAGCTTGGACCTCACGGGTTAAATTATGTGCCTCGAATGGCAATCAAATCACAAGCATTGGTGGATTTCATAAATGATTGGACAGAGTTACAGGCGCCAGAAGAGAAGCCGGATCATACTTATTAGACTATTCATTTTGATGGGTCCAGACAATTGGAGGGCTCGGGGGTTGGAGTCGTATTAACCTCCCCACGAGGTGATAAGTTTTGTTATGTTCTCCGTTTAATGTTCCCTTGCACTAACAATGTAGCTGAATATGAGGCCTTACTCCACGGTCTTCAGATGGCTAAGGAGATGAATTTGAGCCGGGTTAAGTGCTTCGGTGACTCGGACCTGGTGGCTCAACAAGTGTCTAGTACTTGGGATTCTAGGGATCCGCTCATGGCTGCATATCATCGAGAGGTGGATATTGTTGCAGGTCACTTCAAAGCCTATCAGGTTGATCATGTGGACAGGCGGAAGAATGAAGCGGCGGACGCTTTAAGCTGTTTGGGTTCCCAGCGTAAGCTGGTTCCACCCAACGTCTTTTTGGATGTGCTGCATAATCCGTCGGTTAAACTTCCCACAGAGGAGGATCTGGCTGTTCCTGATCCGGAGGCTCAATTGGTGGCAGCACTTCATGTTATTCCGGATTGGACCATCCCGTATCTGGCGTACATGAACCTGGGCGAGTTACCAGAGGATGAGACTTTGGCCAGACAGATAATCCGGCGATCCAAGTCAATGACTATTGTCAATGGCGAATTACATCACTGAAGTGTAACAGGGGCGTTTCCACATTGTGTATCTCCGGAAGAGGGCCGTGAGATCTTGCGTGAGATCCACGAAGGGGATTGTGGTCACCATGCCGGTTCAAAGTCCCTGGTAGCTAAAGCTTTTCGTCATGGTTTTTATTGGCTAACGGCTCATGCTGATGCGGAAGACTTGGTGAAAAAGTGCGATGGTTGTCAGAAGTTTTCACGCCGAGCTCATGTCCCGGCCCAGGAATTGAGGATGTTTCCAATTACTTGGCCATTTGCAACTTGGGGGCTGGATATGGTTGGGCCCTTTAAGAGATCCAAGGACAAAAAGACCCACCTTTTGGTGGCGGTTGATAAGTTCACTAAGTGGTTGGAGGCAGAGCCAGTCAGTAAGTGTGATGTAGCTACGGCGATTCAATTCATCAAGAAGGTGATTTTCCGGTTTGGCTTTCCACACAGCATTATAACTGATAATGGTACTAATCTGTCCAAAGGGGCTATGAAAGAGTTCTGTCAGCGTGAGCTCATCCGGCTTGACGTATCTTCAGTGGCTCACCCCCAATCTAATGGTCAAGCGGAGAGAGCCAATCAGGAGATCTTGAGAGGCATCAAGCCCCGGCTTATGGTTGCTTTGCAACGGACGCCGGGTTGTTGGGTGGAGGAGTTACCTTCTGTGTTATGGAGCATCAATACCACGCCCAACAGGTCTACGGGTTACACACCTTTCTTCATGGTCTACGGAGCAGAGGCGGTTCTCCCGAGTGACATCCGTCATGACTCGCCTCGGGTGGCGGCTTATGTTGAAGCTGAAAATGAGAAGGCACGGCAGGAAGCACTTGACCTGTTAGATGAGGAGCGTGACATTGCAACAGCCCGTTCGGCGATTTATCAGCAAGATCTGCGTCGTTATCACAGCCGGCGGGTCAGAACCAGAACTTTTCAAGAAGGTGATCTGGTGCTCCGACTCATCCAGGATCAGTCGGATATGCACAAGTTATCCCCGCCTTGGGAAGGACCATTTGTGGTCAGCAAGAACCTGCACAACGGGTCATACTATTTAATCGATGTTCGAGAGCACAAAGACTCACGTAAATCGGAGGAGGAGACCCACCAGCCATGGAATATCGCTCATCTACGGCCTTACTATACCTGAGCCCTAGGCTCTGCCATGTACATAGTTATGACAATGTATATATTATGATCAATATAGTAAACCGGAGCCTCAGCTAAAGCGGGGTATCTATTGTTTTTTACATCAGGTGTGGTTACATGGAGATTTCTACTTATAAAGCGGCATCCGGTTTATCCCTTGATTCGGCTTATCAAGCCATATATATAAATCACTTGGGGGCTTGGTCGTATTCAAACCTTAGCTACACCTCTTGATAGGCGCAAGGCCACCAGAAAAATCACATGGGGGCTTGGTCATACTCGAACCATAGCTACACCTCTTGATTGGCTCAGAGCCAAAAAGAAAAATTACTTAGGGGCCAAAGAGAGTGTTCCAGAAGAACAACTCAAACATAGGCACCCACTGAGCACAGCTCAAAATATTGCTTGGGGATTCTTTGCTATCGCAATGAACAAAGAATCTACACTTGTAATAGGCTATGAAGCCACGGCTTGGAAGCCTGGTGTATACACCTAAAACCCCGGGTTAACCTGCCTTTTTTAAGTAAGTCACTCCGTCCAGGTAAACCTGGTATGACCCGTCGAACTTCGACAAGTCAATCTCATAAGACCCTGAACTTGTCAAAGTTAAAACGATGATTGGTTAAAGATTGAGGTCCATCTTAAAAGGCTTTGTAAAATGGTTTAACTCAGCGGCCTGGCAGCCCATGAAAAGCCTCGGATTTGGGGCCTGGCAGCCCGTGAAAAGCCTGGACTACAAGTTTTCATATGCTTTTATTTGCCAAGTTTTTTCGCCTTTGATGAGATTTATGATGATTTTGGTAAACCGGCGTTAATCAACCCAGCTCGGCTTTCAACTACAAGTTGTCAGTACATGATTAGTCGTATTCCTGTGCTTATTAACCCGGTCTAGTTTTGACTATAAGTCGCCAGTATTATATATGAGTAATCCGGTGTTTTTCACAACCCGGTATGGGTTTGTCATAAACCGGCACAATATGGGAGGAGTTATCAATACTCATGTTTGGGGTATCGCCCTTACTACAAAAGTTGGTCAACCTACGATGTGATTCAATGTCACAGGTATCATTTATTTTCATATTTGATTATTTTTAACAACCTTGTTTATAAACCCAGGCTATATGCTTGGGCATCATGACCTGTCCGGTGGTAAATCGCCAGGACAAGTTCAACTTTTTGTATGCAGGAACAGCCTGAATAAATCTCTCTGGATTATGAACATCATATATCTTAAGCATGGTGAATTAATAGTATCAAGCACAGAAAATATGCACGATGGCATAGCAGACCAAGTGTTTAAACTAGCCTATTACAAGGCGTTTCAGTGCCCAAAAGAATAATTGTTTTTTGGCAAGTATTGCAGCACGCGGAAGGTTAAATCGGCCTCCGGATCATGACTCGTCACCGGGCTGCCCTGATGGTTGTGGATCGCCTTGCGCCGGTTCATCCTCTTCCTCTCTACCCAGCGGCTGGAAGTCAATGGTGGCCCAATCGATCCCAGTTAAGGCTCGGAACACAGCTTCATCGCTTATAAGTGTGGACGGTTCAACGTCAGGGGCATAGGTGTGCTTACGGATTGGCGGGATAAGATTTTGAGCCTCAGGGGCTGGTGCAGCAACCCGTTTGTTGTTGACATCATAACTCGCCTGGTAATATGAAAGATCAGTTTCTTCAGCCAGTTGGCAAGCCAGTGGACGTACTTCCCGGTTTATTGCTCGGAGGTCCTCATGGCCAAATTCTCATCCATCTTCCTTTAAGCTTGGATAGCCTTTAGCCACATCCACCGGATCAAGATCAGGCACCCATGCCTTTGCCCGGGTTAGTGCGGTCAGAGCACCAGCCCTAGCAGCAGATCTCTTTAGCTCTTCTACCCGGACAGGCAGCATTGACAACCTTTCTAAGGTCTCCTTGATTAAAGTTGGGGGCGGCTTGTTGTGGGAAGCAGTGCAGATGATCCATTGTGTGCCGGTATATAACTGCTCTATAAGAGTATAGCCAGCCTTCAGCTTCTTCTGTACGTCAGAGCCCAGATGACTAATGCGAGTTCCTGTGCCATTATAAACACCAGTAAACCGGCAATGTATGGGATGATATGTTGAAAATTTAAAGCCAGGATATTTACCAAACACAGCAGCAGTCATGGCATGTATTTGCCGCTTTACACCAGTTAGCTCATCCACCACCGGTTTGAGAGCTGCTTCTGCGTCCTTGGCTCTTTTTTGCAATGCGGATTTTTCTTTGTCCCAATCCGCCCGCTCCTTGTTGAAACTCTCCTTCAGCTTTTCCATAGCGGCTAAGGCACTGGTAAGCTCATCTTTGGTTTTGGAGGTTTCTGCCTGCTGGGACTTGATGTTTTCTTGCAGGTCAGCGGTTTGAGTTTCCTTTTTACTCAGCTCAGCCTATAAGAGATAAACATATCATGAATTGGCAGTGCATATTTGAAGTACCAAGCACATAACAAGTCATGCACCTGATACTTGGGGGCTAATGCATATTTGCTCGTAATCAGAAATTTCTGCAAGTCCCAAGTGCAATACAAGTATTACTCTTGGTACTTGGGGGCTAATGTATGCCGGTTCAAAGTGACATTATGAGTATTCTTCTAAAAGTCCCGGTTCATCTTCATCAATTAAACAGGCCCTTGGGGACTATACCGGCAAAAGTTGTAATATTGCAATTCTAAGGTACCGTTTCATCTTAGAAAGATAACCCGGCACTTGGGGGCTACTGGAGTTAATATTTGGAATTGAACACAAGAGAGAAGCAGTTATGTAGTTACCACATATCGCTCCTTCATTAGATTCACTAAACAGGCTTCAAAGTTGCGGCTTGTGTACAGGCGGTTTAAAAAACCAGAATGGATGTCTTGGGCATTGAGGTGAGCATAGGTTGACAAATATGTGTTCCATTTGCCTTTGCCCATAGCAGAAACCTCGTCCTTGGCACCATGCTTCGATAAAGCAACAGGATTGCCAGGAGCGGTGTGGCCGACGCCGGTAATCATAATATCATCTTCTTTATCATCAGCAGCCTTCACGGGAGTTGACGGTTTATTAGCAGCCTTAGCTGGGCTGGCCGACTTATCATCTGCGCGAGCCGGGCTAGTCAGTTTATCAGTGTGGCATGTGGTGTCAACTTCTGTTTGTTCAACTATGAAGTTATAATCTTGAGGCGGTGGATCATCATGTGTAACATCAGTATTTGTTCTTTCCAGATCTGGAGTCTTCTCCAGTTCAATATCCACATTGTCATTAGACGGTCTATTTAACCGGGCCTTCTTACTAGGTCTAGGCTTGGCACTGAGAAGAACAAGCATAAAGATCAGTATAGTATGCAAACATAACACATTAAGGATAGGATTAAAGCATAACCTACCCAGGGACCGTCTTGAGGGTTGGAAGTTGTGTGGCCGTTGATTCGCCAGAGGACGAATTAGGTGTTCCCTGATAATTTGAATCAGACGGATTAAGGGGCTGTCGAAAACAACCCGCCTTGGGGCAAGAAATATCAGGAGTATAAGAGACCTCTGTTTGACGTTTCCGGACTGGAGTGTTCGGTAAACCGGCAGAGGTAACTACTTGGCCACTGTGCCGGGTTGTGCGGCGGGCTTCGTGTTGCTGTTTCTTCAAAAGAAAGTTTGCGTCCAAGTGAGCTAAGGGGTGAGAAAATTTTATTTTCCGATTTGCTTGACGGAGTTTCTGTGTTGGCAGAGGGTCTGAACCAGAAGAAAGGATAGTTACCTCTGCATCGTCAGCCTGGCTGCCTTCAGCGTCGTCCTGATAACAGTCGTTGTCAATAAGGTGTATGAAGAAAGAACCGAGAGAGTCAAGTTCTACCTCTGAGTCCGGATTAGCCGGATCCGCGTCAGCATTTGGTTCAGAAGATTCAGTGATCCTCTTCTTGGCAGGTTTCTTGGTGACCTTGGTCTTCGGGCGAAGTGGTTTGGCCGGTTTATCCTGTGGTTTTTTCTTCCAGAATGGGTCATCGCCCTGTGAAAGATGAACAAAATTTTCAGACTATTTGAAAAGGGGTAAGCTAAAACAAGAAAGTTGTGATTCTTACAGTGGGCGGCCTGTTGGAGACGCAGAAAGGGCTTAACCTGGTCTGGCTACAGACAGCTTCCGGTTCATTCAGTATTTTCTGGACAGCCTCAGTAATTTCGGCTTCGGTTAGCTGAATGTCGATGTGTCGTTGAGGGTCTTTCAAATCCCCAGTGTACTCACACATTAAACCGGGGCGCCGGCTTAAGGGCAGAATGCTCCAAGTTATCCAACAGCGAACAAAGTCGACACCTGTCAAACCGTTTGCCATAAAGGCTCTGAGCTTTGACAGTTGTGGTGCATAGTTGGACCATTCCTTGGCAGTCAGCCTTTGAAGGAAGGGATGAGTGTTGCTAAGCCGGTGGGGACGGTAACCCGGCAGAGGATTTTCATCAGTTGGAGATGTGTCTTTGCAGTAAAACCAAGTCTGATTCCAGTCCTTGGGGTGACTATGAAGCTTGGCATGAGGGAAGCTGACATCCTTCCTCTTTTGAATTGCCATTCCATCAAGCTCGGTGTTGGGTCCGTCTGTGAACTCTGTGCGATAGTTTAAGTAAAAGAAATCCCTGAATAGTTCAACTGTGGGTTCCTCTTGAAGATAGGCCTCACAAAATACTTGGAAATTGCAAATAATGGACACAGAGTTTGGTCCAATATCTTGAGGGTGGAGTTGGAAGCTGGCCAGCACATCCCGGAAAATTTTTGAACCGCGAGGGCTAAAGCCTCGACCCAGATGGTCAGTGAATACAACTACTTCTCCGTCCTTGGGTTCAGGAGGATTTTCCGGACCAGGGACCCTCCAGTGGATGACTTCTTTCCTGGCTAAAGCTCCAGTTGTGACACATATGTTTAATTGCTCTTCAGTAACCCGGGAAGGAACCCAGTTGCACTCGTAAACTTGTTTGGCCTTTTCAATGGGAAGCTGAAACACATTTATTGCCGGTTTAAGATTTATGGCGGACGAGCATAAAGCAATGCAAGATAAGCAGAAGCAGAGGTATATACATATTGTAAAACCGGAGTTTGGTATTACTAAACCGGAGTCTGACAGTGGAGAAGGTGCAAAGATCAATGAATCGGCGGTTTAAGAGGGGACTAATGATGTCTACCGGATTATTGTTCTTTGACAAAGCTAAACCGCCTATATTGGTATGAAAGATACAGATCTAAAATACCTAAGTGAGAGAAAAACAAGTTTCACAAAGTGATATGATAATTTCAGATCTGCAGCGCGACAGAAAACTAGAATATACTCAGACCTAAACTTCAGGTACTTAAACAGTTCATTAGGTTCAGATGAGTTTTTCTGTATGAAAGGGATGCTCTAATGGGGAAAAAGGGAGCTTTAACTACAAAGGCACCGGAAAATATCAGATCTAACTTGCCATTTGCGCTATTGAGAAGAACAGGGAAGAACAGCTCTAGAACTTCGAAGAACTCCGATGATTACAAACCCTAATGATAAGATCTAGGGTGGAAGGAGAGAAGGCTTACCAGTATAAAAGGAACAGCGGAGGCCTGCGTTGATGCGGCGGTCGGAGGTCGCGGCGGCGGAGCTCGAGCGCTGGTGCGGCTGTGCGAAGGAGGACGGCGAAGGAGGAAATGAGGGGGGAAATGATAAGGACCCCTGTCCCTATTTGTAAGGGGGTGGATACAAGGCATGCGCGGGAATCAAGGAGGCCAAAATCATCATATGGCTATATGGACGCCTCGATTCTCGGGACGGTTATTAAGATAAAGATCAGTTAAGATGTTCTGGGCCACGTGCGAGGTTAATGTGAAGCGACGTCATGGCGGTTTAAGAAATTTCTGTGAGCTGACGTCATGGCGGGTTACAGCAAGGTTTATCAGACAAGTGATGCAAGATCGTGACAAGTCAAGTATTGAAGATTGATGTGAACAAGTTCAAATCAAACTGGGGCCTAATGTTGGGGATATTATTACTGGGCGTAAACCGGCCAGGAGAGGCCGGGTTATCCTCATAATGAGTTATTATACTTGAAGCCCACTTGGACAAAGATGGAGGCGCTTTATGAAGTCCCGGGGCCCAACGGCGGATTAAGGCCTGTAGACATAAACCGACATTGATATGTAAACTTGTGTTATAAGATAGAAAGAGTAGAGACCGAGCCGGACATGTTCATGAGCCGGCCTCGGGATCCTGTAAACCGACGGGCGTCAACCCATGCATATAAGGGGATGACCCGGCGGCGGTTTGAGGGGAGACAGACAACAACTCGAGAGCCAGGCATAGCGGATTCGCTCCCTGGTCATCGAAACCCTAGCAATTCCACAACAACTGGATTAGGCCTTTACCTTCACCGCAAGGGGCCGAACCAGTATAACTCTCTGCGTCCCTTGTCCGCTTTAACCCCTTTAAGCTAACCCGTCGTGATGGCTCCACGACTAAGTCCTTTCTCTAGGACATCTGCCGTGACAAAACCACGACAGGAATGGTGATGGGATCGCTACTCATGACCGTTGAAATCATGCCTCTAGTTTATCTTCAAGATTTATCTTAGGACCGAATAATAGTTATTGCTTTCCGGAGTTGTGTAAGACATTATGTTTTGGATTATACGACGGATGTTCTCATAAGTTTTAAACAATGATTGTTCAAGTGGTTATAAAAATATGTTTTGAGTTTACCTCAGTTTTGATGGTTTATTCATAAATCTTGAATTGAATTTTTTTATAACATTAATGCTAAACATCTTGAGAAGACTAATGAACACCACTTAAATGTGGCACTACTTGGTTATATCGGAATATAATCTTCATATAGATGAAGTGTTGAAATATTTTTGATTTAGAATCAAATAAGAAAATACATAGTGATGTATGAGGTCCGATAAACAGCCCATGGCGCGGTGAATAATTATGCTTCATTAAATAAACTGAGTAAATATGATTTACTTAATATAAATATGAAATATTTAAATAGTTCAAAGGAAAGGCTCAAAGATTTCATAATGAAGATAAGAATCATTGTAACAAAAGATAAAAGGGTTCTTCAATCTTGAAGAAAATTATCTGAGTCGGAAGATTAGCAAAATACTCGAATAATTGTAAAATTATTTTCTACCGATCTGCTTTTATTAAAACTTGGGGATTTATAAATGAAATAACATAATATTCACTAAACAGATGCACCATCTAAAAGTCTGATAAAGCAATAAAGAGTTATAGAAATATTTTAGACCAATGCTTGATTGTAGGTTTTGTGTTCCTTTCAAAAAATTCAAAGGACAAAATGTTTGTCAGAATGAATGTTTTTCGAGAAAAGGTTTACTCGTTAAAAGGAGTAAGTGGGAGGATGATACAGCTTATTGAGATTATTGAATCTCCGTCTTAAGTTAAAACAAGATTAAACCGGAAATGTTTTGGAGTATTTTGTCGTAAAACTAAGCAAAGAACCTGCTACATGCGATGTGAGAGCTTCAGTTAAGACTGTAACAAAATGCAAAGGTCGGGAAAATTTATCGAATCTACTGAATATTTCATCTTAGAAGAAGATGAAACCTGGGCACTACGAGGAAGCAGTGATGGCGCCCAGCTAGAGAGGTCTTAATTAAACCATTGAAATCCAAAAGTGAAATCCATATGCAAGGAACAAGTTTCAAACTTGGTGAAACCTTCAGAAGCTGTATAAATGGATCTTTGAATATTCATGGATAGTTATCCTGAAAGAATTTTTTTACAAAAGAGTTTTGTAGGAATGGAAGAGTTGATCTTGTCAAATCTTCTTGTTAGTAGCAATACTAAAAGTATAAATGGATTACAATAGTGAGTTTTGTATATAATTGATATATAACAGATGAGTAACAAAATTATTTTGAATGAGATTTCAAACAGGATATATATAAGATATAACCAAAAGGTTATGTTAGAAATACCTGGATGATATAAATATTTTAAGCCATGTGTATGGTTTAAAATAAAGTATCAAGTGGCTGGAATTTGATGAAGTAATTGGAGAATTTAAACTTTATCAAGAAGCTTGTGGATACAAGGAATTTTGTGGGAGCTTTATGGTATTTCTGTTCTTACATATATATGATATATCACTTGATCAGAAATAATATAAAATATATTATCACAAAACAATTAAAATCATGTTTCCAAAAGGGACTTAGAATTACTGGATGAAAATCTATATAGATAGATTAAAACATCTGATAATGAAAATACATATACTGTGACAAAGTTTTAAAGAACTTTAAACGGACAAAATGTTTTCTCAAGATGTCACATAGCATAACACTGTACAGAAATCAATAGTTGATGAGCATGTGTGGATGAATAGAGTTCAATTTGCTTCAGAAATTGAATTCATCATAATGCTATCAAACGTACAAAGCCATATGTTTCGTATAAACTAATTGTTATTAATAAGCACCATAGTGACCCTAGAGAGGTACACTTGGGTGGTTACTTAAAGATTAAGTATCTCAGTTGGATTTGCTTAAATCTATGGAGGAGATGAAGAGATTGTTGTAATTAGTTACACAAATTGTTTGTTGTAAATGTTACAAAAACAATTTCATGACTGATATAAATAAACTATCGGGCTATAAAATTATGAAAGTTGCAAGAAAATGAACATAAAATTGTGGATCTATAAATGATATAGATTGAGCCTTGAGAAGTTTTTTCAATAGAATATAATCTGGATCAATGAAAGTTTATGGATAGATTATGGTGTAGTTCCAAATGAATATTGACTATATGGAGATATAGCAAATGGACTATATGTAGATATAGTGTTACTATAGAATGGTCTATATGGAGATATAGTGCTACCATTAATGTAACAAAAGAATTACATAATAAATCGGATATTACCGACAGAAATAACATTGGGATTTGAAGAATGTCAGATCTAGTGACGAGGTCTCTACCACTAGCAAAGCATGAGCTATACCAGATAGCCATTGGAGTTAGATAAACATGCAACTAGATTATTGACGCTAGTGCAAGTGGGAGACTGTTTGAAAAATGCCCTAGAGGCAATAATATTTGTATTATTATATTTCCGTGTTCATAATTAAGAGTTTATATTTCATGCTATTGTTGGGGAATGTTGCATGAAAAAAAAAATTCTACGCACACGCAATGATCTATCCATGGATATGCATAGCAACGAGGGGGAGAGTGTGTCTATGATACGTCTCCAACGTATCTATAATTTTTGATTGTTCCATGCTATTATATTATCTGTTTTGGATGTTTTATATGCATTAATATGCTATTTTATATTATTTTTGGGACTAACCTAATAACCTAGAGCCCTGTGCCCGTTCCTGTTTTTTTCCCTGTTTTTGAGTTTCATAGAAAAGGAATACCAAACGGAATAAAACTTTCGCGATGATCTTTCTTGGACCAAAAGGAAACCAGAGGACTTGGAGTGCAAGTCAGAAAAGCCACGAGGCGGTTACAAGGACGAAGGGCGCGCCCAGGGGGGTAGGGTGCGCCCCCCACCCTTGTGGGCCCCTCATGTGTCTCCTGACCTAATCTTTCTCCTATATATATTCTTATATGCCCAAACCACCAGAGGCATCCACGAAAAGACTTTTCCACCGCCGCAACCTTCTATACCCGTGAGATCCCATCTAGGGGCCTTTTTCAGCGTCCTGCCGGAGGGGGATTCGATCACGGAGGCTTCTACGGCAACACCATTGCCCTTCCGATGAAGCGTGAGTGGTTTACCTCAGACCTACAGGTCCATAGCTAGTAGCTAGATGGCTTCTTCTCTCTCTTTGATTCTCAATACCACGTTCTCCTCGATGTTCTTGGAGATCTATTCGATGCAATACTTTTTTTGTGGTGTGTTTGCCGAGATCCGATGAATTATGGATTTATGATCAGCTTATCTATGAATATTATTTGAATCTTCTCTGAATTCTTTTATGCATGATTTGACATCTTTCAAGTCTCTTCGAACTATCGATTTGGTTTGGCCAACTAGATTGGTTTTTCTTGCAATGGGAGAAGTGCTTAGCTTTGGGTTCAATCTTGCGGTGTCCTTTCCCAGTGACAGTAGGGGAAGCAAGGCACACATTGTATTGGGTCCATCGAGGATAAAAAGATGGGGTTTTCATCATATTTCTTGAGTAAATTCGTCTACATCATGTCATCTTTCTTAATGCGTTACTCTGTTCTTTTATGAACTTAATACTCTAGATGCAGGCAGGAGTCGGTCGATGTGTTTAGTAATAGTAGTAGATGCAGAATCATTTCGGTCTACTTGACACGGACGTGATGCCTATATTCATGATCATTGCCTTAGATATCGTCATAACTTTGCGCTTTTCTATCAATTGCTCGACAGTAATTTGTTCACCCACCGTATTATTTTCTATCTTGAGAGAAGCCTCTAGAGAAACCTATGGCCCCCGGGTCTATTTTCCATCATACCATCTTCTATTTTCCATCATACTACTTTCCGATCTACTATTTTGCAATCTTTTACTTTCCAATCTATAAAACAAAAATACCAAAAATATTTACTTTACCGTCTATTTATCTTTTTCAGATCTCACTTTTGCATGTAACCGTGAAGGGATTGACAACCCCTTATCGCGTTGGGTGCAAGTTGGGTGTTTGTTTGTGCAGGTATTCAGTGACTTGCATGTTGTCTCCTACTGGATTGATACCTTGGTTCTCAGAACCGAGGGAAATACTTACTCTACTTTGCTGCATCACCCTTTCCTCTTCAAGGGAAAAACCAACGCAAGCTCAAGAAGTAGCAGGAAGAATTTCTGGCACCGTTGCCGGGGAGATCTACACCAAGTCAAGACATACCAAGTACCCATCATAAACTCTCATCTCTCACATTACATATTTTCCATTCGCCTCTCGTTTTCCTCTCCCCCACTTCTAAAATGATTTTCAAAAAGTTTTCCTTTTCTTCGCCCCTCTCTCTTTGCCTTTTCTTCGCCCCTCTTTCGTTCATCTTCTTCGTTTGCTTTTTGTGTGCTTGCGTGTTGGATTGCTTGCTTTTTCACGATGACTCAAGAGAATACCAAACTGTGTGATTTTTCCAACACTAATAATAATGATTTTATTAGTCCTCCGATTGCTCCCGCTACTAATGCGGAATCTTGTGAAATTAATGCCGCTTTGCTGAATCTTGTTATGAAAGATCAATTTTCTGGCCTTCCTAGTGAAGATGCCGCATCCCATCTAAACAATTTCGTTGATTTGTGTGATATGCAAAAGAAGAAAGATGTGGATAATGATATTGTTAAATTGAAGCTATTTCCATTCTCACTACGAGACCGTGCTAAAACTTGGTTTTCATCTTTGCCTAAAAATAGTATTGATTCATCGAATAAGTGTAAAGATGCTTTTATTTCCAAGTATTTTCCTCCCGCTAAGATCATCTCCCTTAGGAACGATATTATGAATTTTAAACAACTTGATCATGAGCATGTTGCACAATATTGGGAGAGAATGAAATTGATGATACGAAATTGCCCTACTCATGGTTTGAATTTGTGGATGATTATACAAAAATTTTATGCCGGATTGAATTTTGCTTCTAGAAATCTTTTAGATTCGGCCGCGGGAGGCACTTTTAGGGAAATTACCCTAGGAGAAGCTACTAAACTTCTAGATAATATTATGGTTAACTATTCTCAATGGCATACCGAAAGATCTTCCACTAGTAAAAAGGTGCATGCAATTGAAGAGATTAATGTTTTGAGTGGAAAGATGGATGAACTTATGAAATTGTTTGCTAGCAAGAGTGTTTCTTTGGATCCCAATGATATGCCTATATCCACTTTGATTTAAAACAATATTGAATCTATGGATGTGAATTTTGTTGGTAGGAAATGTTTTGGTAATAACGCATATAGAGGCAATTTTAATCCTAGGCCGTTTCCTAGTAATTATTCTAATAATTATGGAAATTCCTACAACAATTCTTATGGAAATTATAATAAGACGCCCTCTGAATTTGAGAATAGTGTTAAAGAATTTATGAGTTCGCAAAAGAATTTCAATGCTTTGATTGAAGAAAAATTACTTAAGATTGATGATTTGGCTAGGAATGTGGATAGAATTTCTCTTGATGTTGATTCTTTGAAACTTTGATCTATCCCACCCAAGCATGATATCAATTAGTCTCTCAAGGCTATGAGAGTTTCCATTGATGAGTGCAAAGAAAGAACCGCTAAGATGCGTGCTAAAAAGATTGGTTTGTAAAAACGTGTTCTTCTAGTTTCCGTGAAAATAATGATGAAGATCTTAAAGTGATTGATGTGACTCCTATTGAATATTTGTTTTCCAATATAAATCTTGATAAAGATGGGACTGGAGATGAGTCAACTTTAGTTAGAAGGCATCCCAATGATTCGGAGTTTTTAGATCTAGATGCAAAAATTGATAAAAGTGGGATTGGAGAGGTCAAAACTTTAAGTAGCAATGAACCCACTCCTTTGGATTTCAAGGAATTTAATTGATAATTGTTCTTTAATAGATTGTATTTCCTTGTTGCAATCCGTGTTGAATTCTCCTCATGCTTATGAACAAAACAAAGCTTTTACTAAACATATTGTTGATGCTATGATGCAATCTTTTGAAGAAAAGCTTGAATTGGAAGTTTCTATCACTAGAAAACTTTATGATGAGTGGGAACCTACTATTAATATTAAGATTAAAGATTATGAATGCCATGCTTTGTGTGATTTGGGTGCTAGTGTTTCCACGATTCCAAAAACTTTGTGTGATGTATTAGGTTTCCGTGAATTTGATGATTGTTCTTTAAATTTACATCATGCGGATTCCACTATTAAGAAACCTATGGGAAGGATTAATGATGTTCTTATTGTTGCAAATAGGATATGTGCCCGTAGATTTCATTGTTCTTGATATAGATTGCAATCCTACATGTCCTATTATTCTTGGTAGACCTTTCCTTAGAACGATTGGTGCATTTATTGATATGAAAGAAGGAAACATTAGATTTCAATTTCCGTTAAGGAAGGGCATGGAACACTTTCCAAGAAATAAAATTAAATTGCCTTATGAATCTATTATGAGTGCCACTTATGGATTGCATACCAAAGATGACAATACTTAGATTTATTCTTGTTTTTATGCCTAGCTAAGGCCGTTAAACTATAGCGCTTGTTGGGAGGCAACCAAATTTTATTTTTGTTTTTGCTTTTTAGGTTCTGTTTTTCAATAAATAATTCATCTAGCCTCTGGTTAGATGTGGTTTTATGTTTTAATTAGTGTTTGTGCCAAGTAAGACCTTTGGGATAGCTTACGGTGATAGTTGATTTGATCTTGCTGGAAAACAGAAACTTTTGCGCCCAGGAAAATAATTTCTATAAGTCACAGAATAGTGCTTTTGAGTTGATTATTTTTGCAGAAGATTAATAAACAAATTTCTTAGGTCTTCCTAATTTTTCAGAATTTTTGGAGTTACAGAAGTATTCGAGATTTCCAGATTGCTACAGACTGTTCTGTTTTTGACAGATTCTGTTTTCTATGTGTTGTTTGCTTATTTTGATGAATCTATGGGTAATATCGGGGGGTATGAACCATGGAAAAGTTGGAATACAGTAGATATTACACCAATATTGTTGGGGAAAGTGTAATTTCAAAAAATTTCCTACGTTCACACAAGATCTATCTAGTAGATGCATAGCAACGAGAGGGGAGAGTATGTCCACGTGCCCTCATAGACCGAAAGCGGAAGTGTTAGCTTAACGCTGTTGATGTAGTCGAACGTCTTCGCGATCCAACCGATCAAGCACCGAACGTACGGCACCTCCGAGTTCAGCACACGTTCAGCTCGATGATGTCCCTCGAGCTCTTGATCCAGTTGAGGACGAGGGAGAGTTCCGTCAGCACGACGGCGTGGCGACGATGATGATGAAGTTACCGGCGCAGGGCTTCGCCTAAGCATTACGACGATATGACCGAGGTGTGTAACTCTGGAGGGGGGCACCGCACACGGCTAAGACAAATCTTGGTGTGCCTTTGGGGTGCCCCCCTCCCCCGTATATAAAGGAGGGAGGGAGAGAGGCCGGCCCTCCTAGGGGCGTGCCAAGTGTATGGAGTCCTACTAGGACTTCCAAGTCCTAGTAGGAATCCCTTTCCCTTTTCGGAGTTGTAGAGAAGGAAAGAGGGAAAGAGAGAGGGAGTAGGAAAGGGCAAGGGGGGCGCCACCCCTTCCCCTAGTCCAATTCGGACCCATGGGGGGGTGCGCGCCACCTCCCCTTTCTCCTGCCTCCTCTTTTCCCGTATGGCCCAATAAGGCCCATTACTTCTCCCGGTGAATTCCCGTAACTCCCCGATACTCCGAAAAATACCCGAAACACTCGGAACCTTTCCGATGTCCGAATATAGCCTTCCAATATATGAATCTTTACCTCTCGACCATTTCGAGACTCCTTGTCATGTCCGTGATCTCATCCGGGACTCCGAACAAACTTCGGCCATCAAATCACATAACTCATAATACAAATCGTCATCAAACGTTAAGCGTGCGGACCCTACGGGTTCAAGAACTATGTAGACATGACCGAGACACATCTCCGGTCAATAACCAATAGCGGAACCTGGATGCTCAAATTGGTTCCTACATATTCTACGAAGATCTTTATCGGTCAATCTGCAATGACAACATACGTTATTCCCTTTGTCATCGGTATGTTACTTGCCCGAGATTCGATCGTCGGTATCTTCATACCAAGTTCAATCTCGTTACCGGCAAGTCTCTTTACTCGTTCCGTAATGCATCATCCCGTAACTAACTCATTAGTCACATTGCTTGCAAGGCTTATAGTGATGTGCATTACCGAGAGGGCCCAGAGATACCTCTCCGATACTCAGAGTGACAAATCCTAATCTCGATCTATGCAAACCCAACAAACACCTTCGGAGACACCTGTAGAGCATCTTTATAATCACCCAGTTACGTTGTGACATTTGATAGCACACAAGGTGTTCCTCCGGTATTCGGAAGTTGCATAATCTCACAGTCAGAGGAATATGTATAAGTCGTGAAGAAAGCAATAGCAATAAAACTTAACGATCATTATGCTAAGCTAACGGATGGGTCTTGTCCATCACATCATTCTCCTAATGATGTGATCCCGTTCATCAAATGACAACACATGTCTATGGTTAGGAAACTTAACCATCTTTGATCAACGAGCTAGTCTACTAGAGGCTTACTAGGGACACTCTGTTTTGTCTATGTATTCACACATGTACTAAGTTTCCGGTTAATACAATTCTAGCATGAATAATAAATATTTATCATGATATAAGGAAATATAAATAACAACTTTATTATTGCCTCTAGGGCATATTTCCTTCAGTCTCCCACTTGCACTAGAGTCAATAATCTAGTTCACATCGCCATGTGATTTAACACCAATATTTCACATCTTTATGTGATTAACAGCCATAGTTCACATCGCCATGTGACCAACACCCAAAGGGTTTAATAGACTCAATAATCTAGTTCACATCACTATGTGATTAACACCCAAAGAATACTAAGGTGTGATCATGTTTTGCTTGTGAGAGAAGTTTAGTCAACGGGTCTGCCATAATCAGATCCGTATGTATTTTGCAAATTTCTATGTCTACAATGCTCTGCATGGAGCTACTCTAGCTAATTGCTCCCACTTTCAATACATATCCAGATTGAGACTCAGAGTCATCTGGATTGGTCTAAAAGCTTGCATCGACGTAACTCTTTACGACAAACTCTTCATCACCTCCATAACCGAGAAATATTTCCTTAGTACTCTTAGGTAACTAAGGATAACTTTGACCGCTGTCCAATGATCCACTCCTGGATCACTATCGTACCCCCTTGCCAAACTCATGGCAAGGTATACAATAGGTCTGGTACACAGCATAGCATACTTTATAGAACCTATGACTGAGGCATAGGGGATGACTTTTCATTCTCTTTCTATTTTCTGCCGTGGTCGGGTTTTGAGTCTTACTCAACTTCACACCTTTGCAACACAGGCAAGAACTCCTTCTTTGACTATTCCATTTTGAACTACTTCAAAATCTTGTCAAGGTATGTACTCATTGAAAAAACTTATCAAGCGTTTTGATCTATCTCTATAGATCTTGATGCCCAATATGTAAGCAGCTTCACCGAGGTATTTCATTGAAAAACTCTTATTCAAGTATCCTTTTATGCTATCCAGAAATTCTATATCATTTCCAATCAACAATATGTCATCCACTTATAATATCAGAAATGCTACGGAGCTCCCACTCACTTTCTTGTAAATACAGCCTTCTCCAAAAGTCTGTATAAAACCATATGCTTTGATCACTTCATCAAAGCGTATATTACAACTCCGAGATGCTTGCACCAGTCCATAAATGGATCGTTGGAGCTTGCACACTTTGTTAGCACCTTTAGGATCGACAAAACCTTCTGGTTGCATCATATACAACTCTTCTTTAAGAAATCCATTAAGGAATGCAGTTTTGACATCCATTTGCCAAATTTCATAATCATAAAATGCGGCAATTGCTAACATGATTCGGACAGACTTAAGCATTGCTACGGGTGAGAAGGTCTCATCGTAGTCAACTCCTTGAACTTGTCGAAAACCTTTCGCAACAAGTCGAGCTTTGTAGACAGTAACATTACTGTCAGCGTCAGTCTTCTTCTTGAAGACCCACTTATTCTCTATGGCTTGCCGATCATCGGGCAAGTCAACCAAAGTCCACACTTTGTTCACATACATGGATCCCATCTCAGATTTCATGGCCTCAAGCCATTTTGCGGAATCTAGGCTCATCATCGCTTCCTCATAGTTCGTAGGTTCATCATGGTCTAGTAACTTGACTTCCAGAACAGAATTACCATACCACTCTGGTGCGGAACGTACTCTGGTTGACCTACGAGGTTCGGTAGTAACTTGATCCGAAGTTTCATGATCATCATCATTAACTTCCTCACTGATTGGTGTAGGCATCACTGGAACTGATTTCTGTGATGAACTACTTTCCAATACGGGAGAAGGTACAATTACCTCATCAAGTTCTACTTTCCTCCCACTCACTTCTTTCAAGAGAAACTCCTTCTCTAGAAAGGATCCATTCTTAGCCACGAATATCTTGCCTTCGGATCTGTGATAGAAGGTGTACCCAACAGTCTCCTTTGGGTATCCTCTGAAGACGTAATTCTTCGATTTGGGTTTGAGCTTATTAGGTTGAAGCTTTTTCACATAAGCATCACAGCCCCAAGCTTTAAGAAACGACAATTTAGGTTTCTTGCCAAACCACAGTTCATATGGTGTCGTCTCAACAGATTTAGATGGTGCCCTATTTAACGTGAATGCAGCTCTCTCTAATGCATAACCCCAAAACGATAGTGTTAAATCGGTAAGAGACATCATAGATCACACCATATCTAATAAAGTACGGTTACGACATTCGGACACACCATTACGCTGTGGTGTTCCAGGTGGCGTGAGTTGCGAAACTATTCCACATTGTTTCAAATGAAGACCAAACTCATAACTCAAATATTCACCTCCACGATCAGATCGTAGAAACTTTATTTTCTTGTTACGATGATTTTCCACTTCACTCTGAAATTCTTTGAACTTTTCAAATGGTTCAGACTTATGTTTCATTAAGTAGATATACCCATATCTGCTCAAATCATCTATGAAGGTCAGAAAATAACGATACCCGCCGCGAGCCTCAACACTCATCGGACCGCATACATCAGTATGTATTATTTTCAATAAGTCAGTTGCTCGCTCCATTGTTCCGGAGAAAAGAGTTTTAGTCATCTTCCCCATGAGGCATGGTTCGCAAGTATCAATTGATTCATAATCAAGTGATTCCAAAAGCCCATCAGCATGGAGTTTCTTCATGCGCTTTACACCAATATGACCTAAACGGCAGTGCCACAAATAAGTTGCACTATCATTATTAACTTTGCATCATTTGGCTTCAATATTATGAATATGTGTCTCACTACAATCGAGATTCAACAAAACTAGACCACTTCTCAAGGGTGCATGACCATAAAATATATTACTCATATAAATAGAACAACCATTATTCTCTGATTTAAATGAATAACCGTCTCGCGTCAAACAAGATCCAGATATAATGTTCATGCTCAACGCTGGCACCAAATAACAATTATTCAGGTCTAAAACTAATCCCGAAGGTAGATGTAGAGGTAGCGTGCCGACGGCGTTCACATCGACTTTGGAACCATTTCCCATGCGCATCATCACCTCGTCCTTAGCCAATTTTTGTTTAATCCATAGCTCCTGTTTCGAGTTGCAAATATGAGCAACAAAACCAGTATCAAATACCCAGGTGCTACTACGAGCATTAGTAGGGTACACATCAATAACATGTATATCAAATATACCTTTCACTTTGCCATCCTTCTTATCCGCCAAATACTTGGGGCAGTTCTGCTTCCAGTGACCAGTCCCTTTGCAGTAGAAGCACTCAGTTTCAGGCTTAGGTCCAGACTTGGGCTTCTTCCCGGGAGTAGCAACTTGCTTGTTATTCTTCTTGAAGTTCCCCTTCTTCCCTTTGCCCTTTTTCTTGAAACTTGTGGTCTTGTTAACCATCAACACTTGATGCTCCTTTTTGATTTCTACCTCCGCAGCCTTTAGCATCGCGAAGAGCTTGGGAATTGTCTTTTCCATCCCTTGCATATTATAGTTCATCACGAAGCCTTTATAGCTTGGTGGGAGTGATTGAAGAACTCTGTCAATGACACTATCATCAAGAAGATTAACTCCCAGCTGAGTCAAGTGGTTATGGTACCCAGACATTCTGAGTATATGTTCACTGACAGAACTATTCTCCTCCACCTTGTAGCTATAGAACTTGTTGGAGACTTCATATCTCTCAACTCGGGCATTTGCTTGAAATATTAACTTCAACTCTTGGAACATCTCATATGCTCCATGACGTTCAAAACGTCTTTGATGTCCCGATTCTAAGCCGTAAAGCATGGCACAATGAACTATCGAGTAGTCATCAGATCAAGCTTGCCAGACGTTCATAACATCAGCATCTGCTCCTGCAGCAGGCCTTTCACCTAGTGGTGCATCAAGGACATAATTCTTCTGTGCAGCAATGAGGATAATCCTCAACTTACGGACCCAGTCCGTGTATTTGCTACCATCATCTTTGAACTTAGCTTTCTCTAGGAACGCATTAAAGTTGAAGGGAACGGTAGCACGGGCCATTGATCTACAACAACATAGATATGCAAAAACTATCAGGTACTAAGTTCATGATAAATTAAGTTCAATTAATCATATTACTTAAGAACTCCCACTTAGATAGACATCCCTCTAGTCATCTAAATGATCACGTGATCCATATCAACTAAACCATGTCTGATCATCACGTGAGATGGAGTAGTTTTCAATGGTGAACATCTCTATGTTGATCATATCTACTATATGATTCACATTCGACCTTTCGGTCTCAGTGTTCCGAGGCCATATTTGCATATGCTAGGCTCGTCAAGTTTAACCTGAGTATTCTGCACGTGCAAAACTAGCTTGCACCCGTTATATGTGAACGTAGAGCTTATCACAACCGATCATCACGTGGTGTCTCGGCACGACGAACTGTCGCAATGGTGCATATTCAGGGAGAACACTTATACCTTGAAATTTAGTGAGGGATCATCTTATAATGCTACCGTCGTACTAAGCAAAATAAGATGCATAAAAGATAAACATCACATGCAATCAAAATATGTGACATGATATGGTCATCATCATCTTGTGCCTTTGATCGCCATCTCCAAAGCACCGTCATGATCTCCATCGTCACCGGCTTGACACCTTGATCTCCATCGTAGCGTCGTTGTCGTCTCGCCAACTATTGCTTCTACGACTATCGCTACCGCACAGTGATAAAGTAAAGCAATTACATGGTGATTGCATTTCATACAATAAAGCGACAACCATATGGCTCCTGCCAGTTGCCGATAACTTTTACAAAACATGATCATCTCATACAATAACGTATATCACATCATGTCTTGACCATATCACATCATAGCATGCCCTGCAAAAACAAGTTAGACGTCCTCTACTTTGATGTTGCAAGTTTTACGTGGCTGCTACGGGCTTCTTGCAAGAACCGTTCTTACCTACGCATCAAAACCACAACGATTTTTCGTCAAGTGTGTTGTTTTAACCTTCAACAAGGACCAGCCGTAGTCAAACTTGATTTAACTAAAGTTGGAGAAATAGACACCCACCAGCCACCTTTGTGCAAAGCACGTCGGTAGAACCAGTCTCATGAACGCGGTCATGTAATGTCGGTCTGGGCCGCTTCATCCAACAATACCGCCGAATCAAAGTAAGACGTTGGTGGTAAGCAGTATGACTATTATCGCCCACAACTCTTTGTGTTCTACTCGTGCATATCATCTACGCATAGACCTGGCTCGGATGCCACTATTGGGGAACGTGCAATTTCAAAAAAAATCCTACGTTCACCCAAGATCTATCTAGGAGATGCATAGCAACGAGAGGGGAGAGTATGTCCACGTACCCTCGTAGACCGAAAGCAGAAGCGTTAGCTTAACGCGGTTGATGTAGTCAAACGTCTTCGCGATCCAACCGATCAAGCACCGAACGTACGGCACCTCCGAGTTCAGCACACGTTCAGCTCAATGACGTCCCTCGAGGTCTTGATCCACTTGAGGATGAGGGAGAGTTCCGTCAGGACGACGGCGTGGCGACGGTGATGATGAAGTTACCGGCGCAGGGCTTCGCCTAAGCACTACGACAATATGACCGAGGTGTGTAACTGTGGAGGGGGGCACCGCACATGGCTAAGATAAATCTTGGTGTGCCTTTGGGGTGCCCCCTCCCCTGTATATAAAGGAGGGAGGGAGAGAGGCCGGCCCTCCTAGGGGCGCGCCAAGTGTGTGGAGTCCTACTAGGACTTCCAAGTCCTAGTAGGAATCCCTTTCCCTTTTCGGAAAGGGCAAGGGGGGCGCCGCCCCCTTCCCCTAGTCCAATTCGGACCCATGGGGAGGCGCGCGCCACCTCCCCTTTGGCCTGCCTCCTCTTTTCCCGTATGGCCCAATAAGGCCCATTACTTCTCCCGGTGAATTCCCGTAACTCCCCGGTACTCCGAAAAATACCCGAATCACTCGGAACCTTTCCGATGTCCGAATATAGCCTTCCAATATATGAATCTTTACCTCTCGACCATTTCAAGACTCCTCATCATGTCCGTGATCTCATCCGGGACTCCGAACAAACTTCGGTCATCAAATCACATAACTCATAATACAAATAGTCATCGAACGTTAAGCGTGCGGACCCTACGGGTTCGAGAACTATGTAGACATGACCGAGACACATCTCCGGTCAATAACCAATAGCGGAACCTGGATGCTCATATTGGTTCCTACATATTCTACGCAGATCTTTATCGGTCAAACCGCAATGACAACATACGTTATTCCTTTTGTCATCGGTATGTTACTTGCTCGAGATTCGATCGTCGGTATCTTCATACCTAGTTCAATCTCGTTACCGGCAAGTCTCTTTACTCATTTCGTAATGCATCATCCCGTAACTAACTCATTAGTCACATTGCTTGCAAGGCTTATAGTGATGTGCATTATCGAGAGGGCCCAGAGATACCTCTCCGATACTCGGAGTGACAAATCCTAATCTCGATCTATGCAAACCCAACAAACACCTTCGGAGACACCTGTAGAGCATCTTTATAATCACCCAGTTATGTTGTGATGTTTGATAGCACACAAGGTGTTCCTCCGGTATTCGGGAGTTGCATAATCTCATAGTCAGAGGAATATGTATAAGTCATGAAGAAAGCAATAGCAATAAAACTTAACGATCATTATGCTAAGCTAACGGATGGGTCTTGTCCATCACATCATTCTCCTAATGATGAGTTCCCATTCATCAAATGACAACACATGTCTATGGTTAGGAAACTTAACCATCTTTGATCAACGAGCTAGTCTAGTAGAGGCTTACTAGGGACACTCTGTTTTGTCTATGTATTCACACATGTACTAAGTTTTCGGTTAATACAATTCTAGCATGAATAATAAATATTTATCATGATATAAGGAGATATAAATAACAACTTTTTTATTGCCTCTAGGGCATATTTCCTTCAAATATAAATAAAGAATGAGTTCACATCAGTACCAAAAGTGGTGATTTATTTTCTTATACTAACGGAGCTTATGAGATTTTTCTGTTAAGTTTTGTGTTGTGAAGTTTTCAAGTTTTGGGTAAGGATTTGATGGACTATGGAATAAAGAGTGGCAAAAGCCTAAGCTTGGGGATGCCCAAGGCACCCCAAGGTAATATTCAAGGACAACCAAGAGCCTAAGCTTGGGGATGCCCCGGAAGGCATCCCCTCTTTCGTCTTCGTCTATCGGTAACTTTACTTGAGGCTATATTTTTATTCACCACATGATATGTGTTTTGCTTGGAGCGTCTTGTATGATTTGAGTCTTTTCTTTTTAGTTTGCCACAATCATCCTTGCTGGACACACCTTTTGAGAGAGACACGCATGAATCGTGATTTATTACAATACTCTTTGTGCTTCACTTATATCTTTTGAGCTAGGCAATTTTGCTCTAGTGCTTCACTTACATCTTTTTAGAGCACGGAGGTGGCTTTGTTTTATAGAAATTTATGAACTCTCATGCTTCACTTATATTATTTTGATAGTCTTTAAAACAGCATGGTAATTTGCTTTGGTTATAAATTTAGTCCTAATATGATAGGCATCCAAGAGGGATATAATAAAAACTTTCATATAAAGTGCATTGAATACTATGAGAAGTTTGATTCCTTATGATTGTTTTGAGATATGAAGATGGTGATATTAGAGTCATGCTAGTGAGTAGTTGTGAATTTGAGAAATACTTGTGTTAAGGTTTGTGAGTCCCGTAGCGTGCACGTATGGTGAACCGTTATGTAATGAAGTCGGAGCATGAGATATTTTTTTGATTGTCATCCTTTGTGTGGAGGTCGGGATCGCGCGATGGTTAACTCCTACCAACCCTTCCCCTAGGAGCATGCGTCTAGTACTTTGTTTCGATGACAAATAGATTTTTCCAATAAGTATGTGAGTTCTTTATGACTAATGTTGAGTCCATGGATTATACGCACTCTCACCCTTCCACCTTTGCTAGCCTCTCTAGTGCCGCGCAATTTTCACCGGTACCATAAACCCACCATATACCTTCCTCAACAGCCACCATACCTACCTATTATGGCATTTCCATAGCCATTCCGAGATATATTGCCATGCAACTTTCCACCGTTCCGTTTATTATGACACGCATCATCATTGTCATATTGCTTTGCATGATCATGTAGTTGACATCGTATTTGTGGCAAAGCCACCGTTCATAATTCTTTCATACATGTCACTCTTGATTCATTGCACATCCCGGTACACCACCGGAGGCATTCATATAGAGTCATATTTTGTTCTAGTATCGAGTTGTAATTTTTGAGTTGTAAGTAAATAGAAGTATGATTATTTTCATTATTAGAGCATTGCCCAATGTGAGGAAATAAGAAAAAAAAGAAGAAGAAAAAAAGAAAAAAATGAAAAAAATGAAAAAAATGAAAAATAAATGAGAGAAAAAGAGAGGAGGGGAAATGTTACTATCCTTCTTCCATACTTGTGCTACAAAGTAGCACCATGATCTTCATGATAGAGAGTCTCCTATGTTGTCACTTTCATATACTAGTGGGATTTTTTCATTATAGAACTTGGCTTGTATATTCCAACGATGGGCTTCCTCAAATTGCCCTAGGTCTTCATGAGCAAGCAAGTCGGATGCACACCCACTTAGTTTCTTTTGAGCTTTCATAAACTTATAGCTCTAGTGCATCCGTTGCATGGCAATCCCTACTCACTCACAATTATATCTATTGATGGGCATCTCCATAGCCCGTTGATACGCCTCGTTGATGTGAGACTATCTCCCTCTTTTTGTCTTCTCCACAACCACCTTCTATTCCACCTATAGTGCTATGTCCATGGCTCACGCTCATGTATTGCGTGAAAGTTGAAAAAGTTTGAGAATACTAAAGTATGAAACAATTGCTTTGCTAAACCGGGGTTGTGCATGATTTGAGTATTTTGTGTGATGAAGATGGAGCATAGCCAGACTATATGATTTTGTAGGGATAAGCTTTCTTTGGCCATGTTATTTTGAGAAGACATAATTATTTTGTTAGTATGCTTGAAGTATTATTGTTTTTATGTCAATATTAAACTTTTGTTTTGAATCATACGGATCTG
The DNA here is from genome assembly GCA_011799875.1 of Thinopyrum elongatum. Lineage (NCBI taxonomy): Eukaryota > Viridiplantae > Streptophyta > Magnoliopsida > Poales > Poaceae > Thinopyrum > Thinopyrum elongatum. The sequence goes on along the minus strand of CM022299.1, from coordinate 27,823,118 downwards.
AACATTCATGCCACAATAAAGAAATTACATGCATAAATATGTTGGTAGCATTCCACATCAAAAATTATGTTTTTAACATTTACCTACTCGAGGACGAGCAGGAATTAAGCTTGGGGATGCTTGATATGTCTCCAATGTATCTATAATTTTTTATTGTTCCATGCTATTATATTATCTGTTTTGGATGTTTTATATGCATTAATATGCTATTTTATATTATTTTTGGGACTAACCTATTAACCTAGAGCCTAGTGCCAGTTCCTGTTTTTTCCTTGTTTTTGAGTTTCACAGAAAAGGAATACCAAACGGAGTCCAAACGGAATAAAACTTTCGCGATGATCTTTCTTGGACAAAAAGGAAACCAGAGGACTTGGAGTGCAAGTCAGAGAAGCCACGAGGCGGCCACAAGGACGGAGGGCGCGCCCAAGGGGGTAGGGCGTGCCCCCCGCCCTTGTGGGCCCCTCGTGCGTCTCCCGACCTAATTCTTTCGCCTATATATATTCTTATATGCCCAAACCACCAGAGGCATCCACGAAAAGACTTTTCCACCGCCGCAACCTTCTGTACCCGTGAGATCCCATCTAGGGGCCTTTTCTGGCGTCCTGCCAGAGGGGGATTCGATCACGGAGGGCTTCTACATCAACACCATTGCCCTTCCGATGAAGCGTGAGTAGTTTAGCTTAGACCTACGGGTCCATAGCTAGTAGCTAGATGGCTTCTTCTCTCTCTTTGATTCTCAAGACCACGTTCTCCTCGATGTTCTTGGAGATCTATTCGATGTAATACTTTTTTTGTGGTGTGTTTGCCGAGATCCGATGAATTTGTGGATTTATGATCAGCTTATCTATGAATATTATTTGAATCTTCTCTGAATTCTTTTATGCATGATTTGATATCTTTGCAAGTCTCTTCGAACTATCGATTTGGTTTGGCCAACTAGATTGGTTTTTCTTGCAATGGGAGAAGTGCTTAGCTTTGGGTTTAATCTTGCGGGGTCCTTTCCCAGTGATAGTAAGGGAAGCAAGGCACGTATTGAATTGTTGCCATCGAGGATAAAAAGATGGGTTTTCATCATATTGCTTGAGTTAATTCCTCTACATCATGTCATCTTTCTTAATGCGTTACTCTGTTCTTTTATGAACTTAATACTCTAGATGCAGGCAGGAGTCGGTCAATGTGTGGAGTTATAGTAGTAGATGCAGAATCATTTCGGTCTACTTGACACGGACGTGATGCCTATATTCATGATCATTGCCTTAGATATCGTCATAACTTTGCGCTTTTCTATCAATTGCTCGGCAGTAATTTGTTCACCCACCGTATTATTTTCTATCTTGAGAGAAGCCTCTAGTGAAACCTATGGCCTCCGGGTCTATTTTCTATCATATAACTTTCTATTTTCCATCATATTAGTTTCTGATCTACTATTTTGCAATCTTTTACTTTCCGATCTATAAAACAAAAATACCAAAAATATTTACTTTACTGTTTATTTATCTTTATCAGATCTCACTTTTGCAAGTAACCGTGAAGGGATTGACAACCCCTTATCGCGTTGGGTGCAAGTTTGGTGTTTGTTTGTGCAGGTATTCGGTGACTTGCGTGTTGACTCCTACTGGATTGATACCTTGGTTCTCAAAACTGAGGGAAATACTTACTCTACTTTGCTGGACCACCCTTTCCTATTCAAGGTAAAAACCAATGCAAGCTCAAGAAGTAGCAGTCTACGTACCCTCGTAGACCATAAGCAGAAGCGTTTCACAACGCGGTTGATGTAGTTGAACTTTCTTCGTGCTCCAACCGATCTAGTACCGAATGCACGGCACCTCCGCGTTCTGCACACGTTCAGCTCGGTGACGTCCTCCACCTTCTTGATCCAGCAAGACGGTGAGGAAGGGGATGAGTTCCGGCAGCATGACAGCGTGGTGATGGTGATGTGATGTGATCTCCGTAGGGCTTCGACTAAGCACTACGAAAATATGACCGAGGGAGTAAATGGTGGACGGGGGCGCCGCACACGGCTAAGACAATGTTGTGTCCTTTCTTGGCGCCCCCTTCCCACATATATATAGGTGGGAGGGAGGGAGGAGCAGCCAAAGGAGGCGCCCAAGTAGGAGGTATCCTACTTGGAGTCCCTCCCAAGCCGCGCCGCCTGCCTTATATAGGTGCGGGGGAAAGGCAGGGGAGGGTGGTGCCCCCCTTTCCTTTCTCCCATGAGAGGGGAAGGCATGAGGGGATAGCCCTCCCTCCTTTCCTTCCCTTAGGGCCTGCTATCCAATGAAGGGGCGCACCAGGGGCTGGTCTGTCCCCCCCTTTGGCCCATTAGGCCCATACACTTACCGGGGGTGTCCGGAACACCTTCTGGTGACCCGATATCTACCCGGTGCACTCCGAAACTCTTCTGGTGTCTGAATACCATCGTCCTATATATCAATATTTACCTCTCGACCATTTCAAGACTCCTCGTCATGTCCATGATCTCATCCGGGACTCCGAACAACATTAGGTCACAAAATCATATAATGCATATAACACTATATCGTCAGCGAACGTTAAGCATGCGGACCCTATAGGTTCGAGAACTATGTAGACATGACCGAGACACCTCTCCAATCAATAACCAATAGCGGAACCTGGATGCCCATATTGGCTCCTACATATTCTACAAAGATCTTCATCGGTCGAACCGTTATGACAACATACGAAATTCCCTTTGTCCATCGGTATGTTACTTGCCCGAGATTCGATCATCGGTATCTTCATACCTAGTTCAATCTCGTTACCGGCAAGTCTCTTTACTCGTTCCGTAATACATCACCTCGTGACCAACTCCTTAGTCATTTGCTTGCAAGCTTATGATGTGTATTACCGAGAGGGCCCAGAGATACCTCTCCGATACTCGGAGTGACAAATTCTAATCTCGATCTATGCCAACTCAACAAACACCTTCGAAGATACCTGTAGAGCATCTTTATGATCACCCAGTTACGTTGTGATGTTTGATAGCACACAAGGTATTCCTCCGGTATCTGGGAGTTGCATAATCTCATAGTCGAAGGAATATGTATTTGACATGAAGAAAGCAATAGCACTAACTGAACGATCATTATACTAAGCTAATGGATGGGTCTTGTCCATCACATCATTCTCCTAATGATGTGATCTCATTATCAAATGACAAGACATGTCTATGGCTAGGAAACCTTAACCATCTTTGATCAACGAGCTAGTCTAGTAAAGGCTTACTAGGGACACGGTATTTGTTTATATATTCACACATGTATTTAAGTTTTCGATCAATACAATTCTTGCATGAATAATAAACCTTTATCATGAAATAAGGAAATATAAAATAACAACGCATATTTCCTTCAGTCTCCCACTTGAACTAGAGTCAATAATCTAGTTCACATCACCATGTGATTTAACACCCATAGTTCACATCGCCATGTGACCAACACTCAAAGAGTTTGCTACAGTCAATAATCTAGTTCACATCGCCATGTGATTAACACCCAAAGAGTAGTAAGGTGTGATCATGTTTTGCTTGTGAGAGAAGTTTATGTCTGTCACATTCAGACCCGCATGTATTTTGCAAATATTTATGTCTACAATGCTCTGCATGGAGCTACTCTAGCTAATTGTTCCCACTTTCAATACATATCCAGATTGAGACTCAGAGTCATGTGGATCAGTGTTAAAGCTTGCATCGACGTAACCTTTTATGACAAACTCTTTATCACTTCAATAACCGAGAAATACTCCCTTAGTCCTCTTAGGTAACTAAGGATAATTTTGACCGTTGTTAAGTGATCTACTCTTGGATCACTATTGTACCCCCTTGCCAAACTCATGGCAAGGTACATAATAGGTCTGGTACACAGCATGGCATATTTCATAGAACCTATGGCTGAGGCATAGGGAATGACTTTCATTCTCTCTCTATCTTCTGCCGTGGTCGGGTTTTGAGTCTTACTCAACTTCACACCTTGTAACACAGGCAAGAACCCTTTCTTTGACTGATCGATTTTGAACTTCATCAAAATCTTGTCAAGGTATGTGCTTTGTGAAAGTCCTATTAAGCGTCTCGATCTATCCCTATAGATCTGGATGCCCAATATACAAGTAGCTTTACAGAGGTCTTTCATTGAAAAATTCGTATTCAAGTATCCTTTTATGCTATCCAGAAATTCTACATCATTTCCAATCAACAATATGTCATCCACATATAATATCAGAAATGCTACAGAGCTCCCGCTCACTTTCTTGTAAATACAGGCTTCACCGTAAGTCTGTATAAAACCATATGCTTTGATCACCTCATCAAAGCGTATATTCCAACTCTGAGATGCTTGCACCAGTCCATAGATGGATCGCTGGAGCTTGCATACTTTGTTAGCACCTTTAGGATCGACAAAACCTTCTGGTTGTATCATATACAACTCTTCCTTAAGAAATACATTAAGGAATGCAGTTTTGACGTCCATTTTCCAGATTTCTTAATCATAAAATGCGGCAACTGCTAACATGATTCAGACGGACTTAAGCATTGCTACGGGTGAGAAAGTCTCCTCATAGTCAACCCCTTGAACTTGTCGAAAACCTTTTGCGACAAGTCAAGCTTTGTAGACCGTGACATTACTATCAGCGTCAGTGTCCTTCTTGAAGATCCATTTATTCTCAATGGCTTGCCGATCATCGGGCAAGTCCACCAAAGTCCACGCTTTGTTCTCATACATGGATCCTATCTCAGATTTCATGGCCTCAAGCCATCTGTCAGAATCTGGGCTTATCATAGCTTCTTTATAGTTCGTAGGTTCGCCATGGTCTTATAACATGACTTCTAGGACAGGATTACCATACCACTCTGGTACGGAACGTGTTCTGAATGACCTACGAAGTTTTGTAGTAACTTGATCTGAAGTTTCATGATCATCATCATTAGCTTCCGCTCTGGTTGGTGTAGGTATCACGGGAACTGTTTTCTGTGATGTGCTACTCTCCAATTCGGGAGAAGGTACAATTACCTCATCAAGTTATACTTTCCTCCCACTCATTTCTTTCGAGAGAAACTCCTTCTCTAGAAAGAACCCAAACTTAGCAACAAAGACCTTGCCTTCGGATCTGTGGTAGAAGGTGTACCCAATAGTTTCTTTAGGGTATCCTATGAAGACACACTTATCCAATTTTGGTTCGAGCTTATCTGGCTGAAGCCTTTTGACATAACCATCGCATCCCCAAACTTTAAGAAACGACAGCTTAGGTTTCTTGCCAAACCATAGTTCATACGGTGTCGTCTCAACGGATTTAGACGATGCCCTATTTAATGTGAATGCAGCTGTCTCTAATGCATAATCCCAAAATGATAGTGGTAAATCGGTAAGAGACATCATAGAACGCACCATATCTAATAAAGTACGGTTATGACATTCGGACACACCATTACGCTGCAATGTTCCAGGTGGCGTGAGTTGTGAAACAATTCCACATTGTTTTAAATGAAGGCCAAACTCGTAACTCAAATATTCGCCTCCGCGATCAGATCGTAGAAACTTTATTTTCTTGTTACGATGATTCTCCACTTAACTCTGAAATTCCTTGAACTTTTCAAATGTTTCAGACTTGTGTTTCATTAAGTAGATATACCCATATCTACTCAAATCATCTGTGAAGGTTAGAAAATAATGATACCCGTCGTGTGCCTCAACACTCATCGAACCGCATACATCGGTATGTATTATTTGCAATAAGTCATTGGCTCGCTCCATTGTTCCGAAGAATGGAGTTTTAGTCATCTTGCCCATGAGGCATGGTTCGCAAGTATCAAATGATTCATAATCAAGTGATTCCAAAAATCCATCTGTATGGAGTTTCTGCATGCGTTTTACATCAATATGACCTAAACGGCAGTGCCACAAATATGTTGCACTATCATTATCAACTTTGCATATTTTGGCATCAATATTATGAATATGTGTATCACTACGATCAAGATTCAATAAACCATTTACATCGAGTGTATGACCATAGAAGGTTTTATTCATGTAAACAGTACAATAATTATTCTCTGACTTAAATGAATAACCGTATCGCAATAAACATGATCCAATCATATTCATGCTCAATGCAAACACCAAATAACATTTATTTAGGTCCAACACTAATCCCGAAGGTAGAGGGAGTGTGCGATGGTGATCTTATCAACCTTGGAATCACTTCCAACACACATCGTCACCTCGCCATTAACTAGTCTCTGTTCATTTTTGCAACTCCTATTTCGAGTTACTAATCTTAGCAACTGAACCGGTATCAAATACCCACGGGCTACTATGAACACTAGTAAAGTACACATCAATAACATGTATATCAAATATACCTTTGTTCACTTTGCCATCCTTCTTATCTGCCAAGTATTTGGGGCAGTTCCGCTTCTAGTGACCATTTCCTTTGCAGTAGAAGCACTCAGTTTCAGGCTTGGGTCTAGCTTTGAGTTTCTTCATGGGAGCGGCAACTTGTTTTCCATTCTTCTTGAAGTTCCCTTTCTTTCCCTTTTGCCCTTTTTCTTGAAACTAGTGGTCTTGTTAACCATCAATATTTGATGCTCTTTCATGATTTATACCTTCGCCGATTTCAGCATCGCGAAGAGCTCGAGAATCGTTTTCGTCATCCCTTGCATATTATAGTTTATCACGAAGTTCTAGTAGCTTGGTGATAGTGACTAGCAAACTCTGTCAATCACTATCTTATCTAGAAGATTAACTCCCACTTGATTCAAGCGATTGTAGTACCCAAACATTCTGAGCACATGCTCACAGGCTGAGCTATTATCCTTCATCTTGTAGGCAAAGTACTTGTCAGAGGTCTCATACCTCTCGACATGGGCATGAGTCAGAAATACCAATTTCAGCTCTTGGAACATCTCATATGCTCCGTGGCGTTCAAAACATTTTTGAAGTCCCGGTTCTTAGCCGTAAAGCATGGCGCACTAAACTATCAAGTAGTAATCATATCGAGCTTGCCAAATGTGCATAACATCTGCATCTGCTCCAGCAATAGGTCTGTCACCTAATGGTGCATCAAGGGCACAATTCTTCTGTGCAGCAATGAGGATAATCCTCAGATCACGGACCCAGCCCGCATCATTGCTACTATCATCTTTCAACTTAGTTTTCTCTAAGAACTTATCAAAATAAAACAGGGGAGCTATACGCGAGCTATTGATCTACAACATAGATATGCAAAAACTATAAAGACTAAGTTCATGATAAATTAAGTTCAATTAATCAAATTACTTAAGAACTCCCACTTAGATTGACATCCCTCAAGTCATCTAAATGATACGTGATCCAAATCAACTAACCCATGTCCGATCATCACGTGAGATGGAGTAGTCTTCAATGGTGAACATCTTCATGTTGATCATATCTACTATATGACTCATGTTCGACCTGTTGGTCTCCAGTGTTCCGAGACCATGTCTGTACATGCTAGGCTTGTCAAGTTTAACCCAAGTATTCTGCATGTGTAAAACTGTCTTACACCCATTGTATATGAACGTAGAGTCTATCACACCCGATAATCACGTGGTGTCTCGAAACGACAAATTTTCGCAACGATGCATACTCGTGGAGAACACTTTTATCTTGAAATTTAGTGAAGGGATCATCTTATAATGCTACCGTCGTTCTAAGCAAAATAAGATGCATAAAAGATAAACATCACATGCAATCAAAATATGTGACATGATATGGCCATCATCATCTCATGCTTTTGATCTCCATCTCCAAAGCATCGTCATGATCTCCATCGTCACCGGCTCGACACCTTGATCTCCATAGTTGCGTCGTGGCCGTCTCGCCAACTATTGCTTCTACAACTATTGCTAATGCATAGCGATAAAGTAAAGAAATTACATGGCGTTTGCATTTCATATAATAAAGAGACAACCATAAGGCTCCTGGCGGTTGCTGATAACTTACAAAAGATGATCATCTCATACAATAACATATATCACATCATGTCTTGACCATGTCACATCACAACATACCCTGCAAAAACAAGTTAGACGTCCTCTACTTTGTTGTTGCAAGTTTTATGTGGCTGCTACGGGTTTCTAGCAAGAACCGTTCTTATCTACGGCAAAAACCACAACGGTGAATTATCAAGTTTCCTTTTTTAACCTTCTTCAAGGACCGGCCGCAGTCAAATTCGATTCAACTAAAGTAGGAGAAACAGACACCCGCCAGCCACCTTTATGCAAAACTAGTTGCATGTCAGTCGATGGAACCGGTCTCATGTACGTGGACATGTAAGGTTGGTCCGGGCCGCTTCATCCCACAATGCCACCGAATCCAAATAAGACGTTGGTGGTAAGAAGTATGAACATCACCACCCACAACTTCTTTGTGTTCTACTCGTTTATATCATCTACGCATAGACCTGGCTCATGATGCCACTGTTGGGGAACGTTGCATGAAAACAAAAAATTTCTACGCACACGCAATAATCTATCCATGGAGATGCATAGCAATGAGGGGGAGAGTGTGTCTACATACCCTCATAGACCGTAACCAGAAGCGTTTCACAACGTGGTTGATGTAGTCGAACTTTCTTCGTGCTCCAACCGATCTAGTACCGAACGTACGGCACCTCCCCGTTCTGCACACGTTCAGCTCAGTGACATCCTCCGCCTTCCTGATACAGCAAGATGGCGAGGTAGTGGATGAGTTCCGGCAGCACGACGGCATGGTGACGGTGATGGTGATGTGATCTCTGCAGGGCTTCGCCTAAGCACTACGAAAATATGACCGAGGGAGTAAACGGTGGACGGGGCGCCGCACACGGCTAAGACAATGTTGTGTCCTTGCTAGGCGCCCCCTTCCCACATATATATAGGTGGGAGGGAGGGAGGAGCAGCCAAAGGAGGCGCCCAAGTAGGAGGAATCCTACTTGGAGTCCTTCCCAAGCCGTGCCCCCCAGCCTTATATAGTTGCGGGGGAAAGGCAGGGGAGGGTGGCGCCCCCCCCCCCCCTTCCTTTCTCCCATGGGAGGGAAAGGCAGGAGGGGCTAGCCCTCCCTCCTTTCCTTCCCTTAGGGCCTGCTGTCCAAAGAAGGGGCGCACCAGGGGCTGGTCTGTCCCCCCTTTGGCCCATTAGACCCATACACTTAACGGGGGTGTCCGGAACCCCTTCCGGTGACCCGATGACTACCCGGTGCACTCCGAAACTCTTCCGGTGTCCGAATACCATCGTCCTATATATCAATATTTACCTCTCAACCATTTCAAGACTCCTCGTCATGTCCGTGATATCATCCGGGACTCCGAACAACATTCGGTCACCAAATCATATAACTCATATAACACTATATCGTCAATGAACGTTAATCATGCGGACCCTACGGGTTCAAGAACTATGTAGACATGACCGAGACACCTCTCCGGTCAATAACCAATAGCGGAACTTGGATGCCCATATTGGCTCCTACATATTCTATGAAGATCTTTATTGGTTGAACCGTTATGACAACATACGTAATTCCCTTTGTCCATCGGTATGTTACTTGCCCGAGATTCGATCGTCGGTATCTTCATACCTAGTTCAATCTCATTACTGGCAAGTCTCTTTACTCATTCCGTAATACATCACCTCGTGACCAACTCCTTAGTCATTTGCTTGCAAGCTTATGATGTGCATTACCGAGAGGGCCCAGAGATACCTCTCCGATACTCGGAGTGACAAATCCTAATCTTGATCTATGCCAACTAAACAAACACCTTCGGAGATACCTGTAGAGCATCTTTATGATCACCCAGTTACGTTGTGACATTTGATAGCACACAAGGTATTCCTCCGGTATCCGGGAGTTGCATAATCTCATAGTCGAAGGAATATGTATTTGACATGAAGAAAGAAATAGCAATAAACTGAACGATCATTATGCTAAGCTAACGGATTGGTCTTGTCCATCACATCATTCTCCTAATGATGTGATCCCATTATCAAATGACAACACATGTCTATGGTTAGGAAACCTTAACCATCTTTGATCAACGAGCTAGTCTAGTAGAGGCTTACTAGGGACACGGTATTTGTTTATGTATTCACACATGTATTTAAGTTTCCGATCAATACAATTCTAGCATGAATAATAAACCTTTATCATGAAATAAGGAAATATAAAATAACAACTCTATTATTGCCTCTAGGGCATATTTCCTTCTGCTATAACTGCTATGATCCTGGAATATGCGATTCAGTGGAAAACTCCTATGCACGTGTGGAATGATAAACAGTTAAATAAAAGGTTCCTAGTCTTGCCTCTAGGACTAGCTCAAGTGTTGTTAGTGATCACATTTTTCGGATCTTAAGATATCGTTAAGTGTAACAATAATCCTAAAAACAACATTGAGATTATGATGTTGGAAGAACGATCGTATTGAATCGACCCATACATGTCTGTTATGAATTGAGATAATATTGTCTGTAATCAATTGTAATAACATGGAGTGTTAACATGTCATTTTCCTCCTTGGACCATGAGAGTATCGTAGTCACTTCTTACCGTACGGTGGACTTTGGGGTTGCTCAAACGTCACATGTAACACGGTGATCATAACGACAACGTAAAGGTTCATCGAAAAGTTTGACAAGGGACTAGATATCTCGAGAGTGGGATTTGCTCCTCCGACGATGAAGAGATATTCTTAGGGCCTTCTTGGTGTGACGGCATCCTTCATCGTCCGGCCAGACACAAGTTACTTCGTCACGGGGATGTCGGAATACGACAACGAGAAAGTAGAAGAAAACCGGTAACGAGGATATTGGTATAGTGAGCATGTGATGACTCAGGGGGATACCGACACATCCGGGGTTTTGTGAGGTATCGCAAAACAAAGGGAAAATCACATGATAACCAACAGTTCACTTGAATATCATTCGTGTGCTCACACGGATCAATATGGACGTCCACGGTTCCGATATCGGTCATTGAACGAAGGGATCTCGTTCATGTCTGTGAGTTACCGAACCTACGGGGTCACAAGCTTAAGGAAATCATGATCTGCTGAGTGTTAGTAGGATGGGAGTGATGAGAACATATTTGTGGAATTGTTTTATTAATATTCGAATAGTTCCGAGAGGATCCGGAAGCGTTTCGGGGTCACCGGAAGGGTTTCGGAGAGTATCGGGTAATACCGGGTATTACCAATAAATATATATAGGTGGAAAATGTTTCTGGTGATGTTAAATTATATATAAAATGGTCTAAAAGTATTTAGAACAATTTTATATTTAATTTAATATCAACGGGCCTAAAAAGGCCAAGTAGTGGAAGGCAACTTGGGCCACAAGGGCCCAAGTAGGGTAGGCGCCCCTTCCCTATGCAAGGAGGCTGAATTGGAGAGGGGGAGGATTTCTTCTCCCCTCCCCTGGCCGGCGCACCAAGGGGGACTCCTTTCCCCTTGGTGGCAGCCCTCCGTCACCCCTCTAACCTATATATACTTGAGGATTTGTGCTCTTTTATATATACAAGTTTTGGTGCCTCCTCTTGTTCATCTAGGCCTAGTTCTAGTTGGTCCTAGTTGACTAATTAGAGCTAGGTCTAGTTCCTGTAATTCTCATAATTAGAAGCCCAGTGTGGTTCTAATCTCCTCCCTCTAATTCTCCGGCATCAATTAGCTCTGGATGGCGAAGCGCTGCCGGATCGTGAAGACCGTACGCTTGCAACCAAGTAGGTAGGCCGTGCTTTCGGTCTTCTGTTCGAGGGATCATTCGAGGGCGGTTCACGGGATTGTCATCAACAGTTTGAGGGACTCCAAGTACGATTTACACCGACTCGTCAATTTCCGCTGCACTCCGGAGTCGGTAACGATCGTTGATCCAAACCCTATATGCATCTTCATATTGTTCGTGGGTGATCATAGGGCTATTTTTTTACTACGTTTCCCAACACAAGGTGATAATAATACCCAGTTTTTCCATATGTTGCGAATGGAAAACACAGAAAAAAGGAAATTATCCAACTTGAATAGAATGAGCGTAAAATTGTAGGGTACGAGAAGCTAAAATTGTATATCTCAATTTTTTTATAAAAAGCTCTTTGGGGCACCGGTGGAGAATTTTGTTTCACTCAACGAGAATGTGGTTGGGGATATATCTCAACTGGTGGCCGATAAGAATGAGGTGCTAACTGCTCCTTTCTCAGAAAAGGAGGTGTTCGAGGCAATAGCACAAATGAAGAATAATAAGGCACCCGGCCCGGATAGCTTTCCAGCAGAATTTTATAAGAGGTGTTGAGATATCATTAAAGGGGACCTGATGTCTATGTTCCATGATCTGTTTAAGGGCCAGTTTCGATTGTTTAAACTTAACTTTGGGACAATTACATTGTTGCCAAAGAAGGAGGAGGCGGTTCACATTGAGCAGTTCAGACAGATATGTCTGCTTAATGTGAGCTTTAAGATTATTACCAAAGTTGGTACTAATTGCCTCACAAAGATTGCGCATACTGTGGTACAGTCGACTCAGACGACTTTCATGCCTGGACGATATATTCTAGATGGTGTGGTCGTTTTACATGAAACCTTACATGAAATTCACTCGAAGAAACTTGATGTAGTTGTCTTCAAAGTGGATTTCGAGAAGGCTTACGATAAAGTTAAGTGACCATTTTTGCAGCAGGCCTTGTGTATGAAGAGTTTTGATATGGCCTGGAGGAAGCAGGTCAAATCCTTTGTACAAGTGGGCAGCGTAGATATTAAGGTTAATGATGACATAGGTCATTATTTCCAGACGCAAAAGGTACAGGGGGATCCGATGTTTTCTATCCTGTTTAATGTCATTGCAGGTATGTTGGTGGTCCTCATTGGTAGAGCCAAAGAGGACAGACAGGTAGGTGGGCACATTCTTCATCTCGCGGATGGTGGGGCGTGCATACTACGGTACGCGGATGATACAATTATTTTCATGGAACATGATATGGCAAAAACTAGAAATATGAAACTGGTTCTATGTATTTTTGAACAACTGTCCGATTTGAAAATAAATTTTAACAAGAGTGAACTGTTCTACTTTGGGCGCGCCAAGGAGGAACAGGAAAATTATAGACAGTTTTTCAGTTGTGAGTTGGGATCCCTACCATTTAGTTACCTGGGAATCTCAATTCATCACCGTAAATTAACCAACAAAGAATGGAAGTGCATTGATGATCGATTTGAGAAGAGATTAAGCTGCTGGAAGGGCAAGCTTATGTCTTATGAAGATCGGCTAATTCTAATAAATTCCGTGCTTTCAAGTATGCTGATGTTCCTATTATCCTTCTTTGAAGTATCCGTGGGGGTATGGAAAATGTTGGACTTCTATCGATCACGATTTTTTTGGCAAAGTGATGAGAATAAATTAAAGTACAGACTAGCCAAGTGGGATATAATTTCTAGGCCGAAAGATCAAGGGGCATTAGGAATGGAAAACCGTGAAGTAAAGAACAGGTGCCTGCTAAGTAAATGGTTATATATGTTATCTGTAGAGGGGGATGGTGTGTGGAAACAGTTATTGTGTAACAAGTATTTACAGTCCAAAACCCTGGCACAAGTCACGGCGCAGGCGAATGATTCTCCTTTTTGGAAGGGGCTAATGAGGACAAAGGTTGCCTTCTTCAATAGGAGTAAATTCATAGTAGGGAATGAAAATACTACTAAATTCTGGGAAGATACCTGGCTAGGGGAGACATCGCTGGCCATACAGTATCCAACTCTTTATAATATTGTACAGCGTAAAGACTCTTTCAATAGTACAATACTAGGTTCTTTTTCCTTAAGTATTCAGTTCAGGCGAGTACTGGTGGGGGAATGATGGGATAGATGGCTACATCTTGTGCGTTGGTTGATGGAGGTTAACTTTTCTAATGAGTCAGATACCCTGCACTAGAAACTATCGGTGTCAGGAGTATTCTGAATTAAATCTATGTATGTAGATTTGATTAACACCAGTCCTATCCCAAAGTCGCTTCATATTTAGAAAATTAAGGTGCCTTTAAAAATAATGTTCTTTAGGTGGTTTGTGCACTAAGAAGTGATCTTGACTATGAACAATTTGGCAAAGCGTAGATGGGAGGGTAGTAAACGATGTTGTTTTTGTGATCAGGACGAATCAATCCAACATCTTTTCCTCAAATGCCCACTAGCCAAGTTATTGTGGCGTACAATACATGTGTCTTTTAATGTCTGTCCTCCTAATAGCATCTCCAGTTTATTTGGAACATAGTTAAACGGGGTAGAGCCTAAGACAGTGACACATATTCGAGTCGGAGTATGTGCATTACTTTGGGCTATATGGAACTATCGGAATGACATCATATTTAACAGACACACCGTCACAAATTTTTTGCAGGACATCTTCCGGGCGTCTGGATGGATACATACGTGGTCGTTACTCGGCCATGCGGAAGTCATGGAGCATATGGCCTATGGGTGCAACCGCTGGGAGACGGTAGCACGGAATACATACAACCGGTTTGGATGACGGTTCAACAATAAGATAAGTGTTTAGTCATCTTGATCTATTTTCGCCGGTTGTGTCTGTTTATTCATTTTTATTCGGCTTTGCTTGCAAACATGTATTGAACTACATACTTTCTTGCTACTTTGTTTAATAAAAGAGAGAAGTCCTTATTTGACCCTTTCTTAAAATTTGCTTCCCTATTTGGTCCAAAATAATTTTTTCTTTCTTATTTGACACCTAAAGTAAATTTTGTTCCTTATGTGACAATTCCGTCCATTTTAGACACTAATGAAGTTAAGTGTGAGGCGAAAAGACCATTTCTATCTTTATCTATACCTACTAATAAAGCAAGGTGAGTTTCGCCGATTTTTTCATCCGTTCACCGCAACTTTTGATCTATCTCATATTAAAGATACACGAGGTGGTACTAATCGTTAATCAATTCGCAGTCCAAAATAAATGAAAAAAGCTTTAAGCCCGCTGGGAGGCGAACGGCCCACGCAACCAAAGCGAAGCCACACCAACGAACGCACGGCCCAAAAAAAAGGTGGCTCACGGCCCAGTGCAAATACATAAAGGATGGCACACCAATTCAAACTCGCAACCTCTTGTACAATAATCAACGTCGTGACCAACTGACTCGGCTGGGGCTCTGTTATACATGGTGACATCAAACATCCTTTTAAATAGTCCCACCTCGCTTTCCTACACCAAATCCTTCTAATTTATATACATCTTTGAGTTTTCTCGGTTTCAAGGAGCGATCTCGGGAATCAATAAAGAAGGAAATAAGCTACCCAGTAATATAAAAAAGGAAAGTGAGAAAAAGGAAGGAAGGAGATGAAAATAAAAGAAGGAAAGAAAAGAGACGTGTAATATAAAGAAGGAAAGAGAGAAAAACAAGAAGGAATGTGGGATTTTGAAAGAATAAGGAATAAAAGGAAGGATACGCCATAATCTTTGGAGAGAGATCCAAATAAGATGCCCACTAATATAAGGAAGGAAACATAGAAAAAGGGAAAGCAATGAAAATAAAGAAGGAAAAAAGGCATGTCGAAAAATAAAAAGAAGGAAAGGACGGATGTCATGGTTCTATATAGATAAAAATAGGAAGGAGACGTCCATAATTGATGGAAGTTAATGGATAGCGAGAGGGATGCATGAGAATTACTTAGATAATGCCCCCGCTGCCACTGTCGGAATTTGAATTAATTAATAATTAATGGGAGGAAACATGCAGGCAAATAAATAAATATAAAATTAATTCATATTAAGTGGTGAATTAGTTCGTGAGAATTTAGAATTATATGTTTTTTTGCGGGGAAGAATTATGTGTTAATTCTTAGACCACTCGAGCAAATAAATGACACTATGCATATGATTTGTAGGTATTTTACCTACGGACTCGATTTTTTGATAGAAAAATGCGGGTGTTTTCAGGTCCGGCTCCATCACGTTGGACGTCATGGAGAACATGGTGCAGGAGCTAGAGACGGACACCTATTTCAACTCTTTCCGGGGCTAGGCCCATTTGCACTGACACCATCAAGATAGAGGTCAGCATCATGGATGGATACACAAGGCTTCTCTGCTATGAGAAACCCCACCTCGCTCGCTTTGTCAATCATATACCTTATGTTGCGTCCAGATCTTATTTGTGGCTCGCAAAAGTTACATTTTTGCATGGAAATTTGAATTTCATTGGTCACATTATTACAAGTGTTTTGTATATATTTCCTAACTTCCAAATGAACATTCAAAAATTTGCAACCAATAGGCAATGAATTGTTTACCTACCGAAGTCTTACCATGGCTAGCACATTTTTTACTACGACGAATCTTAACAAGGTCCATCATCCAGTCTCATGAGGGCCTTGATTTGCTTCACTACTTAAAAGTTACATTGACGTTGTACATATTACTCCAAGACAATCGGTGTTTGCTCCTCAGTGAAGCTCGTGGAGCGTGGGAATGATACATGCATCAAGTGTAAATGAGATAGGGGGGCCCCCAGCATCCTTGAATATATGGATAACTTGTCCATGATTGGCGAAAGTAGCAAAATTATAAGTGACAACACGGATGGGTCGCTAGGGACGTGCGAGCATTTGTTTCTCCCGTTGCAACGCACGGGCACATTTCCTAGTTGCTACTAATGCATTGTGTAACTATCCTGGATGAAGTAAAAAAGCAATCAGTTCACCCATGTTTTAGGGATATTCAACGGATGCTACACATGTATATGTATGCTCCAATATTTTGTCTTAGGTAATCTGGTCTATGCGTGTAAAAGCCGTACAAAACATCCGTAGAACTTGTACTAGCATATCTATGATCAGTACGGTACCATATTTTGATTAGTTCATCAGGTTCTGAAGTACAGTATTACACATAGTCACATCTATACCTCTATACCTATACTAATTATGCACTTCCTAGAAATTCCCATGTTAATTAGTAATTAGAGACCGTTGATTTGGTGGGACCAATTTATTATGGTATAGATTAGCCCAACCTATGATTTATGTTACTCCCGTGCTAAAAAAAGAGTCCCAACAGGACTCAAACTGCACGTAAACCTCTTCTTTTCTAAAACTGATCCAGCCTTCACGTGCAAGGATTCTAATGGTGGACCTTTCCCTCCCATCATGTGTAAATATAACTAATTCGAAAACCTACCACTCCTAAAATTCTGGATCATGCAACTAACAATGTACGCATGAGATCACATCTCATCCAACCCGCTTGATTTTGTTTCCCCCATGACATCTCTTTTATCTCAGCCGCCGCCAGAACCTCTGTGTCGCCCTCGCGCTTCTCTATCACATATGCGGCGACCCTCATGAGCCTCCACCTCTGCCCTGCTTTCCTCCGAATCCTCCACAAGACCATAACAGGGTGGGCACGACCTGGTACACAGTTGTCAACGAGGCGGCGATGGCGTCACGTCGATAGAGCGGTGCACCTGCTCATACTATTGCCGCCGCGCGCTAAGTGAGAATCTCCATCCTTGGCTTTGAACTACAATCGTGTACCATCCAGTCAACTACTAATTATCCCAAGGCACCACGATCCTGATTGCTTTCATGGTAAATTCAAAGCCTGTAATGTCTGCCTCTTACAAGAATTGCTCTCATTGGCAAGCACACGAGAAGATTTTATCAGATGCTCTCAGTTTGAGATAAATACTCCTTCATGCAGGTTGTCAAATACTTTTGTTTTTACCTTGAATATAGTTAATATGTTAAGTTACGTGGTAGAGATATACACACTACTTTCCTCGGGATGTAGCAAACTAGCAATCTGTTATTCTCTTTCTTGACCAAATTCAGAGTACTGTTATTGGGAGGACAGCATGTTATTCTCTTTCTATTTTCCATGCACCTCCTTATGCTATTTGCATGCAGGTACGTTCAGCAAAGGAAGATAATTGGTTCATTAACTAATTTACTAGGCAGGTACCTTCAGCAGTTACATTCTGAAGTTCTATCTTATATGGACATTTTTTTGTTAAGTTCTATGCTACGCCTGATTTGATGGGTTTTGTAAGAATTCCAGCTGATTCTTTGTTTCTTTTCAGCTTCCAAGCATCAATATGCGGTTGATTTTGTTTTCTCCAGGGATTATAATGGACGGAGGATAGATGGTCTGTATGGCAGTACAATCACAACTTCCCTTCTAATTCTAATTAGGCATGTTTTTTATGTTTTGTGTAATTTCTTTCTAGGATGACCAGTGAATTCTTTCGCAGGATAGCATCGTTGTTGGGTACAGGTTATTGCCTGCAAGACAACAAATGCTAATGTTCCATGGAATAGACTTTGCTACGCAGATATTTTTATCTTATCCATGCAAGCCACCAGATCACTGAATTGGAAAGATTCTTATAGACATTTTCTGAATGTCTGACGCTAAATTGGAGCTGAACTATGGCAATCCCGCCATGCAAAAATAGGCCCATGAATCATATATCATCAAGTCACTATCTTTCCAATCTTTACAATGCATAATGCATCGGAGGTTCAGGTTAGAGTTGCTTATCTTCACTCGAATTGTTTTTCTGATTGTTAGGGTACTGAATTTGCATTACTAAAGATGCAATGTAACTTTTGTGAGCAACGACTGGACTTCACATCAGTTGATGCAATCTAACATTTGCAAGTTTTTTTTTTTTTATGCAATGTAACATTTGCAAGTTAATATAGGTTAAAAATATGATGAAAGCATGTTCTGTTTAGAGAGTAGACGGATATGTTAAACATGTTTTGTTCGATATTTTGCAGCATAATCAGATTACTTGCCCAATAACCCAAACCTATGTGAACGTGTGAAAAGAACTCCATGGCAGTCAAGCCAATACACCTCGGGTATCCAACTAGATGCAACCAGATTCCAGTGTAGCAAGTTATAAAGATCAATCTTACATACAAATAATAGCATTGAACGTGTACGAGATGACAATAATCTACATCGAGAAACATATTTACTTATTTTTCACTGTTCTGGATCTGTTCATTTTTTGGGACGTGAACGTGATTATGTTTTGTTTCTGTTAATGCCATGTTGAGCTGGAGTCTTGGAAGAAGTTTCAAAGTTTTTCGTATTAATATGCATTCTAATTTGTCGGAACCACATATATAGGGTGACAGATAATGGATATGACGCATCTGCATTCGGTTTTGTTCGGTCCGACAAATACTATTTTAGGTAAATAATGTTTCAGCATTTCGGTTAATTCAATTTGGATTCCAATTTCGTTTCGGATTCATTATGTACAAAATTATTACAATAAACATTTGGTATACTTTTGTCTATACGTTAATATATTAGCATTTTGCTTTTAGGAAATGACTAATAAAATCAAAGTGGACATGTTTAGATCAACACATTATGATATGATGGAGGCAAATGAGATGCACAAAAATGCAACCATTGAAACATGACAAAAGCTCAACCACGTGACTTTTTTCTTTATGCATGATTTGATTGTTCGCAATATATCAGTGGGAGACTAGGCTTTTCCCTTTTTATGAGAAAATTAGGTAACAAGAAAAGAAGTAATAAAAAAATGATCTTTGATGTGTGCATCTATTCCTCTTCTCTTTTAAAAATATGAATCATTTTTTTGGTTGATTTTGTGAGGCTCTTTCATCTTATATATAAACTGGACTTGCTATTTACTCCATGATGGGTAGGTGAACTAACAATGACAAATTTTAAATTTTATGTGTTGACGTCATTAAATACCAAGTTTCGAAGTGATTAAATAATCTGATTTGTTTATCTACACCGAGAATATTTGAGTATATGCCACATTTCTTATTCTATTATTTGAAGTAATACATTATACCTATGATTAGACTTGAATATTAAACCTATATGGTCATAGAACAAGATGGAACGGTTCCAATAGAAATTCGGAACTTCTCGATTTCCTTACTCCCAATAAATAAAATACAGTCTTAAAATTTCATCCCATATTTTATTATGTAGGTCAAGTCATAATAGTAGGTCACTACTAAGCTAGCCCGTGCGGATGCACGGGTTGACGACTAGTACTACTAAATCCTCCAATTAGCACATCGTTCTGAATTTGATTACACATTCCAATGAACGGAATTACACATACTCCTAAGTCCTCCAGTTAAACACAATCCTTCAATTAAACACGGTCTCCTGGACGGCTCGGATCAGGACTCAATCACCGAATAGGTTTATGTATATAGGCTAGTTACTAGTATATACTACTAGAATGCCCGTGCGTTGCCACGGGCATTTCAAATATATTTGTTGGAGTTATATAAACATAATGCATGTTAAATTTCACATGTAGAAAATAGATAGCACGAGCACAATCGGGCAATAATTGAAGCCCATTTAACTTGGAGGGTAAATTGATAACAAAAAGGCAATTTGACTATGTACGAGAGTGCTCTAACATGATTTATAGCAGAAAAAAGCAGAACAAGACATACTCTAATGCCTCTACGTCTTGGGAAAATGATAGTCAAATATTACCAAAATCCCTTTCATATTACCTAAAGGGAATTACTGACTTGGCACACATTTATGTATTGCCAAAAGGGATTTACTGACTTGGCACACATTTATAAATATATTGCCAAAAGGGGTTTACTGACTTGGCAAAAAATATTGCATGTCCTACACACCATTTTTATACATTTGATTTGATTTGATACCTTATTAAACCAAGAGAGATATAGTGATACTTGGCATCGAAGTGTTGCATGTCCTAAAAGGAAACAAAAGAAATCCTAATTGACCAACACGTAGGCATGCATGACTTCTTTTCAGATTGCATGCAACGTGCACTCTTTTTCCACGGAAATAAAAAAGGCCCCAATTTTTATCCCTCGAGGTGGAGTTCTGAACCTTGGTTGCACCTCTTCAATTCTGGCTCGCGGTCCTTTGGATTAAGCCGTTGTAAATTCCGGCGTTTGTATAATATTTATGGGGCATGTTCTTGTGCAGAATCATCTAACCAGGTTTTGCCCAATCTCTTGGGAAGCCATGATAATTTATTTTTATCACTCATTCCCTAACCACATAATACTTGTATCTTTCGATGAAAAAGGGTTTTCCCCCTCTTTATAAATAAAGCAACCATCACCAAGCAAACCGAAACCTGCCGATACAAACACACACTTCACACCACACATACCCAAGGCTGGATACAAAGACGCTGCAAACAGCAACACTACCCCAACAAAATCCTAGCAAACATCAAATGAAAACAATAAGCACTACTATGAAGTTGTCAGGGCCCTCAACCGTGGGCGAGTCACCGCGAAGAGGAGAAGCCGTGTAAGACGAACAATGAGCTCCATAGCGGCGCCTTCAGCAAGGGAACGACACCATCGCGTCGCCACCGCCCAATCCAAGGATTAGGATTTCCCTCTGAGCACTCAGGTGACGAATGAGATGCCACGACGATGCCTTCAATAAGGGGACGATCTTAGAACGCCGCCGCCATCGGCTGGCAAAGCAGAACGGGTTTTCACCCCGGCCAACACTCACCATCACCAGATTGGGTTACGGACAACTGCAATGCTAGCATTGAACGACGCACCCCGGTCAACACGCCGCCCACATGGCCATGCTGATCGGACAGAGCCCGAGCCGCATGCTCCGCCCATAAGCACCCCGGACCACCAACCGGGCCGCCGCCACAACATCCGAGCCCCACCCTCAACCGGACACACCAAACTGAGGCGGCCGACCGGAGCGGAGCGGAAGATCCCCTTCCACCCCAAAGCTGACACCCTGGCATGGTCGATGACCTCGGCAGCCGGATCTGGGTCAGGGGAACGCCGGCGGCCACCCGAAGCAGCCGCCAGATGCAACAGAGGGGGCACCCTGCCCCCTTCCCGAAGTCCCCTGCCACATCTAGCAGACCTCACGCGCACCCACACCACGCCATGGAGCCACCCCGGCCTGACGAGCCCGTCGGTGAATCCATAGAAGAGGGAGGGAGCTCACCCGAGCCCGACGCAGACGAACCGCCGCGGGAGAGACCAACCGTTGCTGCGCGCAGACCGAACGACCACTGGGGCCGCATCAGCGCCACTGCAGACCACCCCACACAGAGGTCAAGACGGGCCTCTACCAATGCCCCGCGACGCCCGGCCCAATCCAGGAGCCAGATCCGCGTGGATCGGGCCGGATCCGCACCATCACGCCACCGCCTAGATCTGGATCCCCCGCGGCCGCCACACTATAGACGAGCCCGCCATTCGCCGGCACGTCCCCACCAGTCAATCCTGCCGCCGAACACTGAGCACGCCGCCGCGCCGCCGCCCCCGCCATAGCCCAACGCCCCCGCTCGAACGGCCATCTCACGCCAGCCGCGGTGCATGACCGGGGGGGGGGGGTGGGGAGAAGAGGCCCAGCCGCTGCCACCGCCGGTCGGGCTTCGCCCGACGGCGTCGCTGGGCGGCGGCGAGGGGCCGAGCAGAGGAGAGGGGTTCGGGCCGCGGCGGATAGGGTTCCCCGGCCGCTCGCGAGAGCGACGCGGGAGGGGAGGGAGGGGGGCATCTTTCCGTCGGCTCCTTGATGAATTTTACGGGACATTGTATTGTGTATTCTCATGGACTTATCAGATTGTCGGTGAATTAATGCATTTTGATAATTTGTGATAATACTCGCATTTTGCTCGACAAAGGAAATGCATGTGAGTGCACACAATCACTAAACAGCCTCGGTCGAGCAACCTAAATGAAAAGTAAAAGCACCAAAGTTTATAGGAAATGACTTCAGCTCATTAATATGAAAACATGTTCAGAATAAAAGCATTTGAACACACCTGGCCATAAATTCTCTTGAAGAAAAAGGAAATACAACTCAAGGATATATGCCTAGCTAGAGGTATTTATCAAAACATTCTATTCTATATGATCACGCTACGCAAATCAATTTGGTCTTTCTCCTTTCCCATGATCACCATGCATCCCTACTGCGGTGCCTAGCATTCATGTTGTCCAGCTCCATCCTATCTTTCTCCTGCTCCTTCTAGTTTCGCTTATCATTTCTCACTTCTGACTAACTACTCCATCTTCCGCGGAAGAAGTGGAGGGGTTTCAAAATATTTCATCTTCTGACTAAATAATCCATCAATAAAAGAGAAGAAATTACATGGTAAAATTATACAATGTGTCATCTGCCTGAAAATAGGAAAATATAGAAAATTAACAATAGTCTGAATTCATGATAATATAAATTCAACACATGACACCAGCAAGATAATTAATTTATTTAGATAATGTCACTAACAGATATGTTGTAGCTGCTCTTAAAGAAAGAGAATGACAAGTAGACAATAGCTCAAAAGCTTATAGACCATGAACATCATCCAGTGACAATATGTAAAGTTGCAGTTTTTGCTCGAACTGAGTGTCATGGTCCAAATGTAGTAATACTGTAATAGTAGTAGGACAGGAAGAAGTGGGTGAGGCGAACATTCACAAAACTATCCATCTTGACCACCAAGAGGCCATAACACTTAAGTGACATGAGCAAGTTGACAAGGCCTTGCAGCCTACGGTGCTACCAAGAGCTCCCTAGTGGTGGCAGGTTGGTTTCCATGCGCAGCACTAGAGGTCATGAAAACAGAGCAGATTTTCAGACTTTCAGTACAAAAGTTAGGAAAGAAAACTTTTCACCTAAAATCAGAACAGGGGATCCATATCAGAGAATGAAAACTTTTCAATTAGTTCCAGTACTGATATGAACCAATCTATAGAATTCAAAATAAAGAAACTGTAGTACTGAAGATTATATGTGAAAATTCCAGCAGTGAATTAGAGGGATGCTACAGGGAAAACAAATGATATCAGCAATCGGGCGTAACAAGGACATAAGAAGGATGGCATCTGAAACAAGGTGATGTGCACATGAATAATTCAGAGGGGGAAGGATGCCTTCGAACACACTGCGCATGATTTATTGAACATGTGCACATATGGTTACCCACAGAATAGTGGAGACATGATATCATATTTGGAGAAAGAAAACTTTGCGTACCTTGCTGCTGACAAGGAGCAACTCCGCCCCATGGTCATTCTTCCATCAAGTTACTTGACCTCCAAAGAGACAGATCTGGGAAGTGGGAACACGAAGTACTTTAGTGATCAATACTCCATGGAACTCAGGAAACATGAGCAAATAGAAGGACATGTTAGTCAAAACTGCATGATCCATACACCGACTCTAATTCTTCCAGCTACTGATCCATAAACAAAAAGAAGAAATCATGCACAAAACAATTACTTCGTGCATTGTAGGTGGGGGGGGGGGGGGGGGGCATAAATGTTGTAATGAGTTAGTGTAATTGCGGATGAAAAAGATAGACTCTAGCCGGCCGATTGAATCAATGGGGGCATAAATGTTGTAATGCGTTATTGTAAATAAATTGTATCCAGTAAGACATTAAGACACGAGGTAGTTGAGAAGATTTGCAAGGAAGTCGGTTATAAGCCTTTGAATTTCAGATTGTTTGCATGGAAGGTATTACTCTCAAAATTTTATTTTATAGTTTAATGTATGGCCATTGCTCCACTTGTGTATAGGTATTATAGACATGAATTTGTCATCACTTACAAATGCACGCATGGGATATGGCAGTCTAATAATAAAATGGTATAAATCAACATATGATCAGGAATGTCATGCTGAACTCGCTCATCGTTAAACATGTCCTCTTACAAGTAGTTGTAGTATATAACATCAAGTGACCAAGGTAACAATAACCAAAATCAGCAAACAAATAAGCTCCTACAAGAACAATTATTACCAACTAACTTAAGGGCGTTCAACAGGATGCTGGATGTAGCAGAACCAACAATAGATGTTCCTGTTCCCAAGTGACAAAGCTTCTCCAGATTGTACAGATGCCTAAAAGAAAATAGAATAACAAACAAGATGTGTTCAATCCAAAGAGTGTTGCCTGATAGCTAGGGAAGCTCACGCACATGACTAATCAAATCGTCCACTGCATGATAGGGCAAACTATGCAGCAAGGCGAGAGAATTCTTGAGAGGATAGGGAAAACACGCACCATAGTACATCACCGTCCCGCTTGTAGCTGTGGATCCAGATGAAGCGGGAGCCGGTGACCGCCTGCCTTGTGGTGAAGGTCGACACGGTGAGGTGCTGGAGTGGGTCGGTGTTTGTCAGGAACGTCCGCGTCGTACAAGTTACGGCTCCAGGCACCACCGAAGGGAGAAAGCGAAGAGTTGGGAGGCGGTCTCTACATCGATGTATCCACGCGAGGCCTTACGAGCTTGCCGAGGGACGGGGCGAGCATCCTGGAAGAGGGCCAGCCGCATGAGCATCCAGGGAGCCCTCACTCTCCACGTCAGTTCTGGCTGGCCGGGTCATGGGACGTCTCCGGGTGCCGCCGACCAGGAGAAGGCCGCCGGCGTGGGGATGCAGAAGTAACCCGCAGGGGAATGGGAAAACATGTACATCACGGTCTGGTGGTAGACAAGGAGGAGAAATCTGGTGCGAGGCCCTTTTACGCAGTGCATCACGTCATGCAATCAAGTCAGATCACGTCCTGATTTCTGTTTCCTAGAGAAACTTGCCTTACGGAACAGAGGGATTCCACGATGATTTTCTTCCTCTCTGGAGATTTTCTTCCCATCGGAAGATCTTGCGTTGACGAAGAGGGAAAACTCGAGAGGAGGGACGTACTTATGAACGAAGGAACGACTTACCGACGAACATCACCGCCGCAGAGGGATAAAAGATAATATTCCATAACAAATTAAATAGGTACTCCCTCCGTCCGGAAAAGCATGTCCCAAGCTTGTCTTTCAAATGGATGTATCTAGCACTAACTTGGTTCTAGATATATCCATTTGAGGGACAAGTTTTTTCGGACGGAGGGAGTACATAAATGCTTTCATGATGCGGTTTGTTTGTCATGATTTACAGTGTTGATT